>QRDG01000125.1:2051188-2175314 GCA_012064385.1 Puccinellia tenuiflora
CAGGTCCAACCGAGGTCATGATTCAATCTGGGTCGTCGTTGACCGACTGACCAAAGTTGCTCATTTTATTCCGGTCAAGACCACCTACAATGGAGCCCAGTTAGCAGACCTGTATCTGTCCAGGATAGTAAGCCTGCATGGAGTACCCAAGAAGATTGTGTCTGATAGAGGCACGCAATTTACCTCGAGATTCTGGAAAGCACTTCATGAGACCCTCGGAACCAAGCTAACTTTTAGCACAGCCTATCACCCCCAGACTGATGGCCAAACCGAGAGAGTGAACCAGATTTTGGAGGACATGCTTCGTGCGTGTGTTCTATCTTATGGTTCCAAGTGGGAAGATTGTCTCCCATTTGCAGAGTTCTCCTACAACAATAGCTACCAGTCTAGTTTGCAAATGGCCCCGTTTGAAGCACTGTATGGCAGGAAGTGTCGTACACCCCTGAATTGGTCCGACACTGGAGAAGGAAAGTTATTTGGACCTAACACCCTCCGTGAAGCCGAAGAGCAAGTCCAGCTTATTCGCGAGCGTCTCAAAACTGCCCAATCCCGCCAGAAGAGTTATGCTGATCCTAAGCGCCGTGACCTCACTTTTGACATCGGGGATTTTGTGTATCTCCGAGTGACACCTCTTAAGGGAATGCAACGTTTCCATGTCAAAGGAAAGTTAGCACCAAGGTATATTGGACCCTTCAAGATCCTTAGCCGCCGAGGAGAAGTATCCTATCAGCTAGAGTTACCCCCAGAGCTGTCTGAATTTCATGATGTCTTCCACATTTCACTACTGCGGAAGTGTCTTGAAGTTCCTGATCAGCCAGATGTTTTCAAGCACATTGATCACCACTCCATCGACCTGAACAATGACCTGACCTATCGTGATAGACCCCTTAAGATTCTCGAAGAAGATGTTCGTCTCACCCGTAGACGTGCGATCAAGTTCTACAAAGTCCAGTGGACTAACCATTCTGAAGAAGAAGCAACTTGGGAACGTGAGGATTATCTTAGACGTGAATTCCCAGACTTCCTTAGTTCCTAAGCCTAGCAAATCTCGGGACGAGATTTATTTTAAGGGGGGGAGGATTTGTAACATCCCAGAATTAATATAAGTATTATTAATTCCAAAAATGTGGGCCAACAAAATTTTTTATTATCTTATGTGTGTTTGCTTGCATTTAGTTGTTTGATGTGTGTGATTGCTAAGCAAAGGTATGAATAAAAAGAAAGAAAATGAAAACAACCCCACCACATGAAATAATGGGACAAGTGCCACACAAAAATTTCTCTAAATGAGAAATAAATATTTTCTTTTAAATCAAAAACCAGTGGGGTGACATAGTGCTCACTCCCACTTAGCTCTAATAACTTTTCCCTCTTCAAAATATATTTTCAAAATTCCAAAATATAAAATTCTATTTCTTTCTTTAATCATCTTAAACCACAAAATGTGCTATGATGCACTTATCAAAAAAATACCATCATAGCACCACAAATCACTATTAATCTATATGAGACCAGAGGTGGAAACCAAATTCAAAAATTCGAATTTAAATTCTGTTGAGGCATTTGGTCGAACAGGTGGCATGCACCACCCTGTTCTTCCCCAAAACCGAAGAACTGAGGATCAAATCCATGGATTTGGTCGTTTGTTCTTCAATTCCTTGCACCACACCATCTCTCTCCACCTCACGGACCTGCCTTGCACCTCAATTGCACGCGGGAAACATCCTAGCCGTCGTGTTGATCGCCGCCATCGCCAGGGAGCACGGCCACTGTCGCCATGCCGCCCTGCCGTGCCGTGGAGGAGACCACCCCGCAGCCCTAGCTACCCCGACGCCGCACCCTACACCACGCCTGCCCCCTCTCTCGCCTGCACCGTGCCCAGCAGCAGCCCTAAACTGCCGGAGACGCGGCACCCGTGCGTGCCCGTGCGCCGCCCGAGCGCGCACGCGGCCGCCCCCCACCATCGACGACGCCCAGCTCGCCTCCACGCCACAGCCGTGCCCCTCAGTCGCCCGACACCGTAGCCGCCCTAACACCACCCCTACGGCGAGCCCGTGTGGCCGCTGCACCGCCCCAGCACCGCGTCCACCATGGACCGGGCTCCGGCTATTTAAGCGAGCCGCCCCGAGCTCGAATTCGTCCGCACCACACCACCCCACTTCGCCACTCCACTCCCCTCCCTTCCACTCTCTCTCGTGCACCGCCTGGAGGGCGGAATCGCTGCCGGAGAGCCGCTGCCGCCCTGCGTCGTCCTCGGAGCGCCGCCACTGCCGAGGAGGTCGACGACCAATCCGTGGCCGTGTGGCCACTCCCTCTCTCTCTTTTCTTCCTCTACACCTCTGCATCACTCCACCGCCACCCCACGCTCACTCCCTCGTCGTTCTGTGCACAGGGTCGCCGCCAGGAGCTCGCCGTCGCCGTTCGGTGTCCGTGAAGGCCACACCGCCGTCGCCGACGAACCCGGCCGTCCTAGCACCCGCAACTCCGCCCGTAGCCGTTGCAGAGCCTCCGCCGTCGATTCCCGCCGTCGCCGCCGTCAACCGAGCCCTAGGTGAGCCGCTAGCCACCGCCCCACCGCCGGCAGCACGGTGGCGCCGCCAAAAAGTGGTCGTCGCCGTTGCTTTGAACGTGGGCCGTTGGATCTGGATCCAACGGCAAGATACCGATTCGGTTATTTTCTGAAAAACGCTAAGTCCAGTAAAAACAGAGTTGATTAGCCCACTTTGCAATTAAATTGTGAAAAATCCATTAAGCCAAAATTTCCAAACTTTATATGGATAGAAAGATCTAGATCCATAAATAATTGGACAAAGTAGCTATGTCCTATCTGTTTCAGAAAAGTTTCTGAAACAGATATTTATTTCTGTCTTTAGCTGTTGATATTAATTCACTTAATTTTATTTAGGAGTAATTCTTAGCACAGCATGTTAGTATAGATAGCATACTGTCATGATCAAGTGATTTGAACCCTTAATTAAAATCTGGCTAAAAGATTTAAATTGGACAATATAGCTAATCAGTTAGCTCAACACTGCAATAACAGAACATAGCCTACTTCCCATGCAAATTGCTATTGGACCAGAGGCCTAAAAATGGCAAACTAAAATCTTGTAGCAAATAAAACATGTAATCTTCACAGTGATGCACGACATGATCATTAAGAGTAATTCCCTGATTTAAAATGAAAATGCCAAATGTGCTAATTGATAACCTTAAAATGGACAGATAATTTCTCTGTCAGAAATTTGATTAGAACTTTGAAATTCAATATCTTGAGATCTAGGAATCTAAAAATAGCAAGTGAAAATGTTCTGGAAAGCTTATGAAATTATCTAACTAACTAAAGTGGTTTCACCCCATTTAGGTTAATAACTAAATAATGATAATCAAAATGCCACAGAAGGTATAAAACCTAAACTTGTTTGTTTCTGATACTCTACTAATCCAAATGAGGTCAAACCAATTTTGTTAGCTCACATTTAAGCAATACTAGTCACCCCTAAAAGGATTTAATTTTTGAATACAATTAACTTGAGTTGTAGCAAAAACAAGAAAACCAACATTCTGGATTAAAACATTTCTACAGGGAGTTTAATAACTCAAATTGATTTGAATCCAATTAGGTTGTCTTCTAGAGATCAGTAGCTATCTATAGAATTTTAGTTTGTATTTTTATGACCAACAGAACTCAAGTTATGCAATTAAACCTAAAACCCTAGTTTCTGCCATAGTTGTGATGCAAATGAATAATTGTTAATTAAATCAATTTGAAACCCAATTGTGTTATCTTGTGTGTTCAGTAGCTAAGTGTGATGTTATGTTGCTTGTGATGCGATGTTTGCTTGTCTAGTTTAGTGATTGTTTGCTTGTATTGTTTGTTTATCGATTAGACGCGAACGTTGACGGAGACTACGAGGAAGGAGATTACTTCGAGCAGCAGGAACCCGAGCACTTTGTTGAGCAAGGCAAGCTACTTCGCTGAGCTTGCATTTACATACCTCTAATTTAATCACATGCAAGTTCCTAAAGTAGTGGTATTGATTTTCTGAAAAACCTTTTTTCACAAAGGATTTGAAAACTGCTTTATCACCCTATGAAAAATGTAGAGTAGATACTTAAAATTATAGGATGGGAAAAATATGATTTATTCCAAACTCCTTTTTAAAGTACCTAGTTGATGATGAAATGCCGAGTTATCGGTATTAAAATGGAGAAGTGATAAAGGGAGTTGTTTATGAAAAATGCACATTGTGTCCTAGTACCATGACGACCAGCCGATAACCTGTGCGACCACATCTACCCAAATATGGGAACGGGCGTAGTCATATAGTTTGCTCGTGTTAGTACTGGATACCTCATCGACGGAGATGACTCCGTTATGCATGAGGGGATGAGCATGGCGACTCTAACCCCTGACCTGGGTCCCGGCAATCTGAGGGATTGAGGGATTGAAGGGCTTCGTGCTCGCCGGGCAAAACTACGAGTCCTTACATCTAGGTTCCTCGACGGGGGATCCTGTACTAGGTGTTGAAGGAATGGTGAAATCGTAAGGGCAGGGTCCTATACTAGCATGAGCAAAGGAAAGGCTATGGCCGGTGGCTCAACTTCGCATACACCTTGTATGGCGGGACGTGGCAGACACGATGAGCTACCGGATGGGTGTGGGAAAAGCGTGCTACCTCTGCAGAGGGTAAAAACTATTCGAATAGCCGAGTCCTCGGATATGGACAGTTGGGAGGCTGTACTAGACTATGTGCAAAGTTTTACAAAAGGAGGTAACTTTAAAGAAACAAAGGTGTGGCTGATGTTTCCCAACTATACCAATTGGAGTGGTATGAGTTGTGGAGGAAAAGAGACCATGAGGAGTCGTGGTCGGGAAAAAGGAGGAGTTTTGGATAAATAATAAAATTTTGCTTCTCTCTAAAGATAGTAGTAAATCTCTTCTTACCTTTTTCATCAAGGATATAGAGATAGAGTAATAACTAAAAATGCTGTAGAGAACAACTTAAAACTGGTGCATACTCAGTAGAGGAGTAGTTTGCGAGTACAAATTGTACTCATACTGGTTTCGTCTCTGGCTATTGTCTTAGCCAGATCCCGAGGAAAACTACGCTGAAGCGGAGTATGGAGACTTCTATGCGAACTAGGGATCTTCGTGAGTCAACTGCCTGTCGGTCATCGCTAGGACGCGTTGGACTTCTACTACGTAGCTTCCGCTGAATGCTTTTGTTTTGGCCCTTGAAGGCACCTATGTAAGACTTGGTCTAAGTGACCTACTATGTAAGACCTTAATGCGGTACTGAAATGGATGTAAACTTTGGTATCCAATTCGGATTATGGGCAACGACAGACTGATCATGGGATCGTTGTGTGAACCATAATCGGGTATTTCGGACAGCTAGTCCGGGGTCCCCACAAAGACTTCGAGTTGTGAAGCTTCGGCAAGATTTGGGAGCCCCCAATTGAGTTGTGGGTGTGTTCCCAAGAACGGTGTAAAGGCTCCGGATTCCGCCTTGAAGTATTCCAATAGTGGAAGGTGAAAAAAAACCCTTGGGTGCGGTTCCTCGGAGAATAGGGTGAGGCCTTTATGGCATCTTAAGTAGGCCTCTTGTGGCGAGCTCACACCCCTCCAATGAGACGTACTCCCTTAACAAGGAGGAACTCGGGAATACATCCTCGTCTCCGCGTGCCTCGGTTATTTCTATACCCAAGCTATTTACTTATGCAATTCACATTGTGATAGCCTTCGTGCTTGAAGTTTTATATCTTGCTATCACCTTGTTGCTTGCCTTGTTTAGCATAAGTTGTTGGTGCACATAGGTGAACCTAGTATAATAGGTTGTTGGCTTGTTAATTTAAACACATAGTTTTATTCCGCAATTATCAAGCCTTAAACCGGAAAAGTTTTAATCGCCTATTCACCCCCCTCTAGGCGACATCTCGGCATAGTTTGTTCTTTCAATTGGTATCAGAGCCTCGTCTCTCTTGTTTGGCTTTACCGCCTAGAGAGTAAAGATGTCGTTTAGAGAATTAGTGCATGATCACACTTTTATATTTGATGGCACAAATTATAATGTTTGGAAAACTCATATGCTTAGTCACTTACGGGTCTTGGACCCCAATATTGAGCGTATCTTAGATATAGGTTTTTCTTCTCCAAAGGATTACGAAAGTACGACTTTAGAGGATGAGAAAAACTTATATCTAGATGCTCTAGCTTCTAATGAGTTTTGCAAATTTGTGAGTGTTGCAGTTTTTGAGTCAATCATGCCTCTCCGGGACACTCATGAGCTTTGGACCAAGCTTCAAGATAAATATGGAGTGTCCAACTCTATTGAGGATGATTTTTCTCCCTCCACCTCCGGCCGCGATGAGTTCCCAACTCCGTCTACTTCACCAAAATGTGGTAAGCCACAACCTAATGTGATGGTGAGTAGTGATGGGTTTTGCAATTTGGATAGTGAGCTCATTGTTGATGATCATTTATCTCTATCTTGTTGCAATGCGTCATCTTTGGACCTAAACACACATAGCACTATAAATGATTTACATGCTAGTGTTGATAGTCCTTGCATATCATCTAAAAATTGCTTGGATAAATCTCTTTATGATATGCTTGCTTTATCTTGTTGCCATGATAAAAATGCTTGTGTTCCCTCTAACTCTTGCATGAATAATAATGTAGAGGAAACCCAATTAGCTATGCAACAAGATGTGAACTTGAGTAGTTCAAAAATTAATTGTTCATCTTCATCCACCACTCATTGCCTTATGGCTAAATCTTCTACTAGTGATGATAATGATAATGATAATAATGATGAAGAAGAGGATGTTGATGATGATGATGAATCCTTTCATAAGAAAGGTCTAATGGTCCTTAATGCCCTTTCTAAAAATAAAAATGATCATGCTATCCTCTTTGAAAATTATGGGAACTCTTATTGAGCGTGGGCTTACTATTAAGGCTTTGGAAGCAAGCCTTGAAGAAAATGGTAAGATCGAAAGAGATGATGTTATGGAAAAGGTATCGTTAGAAGATGCTCTTGAGGAAGAGCAAGAGACTCGGGCTTCTCTTGAGGAGAAACTAGAAAATATTGAGGAGTCTCACAATGATATAATTGCTAAAATCATTAAAGAATGTGACCATGCTCATGTTAAATATAAAGTCACGAAAAAGGAAAATGCTAGATTAAATGAAGAGCTTGCTAAGTTTTCTTGTTCTATTCCTAATGTAAATGATGCTTGTGCTACTAACTCCACTTCTTGTGAAGCATCTATTTTGAAGGAGAATGTTGTGCTAAGGGCTCAACTTGAGTTGCTAACTAGCAAGTATGGGAAGTTGGAAGAAAGTCATGAAAAGCTTTCTAGCTCTAATGATGATCTTCTAGCATCCTATGCTAGTCTAAAGTTAGCTCATGAGGCTATGACTATAAAGGTAACATCTTGTGAGCCTCATGTGGATAATAGCACAACTATAACTAAAAATGCTATATTGCCATGTGCTAGTCCTAGTAGTTTATCCACCCCAAATGTTGGTACATCATGTGATCAATTACTTTTATTGCCTTGTTGCTCTAATAATGAAGCTTCTACTTCCTCTAGTGCTTTTGTTGCCACTAACCATGTAGAGGAAATAAAAGACCTCAAGGCCCAAGTCACTTCTTTGAAAAAGACTTGGAAAAGCGTCATGAAGGGAAGAGTGCACTTGACAATATGTTGAGTGTGCAACAATCCCCAAATGACAAGAGTGGACTTGGATTCAACTCCAACAACAAGATCAAGTCGAAGTTTGAGAAGAAGAAGAAGGGACAAGTACAAATCAAGAATCCGACCAAGATCATTTGCTTCAAGTGCAAGCTAGAAGGGCACCATGTTCGGGATTGCCCAATGAAGAAGCTTCTTAGTGAGAAGCAACTAGGGAAGCGGCCTCTTGTTCAATCTCGTGCTCAACCACGAGTTGAACAAAGGCCACCTCCTAAGAAGACTCAAGTCAATGCTCCTCAAGTTGAGGAGCCTATTAAGAAGAAAGAGATGTGTCGATGTTGCTACCTTTGCCGTGGCAAGGGTCATTTTGCTTCTTCGTGCACTAACGGTACCTCATCCAACCCCATCTTAATTGATGATATTTATTCTCTTGGGAAGGATAGAGTTGGCAATGTATTTGCCAAATATGTTGGTACTCAAAGTGGTGTCAAGAAAAGAACCATTTGGGTTGCCAAGCCTATTGTGACTAACCTCTTACTTGGAGGTCTGTTCTAGAGATAGCCATTGTTAGCCACCTCGAGCTCCCGAAGCTCCCCTTGTACTGTAACCTCTCCAAGCAGTGCAATACAACCAAGGCAGGACGTAGGGGTTTACCTCTCCAAGAGGGCCCTGAACCTGGGTAACATCGCGTGTTCATCTCTCCAGTGCCATCCCATAGCGATCTCGACGAGCGCCGTCGCCGAGGCATGTTGAGGGTTGTTTGATTCCGTGTTCAGCCCCTTACTCGATTCCTTACCTAGTGAGACGCACCCAGTTCCTGGGACAGCTCTCCGACAATACCCATATTTTTAACACATATTAATTGAGCAAAAAAAACAGAGACAATGTGACCATACGTAGTCATAAACAGCAACACACAGTCTATACAATTAAATTCATAAACTCAATCTGCGTATGGAGAGATGCGACGCAGTGTATCTGCGTATGGCATGCAATGATGACCTATTAGGGATTTAATCTAGCATCATTTACTCCTTTAGATCACGAGATTATGGGACATAGTTGAAGCTTGTACGTATACTGTCTGATCGATCGTGACAATCCTTAAGTTGACCTGCCTACTGCATATGCGCGATTAGAAAATTAGGTTAGGTTTAATTAAAGTAAGCCCCACTTGACATAATTTATATGGGTACAAGGGCACACGGGTATGGTTTATGCAATCCCATGCCCGTACCCGCTCTGCCTGATGGGCACAAGATTTTCCTATTTATATACCCATGGGTATTTTGTAGTCCCAAATCCTTACCCTAATAGGGTTTTTACCCGCAGGGTACGCGGGTACAGGGTACCCATTGCCATCCCTACCTCTTAGGACCCAACTTGGTTGGGGACCAACAAGGTTCAACTTGATCAATAGGTGTTGGTGGAGGACTTTGGAGACTTGGCTATCATTTGAAGAATTAAGGGATCTTCATGGTTATATTTCATCGAGCCAAGTCAATTGGATTATCACATATCTATCTCATATTCATTGTGCCTCCTTGTGGTAACTTGTATTTACATTATATATACATTGAAAGTTGCTTGCTCCCTTGCATGTGTTAGTTTTGTTCCTAGTATGTGTTTGTATATGATATGCTACTTTCCTACTTGTCTTGTTATTCAAGGTTGTGTATGATAGTTGTGTATCATGTATGTGTAACTTTGTGTTGAGCTTTATTGGATCTTCTGTGGATTTAATTTGGCTCTTTGAGATATTAATGGACTATCCCATTTTGAGGGAGTGATATGCTTTGTGCACTTCACAAACCTAAAAATGTGTGTACATGAGGCACACCACCTAGTATTGATATTTCAATATTAGCTAGTTACTATGTGGTATGTCATATTCATGAGAAATTCAAATTCTACAATGTCCATTAATTTCTCTAGTTGGTTTTATTTGCCTCTTCTCTAGATAAAATGAATTATCATATTATGGGGGAGTAATAAGCTATGTGCATATTACAATCCCACAAAATGTGAACATTTGAGGTTTTCCACTTAGTTTTGATATTGTAAATTATATCATTCATATGTGGCATGTTTGCTCAAACAAGTTCCAATTTTCAGTTTGGTTATATTTTGGCTCTTGTTTCCGTGAGTTTGCTTGGTGTGGTTTTTCTCTAATATGCATTTCCATATATTATTTGATAAACCATTTGTTTCATTTTATTCTAACCATGGCTTTGCTGGTTGGTTTGAATAGTTGAAACTACCAACAAACCTTTTTCAAAATATGGTGTTTTATTCCTTATCTCTTGCCATATGCTTGTTCGTTGTGAAATTGGTCTTGAACATCATTCCTATATACCACCGAGAAATATCTCTATATACTCCTTGTCCATGACAAGTGATACTAGCAATTATGGTGGATTTTGTAGACCATCTTCACATTGGCTCTTGTGTTGATTTGTCTTATTTATTGCCAAGTGTGTTTGTTTTTACTCCCTTTGTCTTCCTTGCCTCTTGCATGGATCCTAATCTTTCAATTGGTAGTGTTTAGTGTTGTAAATAAAATATGGAGAGTAATGATCCCTTGTGCATGCATTTTGTATTCAAATGCAAATATCTAAGATAATGCTTTAATCTTGGGGGAACATTCCTTTTTATTTAGAACACTATCCTATCTATCAATATTTGATCCTTTCAATTGGCATTTGATTTCTATCGTATGTGTTTATGGAAGACAAATCTTTTTCTTTTGATGCTTTGTGCCATCATGAAAAGTGTAGAGGGTGTTTGGTTTATTTGGTGTAACCTTGCTCTCTCTTGGGAGTTAGCTTTCTCATTCCTCGTTTTGTGTTTTATCTCCTTGAATGAGAAAATCCTTTGAGCATGTCTCTTTCTTTTATCTTATATGCTCATTGGCCTTGCCTAGGTACCTTCAATTGGTATTAATTGGAATTTAATATCTCCTCCATAGATATTTGTTTCAATTGATATTTATTGTGGGAGTTTTGATACCTTATTACTTTACTTTGCTTTACTTGATTTCGGTCAAGCATTACCCTCTTCTTGGTATTTTTTCTCCTAGTTGGTATCGTATTTTTCAATTGGTGTCTTATCTCTCATGTGTTGTTTGATTTGATTCCTATTGATATCTCACTTCATGTGTTGATGTGTTTTGGAATCAATCATTTGTTGACTTGATTCTTCCTCAATCATGTGTTGATTTGGATTTTGATATAATTGGACAACCGTTTTGTGTCACACTTTGGTGTGCTCTCTTCTTGGTTTACTTGGTGTTTTCGTCCAAATTGTATCTCGTTTGGTTCTTGAAAGACTTTGCATGTATATTTACTAATATATATATTATATGGCATGTTTGTCTTTCTAGTTACAATATATAGGGGATACTCCACCGAATCCTAAATCGGCTAAGATGCGCATGAAATTCAATTTCATATCTATATGCACATATTTATGTGGAGTGTTTCCTATATATTGTAGTTTATCTAACTACTATGGGACCCAATGAGTTTGGGAACCATTTTGTGCTTGAATTTGGTTTTAGGTACAATGGAGATGCATTGGATGCTTGCCTCATTCATAAGGAAGGTGTTCTCACCATGTGATTATTGGAGTCAAGCTTTGATGATAAACAAACACTCATCTTCTTCATCGTCAATGTATCTCGGTAACAAGTATCTACCTCATGCATACGTTTCTAGTTTCCAACCTTGTGTAGGTTGCTTCTTGGCATGAAAGCTTTTATGTGCAATTGTTGTGGTTTTGGCTTTTTCTTCACTTGGTATATTGTAATGGACCTGCACTTAGAAATATGGCAAGATCCCTGTGTATAGTGCAAACCCCTGGATCTTTTCATTTGCACACACAATTTAAGATAGATATCACAACATTGTATCAATTATTACACGAATGATCCAGACTTGGGAAAATAAATGGTTCGATACATCTTTGCATAGCATAAAGCTAGCTTATTCAATAAAGCAGCGAAAATAAATCTTCAAAGAGCCTCCATCTTCATGATGCGCCACAGGCGAAAACATGTTGGTGCAGACTCGAAACCCAAACGTAATCCTTACTCATCGTCAGAAAAATCTGCATCAATTAATAATTTGCAACAGAGTGGGTCAGATACCATTAAAAATGGATCTGGCAAGTGACACTATGTGGACACTTAGTGGAATAACTCTATAGCCTATATGCATATTTGGCTGGTGGAGTTCAAGGCTATTTGCATAAAAGCCAATTTTTGCCTAACACTTTGTAAAACATTTTCCTTAAATGTTTGAGACATGGCATGAAATCCATAGTCTCGTCTACCCTTGTTCACCCATCAAATTTTACTTAGAGAAATAAGATGTTGGGAGCCTCCGTTGCCATCCTTGATCAGCTGCTTGAATTGTCCGTAACCGGGGACACGGCTAAGTACTTAGTTTTTAACTCTGCAGAGGTTGTGCACTTTCACCATTAGACCCAACAAACCCAAACTATCCTCAAACACTCAATTTGTGTTAAGGAAAAGGAGAGAGTTGAGACGAGACTTTTCAGAAGCATTTTCTCCTTTCCGTACTGGCTTGACCCGTTCCACCTACATCCTCTACATCTGCTTGTCAAGCCCGGAGGAGTCCATGCAACTTAATTCATCTTGCCAGAGCCCATATGACTAATGGCTGCACGGGAAGCATCTTCACTTAGAGAAAACTTTGGTCCCTTTGTTCCTGGGTGGCAATCCACAAGTGAATATCCCATCGGTAAAACCCCTAGGGACAACACTCAACTCATACAACCATTCAAGCCCAAATCCACCCAGGTGATAAATTAACTTAGTAGAATTAAGCTTTTCAATAAAACACTTTTGCATAGCATCAATATATCTACTAAGTTATCAATAGGATTCTAGACACAACTAGTGTAAAGGAGATAGTAGTTTTAGCATAGCAATACTATCCAACACATGCATAAAGAAATACACTAAGTCATGCTTAGAAAATACTTAGGAAATTTATGGGGTGTGCCACTTGCCTTGGCAACAAGCAGAATAGCAACAACAGCCGCAACAGTCCTCGTTTCCCTCCGGAGATTCTAACACATCAAACAATACATAATGAACACACAAGTTCCATAAAACTTCTAAGGAAAATATGCAATGCATGATGTGCAAAATATTTCTAAGGACTAGGGATGCATGCCATGCCATGAAATTATCCTAAGTTATTGCAAGGCAAGTAGGATGGTCCAAAAATGACTAAGGACCAAGGTCATAACACTTGTGGTCGAATTTTAATTAAGGACTAAAGCTAACACATCAAGTGCAAAATAATTCCTAAGGACAAGTGTTGTCAAAATTTTATTATCAAAAATTTTCTAAGGAAGAAAGTTACTCTAGGGAGGCGTAATATTTCTAAGTATTTTGTAACTAAGTATTTTGTAACTAAGATGATCAAAATATGACTAAGTCATTTTATTAGACGAATATATATGAAGAAAATTAATTTTAATCAATTTTAACTATTAAATAACACCTAAAAAGCATTTAATCAATATTAAATACAAAAATCTTAGAAAATACTTTTACATAAATAGTAGAGTGTTCCTACGGCCAGAACTTAGACATACAAATTTATAGCAAAAGAGTTTGATCAAATATCAATTTTTAAATTAAAGTTATGTCCAAAATACTAATTAAGCCACTTTTTAAGTTAAACAAAATTAATTCAACAAAACCTAAAATTACCAATGCCAAAAGTTTCTACACTTCAGTAGCTATCCAAAAATATAAATTTCATAATTTTCTGATAAAGGGATAAAAATTAATGATAGATTTAATCACAGGGACTAATCTGTGATGCGCAGGGCTAGTTTGTAAAGGAAAACAGAAGAAAGCTTCGCGCTGAAGTCCCTGGCGACGTGTCATTCTCTGATTGGTGCGGAGCTCCCCGTTGCTGAGTTGGCGTTGACTGCTGACGCGGCTTGACGTGGCGCTGACTGGAGGTCGATGTGGCGCGATCCGATTCGCTCGTACCCCTTCGCGTAGATGCATCTAATCTTGAGCGTCCATCTCCGATCCAACGGCTCCAAACAAAACGACTAACGGTGGGCGGCGCCTCTGCCGGAGAGCTCGCCGGAAACCTAATACTACGGTGGCGCCAGGGCCGGAGTTCGCCGGAAAAACGATCTAGCCTTAGCTACGGTTCGTGGAGCGTACCGATGCGTTCAGGGTGACGAGGCGATGTCGTTGGCGAGGGGGGTGGCGGTCCAGGGACTCCTCCTGCTCCGGTGATTGCTCGCCGGAGTAGTGAGTGGCGGCAGGTGGCTTCGGTCGATCACGTGCGCGACGATCTGGTGCACAAAAAAAAGAACGAAGGTGTCCATGAGATGTGCCGCAAAGAGAGGAAGCGAGAGGGGGAGAAGAGGGAGGCAGGGGTCGTCGGAGATGGACCGGAGCCAGAGAATTACCGGCGACGGGCGGTGGCGGCTCGAGCTCGAAATCCAGCAGCCTGGTGGCGCAGCAGCTAGGGTTTCGTGGGGGTTTGAGAGAGGAGTCCATGGGGGTTTATATGAGGGGCAAAACCCGTGCGATTGCGTGCGAAACAAGCCGGATTCGGTTAGGATTTGGAGTTAGGGTTCAGTTCGGAGTTCGTGTTCTTCACGGTGTGGAGAAGGAGATGACAGGTGGGGTCCGCCTGGCGGTGGGAGAAAGGGGGAGTTGGGCCATGGGCCGCTGTTTGCTGCGCGCGCGCGTCGGTTAGTTCGTGGGCTGAGCCCAGTTAGGCGTAGAAAATAGTTTTTCCCACAGAACAATTTATTCTTTTCTGTTTTAAGCAAAACCAAATAACTTTTGTATTTTAAATCCAAAACAAGTCAAACCACTTTCTGTAATTTTGTAAAAAACACACCCCACATACTTAGTATGACTTGGGGATAAAATTTACAATATTTATATTTTAAAATCAAAAGAGTTTGAAGTAAGTATTTGCGGATACTTTGCAAATTAGGTTTTGGGATAAATTCTCTAAATTTCATAATTTGAAATCATACACAATGCAAACAATGATGCAATGACATGATGCATGATGCAATTTGAAAGTTTTAAATTTTTGTGAAAAATTGGGATGTTACAAACCTAACCCCCTTAAGATGAATCTCGTCCCCGAGATTCGGATTGGCTAGCAAATAGGTGCGGGTGTTCTTCTCGCAGGTCATCCTCCCGCTCCCAAGTAACTTCTTCTTCGGTGTGATGGCTCCATTGGACCTTGCAGAACTTGATTGTCTTGGTACGAGTAATCCTCTCTGCAATCTCTAAAATCTTGATTGGCTTCTCCTCATAAGTCAAATCACTCTCCAGTTGAACTTCTTCCAAGGGCACAGTATCACGTAGTGCTGTCTCAGCCATCTCAGGGTGACACTTCTTCAACTGGCTTACGTGGAACACGTTGTGAACTGCTGATAGAACCTCTGGCAGTTCCAACTCATAAGCTACTTCTCCTTTACGAGAGAGAACCTTATAGGGTCCAATGAATCGAGGTGCTAACTTTCCTTTGATTCCAAACCTCTTCACACCACGTAGGGGTGAGACTCTAAGGTATGCTCTATCACCTACCTCATAGGTGATTTCCCTACGCTTGGAATCTGCATAACTCTTCTGCCTTGACTGTGCTATTTTTAACCTGTCCTTTATCAGTCTGACCTTCTCTTCAGCCTCTTGAATTATGTCAGGACCAAATAAGCTACGCTCACCTACACCGCTCCACAGTAATGGTGTAGTGTACTTTCTTCTGTACAATGCCTCAAAAGGTGCCATCTCTATACTAGCTTGGTAGCTATTATTGTATGAGAATTCTGCATATGGCAAGTTATCATCCCAACTGGATTTATAATCCAGTGCACATGCCCTAAGCATGTCCTCCAAAATCTGGTTGACTCTCTCAGTCTCTGCAATACTATATGTAGATGCTCTTCATGCTCCTTGTGACTTTTGGAATAAATTAATATGTCATCAATGAAGACAACAACAAATTTATCCAGAAAATCCATGAATACCTTATTCATCATATTCATAAAATAAGCTGGGGCATTGGTCAAGCCAAAAGGCATCACTGTGTACTCATACAGACCATACCTAGTGGTGAATGCGGTCTTGGGTATATCCAACTCCCTAACCTTCATTTGGAAATACCCTGATCGAAGATCGATCTTAGAGAATACACATGCACCTTCCAATTGATCGAATAGATCATTGATCTTGGGTAATGGGTACTTGTTCTTGATAGTTACATCGTTCAGTGAACGGTAATCCGTAACCAGCCTCTGGGTACTATCTTTCTTCTCGACAAATAGTATGGGGGCTCCCCATGGTGAAGAACTCGGACGAATGAATCCTTTCTGCAGATGTTCATCTAACTGTTTCTTGAGTTCCTTCAATTCATCAACCGCCATGGGATATGGTCTCTTGGCTATGGGTCCTGTCCCCGGTACCAATTCAATGAGAAACTCCACATCTCTATCCGGTGGCATTCCCGGTAGTTCTTCAGGAAACACATCTGGGTATTCCTTTACTATGAGCACATCACCGAGGCTAACCCCCTTAAGAGAATTAAGCCTAACCTTCTTCATTTCAAATTTTGACTTGAATTTAATCCTTTTCTTTTCTGGGGTAGTGAGGGTGATTGCTCTGTTTACACAGTCTATGATTCCCTCAAATTGAGTCATCCAATCCATCCCTAGAATGACATCTAGGCCTTGGGTCTCTAGGATGATTAAGTCTGCTGGAAACTGATGTTTTCCAATACTCAACTTCAACTGTCTACACCCGGAGTTAGCTAATATCTCTCCACCCAGAGAACTTACCCTTATAGGTTTTCCTATTGTTTCCTCAACTAGCCCATGCTTGTTTACAAATTCTCTTGAAATGAATGAATGAGATGCTCCGGTATCAAATAAAATCAATGTTGGACAAGAGTTGATTAGGAACGTACCGATCACAGCATCAGGTTCATCAAGGACTTCTTCAACATTGATGTGGTTCACATGTCCCTTATTGAAAGGATTGGGCTTGGTAGGAGTGTCCATTTTCCTCTCAGGGCAATCTGTGGCATAGTGGCCCTTGTTGTTGCACTTGAAGCAGAGTACTTGGCTGATATCTTTCTTGGGTTCAGGATTTGGGCGATGCTGTCCATTGTTATGTGTATTTCCAGTATGTCCATTTCCCTTGTGTCCTCCATTGTTTCCCTTGAATCCTCCATTGGGATTGTGTGAATGGGGTTTGTGAACGTTGCCCCCATTGTGGTTTCCATGTCTGTGACCATGGTTCCCATCATGAACAAAGTGCTTCTTAAAGGAGGGTTCAGAGTGGTGCCTGTTTGCATTCATCTTCCTCTTCCTGTTTTCAGCTTTCTTCATGCTATCTTCAAGGGTGATTGCTTGGTCAAGTAGTGCCTGATAGATTGGTGCATAAGCCACAGTCAAAGGTATCTTCAGCTCATCACTTAAACCCTTGAGAAATTTGGCCTTCCTCTTTACATCTGTGTCAATGTCCTCAGGAGCATATCGAGACAAGGCATGAAAGTCATCCATGTACTCCTTAAGACTTCTGTTCCCCTGACGCAGATTGCGGAACTCTTCCTGTTTCAGATTCATAACGCCTGTGGAGATATGAGCATTACGAAATCCTTCCTTGAAATCCTCCCAGGTCAAAGTGTCCAATGGGTGTGTAATCTGATAAGTTTCCCACCATTGGGCAGCAGGTCCTTCAAGCAGATGTGCGGTGAACCTAACTTTCTCAGGGTCGGTGCATTCACAAGTTACCAGATCCTTGTGCACTGAGCGCAACCAGTCATCTGCTACTATGGGCTCAGTTGCAGTGGAGAACTTGTTAGGCCTGAGCCTTAGAAATCTTGCAAGTCTATCCACTTGAGGGGGAGGTGGTGGTGGTGGTGGTGGTGGTGCATGTTGATTTGCCATGAATTGAGCCATCATGGTCATCAGTTGAGTCTGGGCAGCCATCATCTGTTGCATCATAGCTTCGTTGTTGTTGTTGTTGTTGTTGTTGTTGTTGTTGTTGTTGTTGTTCTGAGGATTACGGCGGGGAGGCATCTGTGGTTTCAGCATAGATGAGTAAAAGATAGACAGAACTAGGAGAAATAACTCTACACATACAAGCATTCAACAAAACACAACAAACCACCAACTCCACTTTAACCTTTAGAAATTTAACAAGGTCTAGAATAAAACACACGGATGTTCTGGAAATAAAAAGCCTAAATATTGTCATACCACAATTTGGTTGATCAATACTAACGCAAAAGAATAACGTCTGGATAAAATGGTAGTCCTACTAACTATCCTAACCCACAACCATGGAATCATCCTCTTCTTCTTCTTCAACTTCCTGGATCTCGAAGCCTTCCTGATCAAGCACACTCCTCAGTTCCTTCACTTCCTTCGTCAGCTCCAAGTTCTTCTCTTGCAGTTCCTTCTTCTCTGCACGAAGCCGCTTGATCAAGTCAAAGTCTGCTTCTAGTTCCACTTCATTGCTCTCAAGCTCCATCTTCATTTCCTTCATCTCCTTGTTCTTCTTCTGGACTCTCTTCTCTTGATTCTTATACTTCTTTTCTTGCTCCTGGAACTTCTCTTCTAGGGCCTTGAGCCTTTCTTCCTGTTCCTTCACCTTCTCTTCATTCTCCTGGACTTGGGCGCAAAGCTCATCATTTTTGTAGAGTTCTTCGTAGTTATCATGAAAGAGCTCATGGACTAGGTGCTCCAAGTCTTGGCAATATTTGCCTAGGAACTCAGCTTTGCCCCTATCCTTGGTGTCAAACTCATAGGGTTCTCCTTCTTCATCACGCCTTCCGAAAAGAATGGAGTAGTGACCACCCAATTCCTGGTAGTAGCGTCCACAAAGATGCCCTATCAGGTCTTGTATGATGATGTTGAGTCCCTTCTCCATGGTGTCGCTCACCACCCTGATCTCCATGGTCTTCTCGCCTTCACGTCCTAGCTGAACCGCCTTGATTCCCCATAGTCCTTCCCTGTGGAGCTTCTTCAAGATGCAGCCCTTGATCTTGGGTATTGGCAACTTCAAGCGTTCAAGCAGGTCGAGGAGGTAGAAGCCAAAGCGAGTCTCTCCAAAGTCCTCCGCGGTGGTGTAGTCGAATCTCTTCATCCTTAAGTTAGAAGGAACAAGGTATGAGATAAAATGCATAAGTCAAGAATTACGAGTACTTAGAAGAAGACCAGAATATTATGTAAAAGTTTTTATATTTAGTAAAAATTAAGTTTTCAGCCAACTTATTCCTAACCAAACCTAGGGTTTCGATCCTACAGGCAACACTATGCTCTGATACCATCTGTAATGGACCTGCACTTAAAAATTGGCAAGATCCCTGTGTATAGTGCAAACCCCTGGATCTTTTCATTTGCACACACAGTTTAAGATAGATATCACAACATTGTATCAATTATTACACGAATGATCCAGACTTGGGAAAATAAATGGTTCGATACATCTTTGCATAGCATAAAGCTAGCTTATTCAATAAAGCAGTGGAAATAAATCTTCAAAGAGCCTCCATCTTCATGATGCGCCACAGGCGAAAACATGTTGGTGCAGACTCGAAACCCAAACGTAATCCTTACTCATCGTCAGAAAAATCTGCATCAATTAATAATTTGCAACAGAGTGGGTCAGATACCATTAAAAATGGATCTGGCAAGTGACACTATGTGGACACTTAGTGGAATAACTCTATAGCCTATATGCATATTTGGCTGGTGGAGTTCAAGGCTATTTGCATAAAAGCCAATTTTTGCCTAACACTTTGTAAAACATTTTCCTTAAATGTTTGAGACATGGCATGAAATCCATAGTCTCGTCTACCCTTGTTCACCCATCAAATTTTACTTAGAGAAATAAGATGTTGGGAGCCTCCGTTGCCATCCTTGATCAGCTGCTTGAATTGTCCGTAACCGGGGACACGGCTAAGTACTTAGTTTTTAACTCTGCAGAGGTTGTGCACTTTCACCATTAGACCCAACAAACCCAAACTATCCTCAAACACTCAATTTGTGTTAAGGAAAAGGAGAGAGTTGAGACGAGACTTTTCAGAAGCATTTTCTCCTTCCCGTACTGGCTTGACCCGTTCCACCTACATCCTCTACATCTGCTTGTCAAGCCCGGAGGAGTCCACGCAACTTAATTCATCTAGCCAGAGCCCATATGACTAATGGATGCATGGGAAGCATCTTCACTTAGAGAAAACTTTGGTCCCTTTGTTCCTGGGTGGCAATCCACAAGTGAATATCCCATCGGTAAAACCCCTAGGGACAACACTCAACTCATACAACCATTCAAGCCCAAATCCACCCAGGTGATAAATTAACTTAGTAGAATTAAGCTTTTCAATAAAACACTTTTGCATAGCATCAATATATCTACTAAGTTATCAATAGGATTCTAGACACAACTAGTGTAAAGGAGATAGTAGTTTTAGCATAGCAATACTATCCAACACATGCATAAAGAAATACACTAAGTCATGCTTAGAAAATACTTAGGAAATTTATGGGGGTGTGCCACTTGCCTTGGCAACAAGCAGAATAGCAACAACAGCCGCAACAGTCCTCGTTTCCCTCCGGAGATTCTAACACATCAAACAATATATAATGAACACACAAGTTCCATAAAACTTCTAAGGAAAATATGCAATGCATGATGTGCAAAATATTTCTAAGGACTAGGGATGCATGCCATGCCATGAAATTATCCTAAGTTATTGCAAGGCAAGTAGGATGGTCCAAAAATGACTGAGGACCAAGGTCATAACACTTGTGGTCGAAATTTAATTAAGGACTAAAGCTAACACATCAAGTGCAAAATAATTCCTAAGGACAAGTGTTGTCAAAATTTTATTATCAAAAATTTTCTAAGGAAGAAAGTTACTCTAGGGAGGCGTAATATTTCTAAGTATTTTGTAACTATGTATTTTGTAACTAAGATGATCAAAATATGACTAAGTCATTTTATTAGACGAATATCTATGAAGAAAATTAATTTTAATCAATTTTAACTATTAAATAACACCTAAAAAGCATTTAATCAATATTAAATACAAAAATCTTAGAAAATACTTTTACATAAATAGTAGAGTGTTCCTACGGCCAGAACTTAGACATACAAATTTATAGCAAAAGAGTTTGATCAAATATCAATTTTTAAATTAAAGTTATGTCCAAAATACTAATTAAGCCACTTTTTAAGTTAAACAAAATTAATTCAACAAAACCTAAAATTACCAATGCCAAAAGTTTCTACACGTCAGTAGCTATCCAAAAATATAAATTTCATAATTTTCTGATAAAGGGATAAAAATTAATGATAGATTTAATCACAGGGACTAATCTGTGATGCGCAGGGCTAGTTTGTAAAGGAAAACAGAAGAAAGCTTCGCGCTGAAGTCCCTGGCGACGTGTCATTCTCTGATTGGTGCGGAGCTCCCCGTTGCTGAGTTGGCGTTGACTGCTGACGCGGCTTGACGTGGCGCTGACTGGAGGTCGATGTGGCGCGATCCGATTCGCTCGTACCCCTTCGCGTAGATGCATCTAATCTTGAGCGTCCATCTCCGATCCAACGGCTCCAAACAAAACGACTAACGGTGGGCGGCGCCTCTGCCGGAGAGCTCGCCGGAAACCTAATACTACGGTGGCGCCAGGGCCGGAGTTCGCCGGAAAAACGATCTAGCCTTAGCTACGGTTCGTGGAGCGTACCGATGCGTTCAGGGTGACGAGGCGATGTCGTTGGCGAGGGGGTGGCGGTCCAGGGACTCCTCCTGCTCCAGTGATTGCTCGCCGGAGTAGTGAGTGGCCGCAGGTGGCCTCGGTCGATCACGTGCGCGACGATCTGGTGCACAAAAAAAAGAACGAAGGTGTCCATGAGATGTGCCGCAAAGAGAGGAAGCGAGAGGGGGAGAAGAGGGAGGCAGGGGTCGTCGGAGATGGACCGGAGCCAGAGAATTACCGGCGGCAGGCGGCGGCGGCTCGAGCTCGAAATCCAGCAGCCTGGTGGCGCAGCAGCTAGGGTTTCGTGGGGGTTTGAGAGAGGAGTCCATGGGGGTTTATATGAGGGGCAAAACCCGTGCGATTGCGTGCGAAACAAGCCGGATTCGGTTAGGATTTGGAGTTAGGGTTCGGTTCGGAGTTCGTGTTCTTCACGGTGTGGAGAAGGAGATGACAGGTGGGGTCCGCCTGGCGGTGGGAGAAAGGGGGAGTTGGGCCGTGGGCCGCTGTTTGCTGCGCGCGCGCGTCGGTTAGTTCGTGGGCTGAGCCCAGTTAGGTGTAGGAAATAGTTTTTCCCACAGAACAATTTATTCTTTTCTGTTTTTAAGCAAGACCAAATAACTTTTGTATTTTAAATCCAAAACAAATCAAACCACTTTCTGTAATTTTGTAAAAAACACACCCCACATACTTAGTATGACTTGGGGATATAATTTACAATATTTATATTTTAAAATCAAAAGAGTTTGAAGTAAGTATTTGCGGATACTTTGCAAATTAGGTTTTGGGATAAATTCTCTAAATTTCATAATTTGAAATCATACACAATGCAAACAATGATGCAATGACATGATGCATGATGCAATTTGAAAGTTTTAAATTTTTGTGAAAAATTGGGATGTTACATATATCTTTGTGATATTTGTGATGAAATTGCAAAACCCTTTTTCTTCAATTGGTATTATTTCTTTGTGATACTTGTTACCTATCTCAAAGCATCTTCACTATCTCTTGTTCCCTTAGTGATATGTGTGATGTCTTTGATATTTTTAAAGTTCATTTATATACAATGAGATAAATTTGAGCTATGTGCTATGCTTTTAAGCAATAATCTCTTTTGTATATTCATGACTTCCCTTTTGGATACCGTGGTCTCTCCTTTTTCGACCATTTCATATGTGCAAGTATCTTTGTGGATGTATATCATCAACGATTTGTCTACTTAGAAACCTATACATATGAGAGAAGTCACCTTTTAGTTGGAATCCTATTTTTTTGAGCTACCTTGTTTTTATCTATAATTCTTTGGTGGCTCCAAATTTGTATCATGAGTGCTTGTCTTATTTTTATTGGTATCTTTGCACACTCATGTATTTGTTGAGGATCTTCTACTTCACGCTTACCATGGTGAGCATGTTGATTTTTTTTGGCTAAATGATCTCACTAGCTTTTGGCATTTTCAATTGGTTTTAGTTTCCAATTGGTATCCCTAAGCTTGTGAACATATTCCTTTTAAAGATCTTCGTTTTATCTCGGTTGGGCCTATCTTATGTTGAATCTTTGAAAATTGGTATGTCCTTATGGCTCAACCACATCTTTGGTGCAAGTGTTTTGATTTGATTTTGCTTTTGCTTTATGCACACTTGTACTTGTTGCGTGTTCTAGATGATTTTGGGGGAGCGAGGATGCCATATTTGTGCACTCCTCAATAGTGCATGAACATTGGGGAGCTTCTCCATTTTTATTTAGAACTCTCGCTTTGGATCTTCTCGATTGCTTTTCTCCTTTGTGGAGATGTTTAGAATGATTTCATCTTTTTGCAATCTTTGGATCCTCAATATAGTTTGATTTCCTCTAATTATTAATCATTGGATATGTGCATTTGATTTCATTCATAACTTGAGCAATGCACACCTTTTTGAGGAACTCATATTATATTGTCTTTCTAAATTTTTCTTCCCATTTCGGCAATCGATGCCAATGGGGGAGAAGTTTAGAGGGTTTAAGGGAATTTTGGTTTTATGCTTTTGCTGCATTTGCCTTTAATGCGCTTGCATCCTTGCTTGTTTGTCTTGCAAGGATGCTTTATTCATTATATAAACCCTCTTAAAAGGGATTGTCATCAATTACCAAAATGGGGGAGATTGAAAGTGCATGGTTGCCCCCATGTGTGGTTTTGGTAATTAATGACAATCTCTATGTACTAATGTTTTTATTGAGCTATATTTGTAGGAGTGTCCTTTTGCGTTGCTTGATCTCCATTTGTTGGAGTCAAGCCTAAGGGAAGAAAATTATGTGTTGATCAAGGCTATGTGCGTGTTGATCGACACTCAAGTCCAAGTGAAGATATGCCAGATAGGTGCTTCTCCCGTCTTGGTGTATGGGGGAGCAACTTGTGAATCTTCACCAAGCGAAGCGCAATCGAGAAAGGTGGTGCGTCTTGAGGAGATGAAGATCATCTTCTTCGACCTCAAGTGGTTTTATGCGCAAGGTAAAGGTATGATCTTGATAGGGTTTCTATTTTACCGGTCTCATGATGTTAGTTGAGAGACCGGGTTATAGGATAGATAGCCGTACTATCAAGAGGGGCTCTCGACCGAGTATCTTGTGCGTATCGTTCATGGAGAGCTCAAACCTTTGCATCCTTGCATCCTTGAAATCATCTTTATTGGTTCTTATGTGGCTCTTATCGTGGTGTGGTCTTGGTGCTTGTCATGACAAGGCTAAGTTCACCGAAAACGGTTTCATATGCGTCTTCTATTGCGTTTTCGGTATTGGAGATTTTGCCGGTTCATCCGTGCGGAAGATTTCTCTCTTCCAATTATTTGCAAAATCTCCTTTACTTTTTTATCTTTACAAGGGTAGCATTTGTCGTCCTCTTTTCAACAAAATTGGTTTCACGTCATTTGGACTTCATTTCCAAAAGATATTTCATTTCCGGTTTGCGAAATAGAGGTTGATCCTTTCCCCTTTGGTTTTTACAATATTTTGTTGGACTATGATGTTTCTCTGCATAATCTTGTTGTGCTCGTTGTGACGATTCCATCGAGTCCAAGATTATCGAAAACGGAGTTCGTTTGCAAAAGTTATGGGGTTCTGTTTTTCTGTTTGGATCTGGCCCGGAGATGGTCCGGAGTTTTCGGTGACACCGGATTCTCCGGCCCAAAGGACCCGGAGTCTCCGGTCCCCTGTTTTTCGCTGCCAAATGTCTTTTTGTGGTGCGCTACTGGATTGGGGTCCGGAGGTGCACCGGAGATGGTCCGGAGTCTCCGGTCCGCCGGAGTCTCCGGCCCAAAGGACCCGGAATCTCCGGCCTCAAGTTTTTCTCTGCTCTTTGCGTCTTTGTGGTGCGGTACTGGATAGGGGCCCGGAGCATCCCCGGAGATTCTCCGGAGTCTCCGGCCTGGCCGGAGTCTCCAGCCCTCTGGACCGGAATCTCCGGTCTGCCCCGATGACCCAGTGAGCCCGGAGCCTGGCCGGAATCTCCGGCCCTGGCCGGAGTCTCCGGCCCACTTACACCGGAGTCTCTGGTCTGCACAGGCTGTAACGGCTAGTTTTTGGGGGAGGCTATAAATAGCCTCCTTCTTCCCCAAGAGTTGGCTGCTCACTTTCCCCTCTCTCCTCCATTGTTGCAAATCTTGTGAGCTTGATTCCTCTCCTCCCCTCCAATGAATATTGCCCATTTTTAGGGAATCAAGAGAGGAGATCTAGATCTACCATTCCACCAATCCATTCCTCCTCTAAGTGAGGGGAACCTTGTGGATCTATATTTTGGGGTTGCTTTGTGTTCATCCCCTTGTTCTTCCTCTTAAATCCCTCCATAGCCTTAGTTGCTTTGGTTGGATTTCGGAGTGAAGGATTTGACCACTTGGTGTGTTCTTGCCTTTTGCATTAGTTGCATCGGGTTGTGCTCTCCACGAAGATTCGTGGGATTGAAGTTGAGAAGCTTGTTACTCTTGGGTGTATTGTGTTCCCAAGAGCTTGTGCCTCTTGGGTGCATTGTGTACCCTAGACGGTTGGTGTGCCGCGGCAAGATTTGGGAGCCCCCAATTGAGTTGTGGGTGTGTGCCCCAAGAATGGTGTAAAGGCTCCGGATTCCGCCTTGAAGGATTCCGATAGTGGAAGGTGAACCAAACCCTTGGGTGCGGTTCATCGGAGAATAGGGTGAGG
Source organism: Puccinellia tenuiflora (assembly GCA_012064385.1). NCBI lineage: Eukaryota > Viridiplantae > Streptophyta > Magnoliopsida > Poales > Poaceae > Puccinellia > Puccinellia tenuiflora. The sequence continues at coordinate 2,076,845 of QRDG01000125.1, forward strand.
CCTTTGTGGCATCTTGAGTAGGCCTCTTGTGGCGAGCTCACACCCCTCCAACAAGACGTACTCCCTTAACAAGGAGGAACTCGGGAATACATCCTCATCTCCGCGTGCCTCGGTTATTTCTATACTCGATCTATTTACTTATGCAATTCACATTGTGATAGCCTTCGTGCTTGAAATTTTATATCTTGCTATCACCTTGTTGCTTGCCTTGTTTAGCATAAGTTGTTGGTGCACATAGGTGAACCTAGTATAACAGGTTGTTGGCTTGTTAATTTAAACACATAGTTTTATTCCGCAATTATCAAGCCTTAAACCGGAAAAGTTTTAATCGCCTATTCACCTCCCCTCTAGGCGACATCTCGGCATAGTTTGTTCTTTCACCAAGGAGAAGCGTGATACGTCCATTTTGCATCACTATTTTACATCATAATTTACCTTTATTCATTGATATATTTCATATTATAATGCAATACTTATGTTATTTTACCTTATTTTGCATGTTTTGCCATTATTGGGGATTGATGCATGTAAAATGCATACATGAACTTTGCACTATAATAGTCATATTCCAATCATATTTGCATCATATAAGGGGTATATTACTGTTATTTAATGATTTTTGGTAATCTAAAGAATACATCCTTGGGGGAGCCAGGGCGCTCCACAGAGCTCAGCGATTCCTGGCCGTCCTATAGAAACTTGATGCGATCCTGACCGTCGATTTCTTACCGCGCCTGTAGTATATAAGCCGAGTCCCGCAGTAAACCCTAGCGGCCAATCCCCGCATCGCCTCTCCCGAGTCGCTTCTCCCCCAATCCCTCGCGTGCGCTCCTGCCCCTGCGCCTCCTCTTCTGCGCCGCCGGCCGTCGCCTCACCGAGCCACCACGTCCTCCCCCGCACAGCAGCAGCTCCGCCTCCCTGCTCCGTCCCTCCCCGGTCCTCTCCCTCGCCGAGCTCGCGCTGATGCGAGCTACTGCTGTAGGCACAAAGCTGATGCGAGATGGAGGAGATGGACAGGACAGAGCTCGATGGCCAAGCCCTGGTGGCCGGAGGCGAGTTCGGCGGCTGCCGAGAGGCGCTCATCGCGCGTGGCCGGACAGGGCGGCGGTGCCAAGCAGGGCAGGGCAGCGGCGACCGGGAGTCGACGAGCTCGACGAGGGTGCTGGGCCGCCGTGAGCGTGCCGTCGTCTAGGAGCCTCCGCTGCATCTCCTCGAGAAGACAGCGTCACCGGCCACTCGCACCACCGTCGGGAGGAGCAGCTGGTGGAGCTGCAGGTTTATGAACTCCGCCCTGAGCACCCAACCCGTCTTCTTCTTTGTGTTTGGATCAGGTTTGTGTCAGAATGACCCCTCCTTCCCCTGCACTTTTGATTTCTTGGTCAAATCAGACGTGCTGATATTGTTCTTCCGATTTCTGTACAGTTATTCAATGGATCTGTGTTTTGGAGAGAAGTTGAGGGATCCGGCCGGTCCAAGTGCTGGCTGCCACGGAGAGAGGCTGATGTATTTTCGTTCACCTTCTCTTACTCCACTCTTTTTTTTATTTGACAGCTACCTGGTCGGTCCTCCATTTCCCTCATTTTAATTCATCCCATAGCTTCTTATTTATTTCTGTAGATTCTTTTTAATATATGCTTATGAGGTGTTTGATGGAACTCCAAGCAGGATGCAGAGGTGTTTATACCACATTTCGTTCATACAGTGAGAGGGGAAAAGAAGGCGGGGAGGTGAAGTCGATGCTTGTGTGTGTGGCCATGGATTCTCCTCGGCTGAGATTTCTCCATGGCGTTCGTGACAAGATTTGAGGCATGAATCTTCTCCCATTGCCCCAGAATTCACCATGGTGGGGATGCGTTGTGGTGAGGTCATTTCCTTAATTGGTCTTTCTCCATTGATCATTTTCCATTATTTTGGTATTTGGGGCACTAGCTAAAGATCGCAGGTTGCTTTTGCTATGTTGATGTTAGGTTGACATCTCCACCACAATAGTCGTCACATGAATTGCTGCAGGCTGTCCTGGTGAGTTCCATAGCCGTACCCTCCATTATTTGCTTATATATATTTTATATTATTGCACCTAAAGGATTGGATTTAATGATGTGTTCTTATTACGAATTGTTGATTCAGAAACACTCGCTTACTTGAGTTGCTGCATATTTTTCTAATTGAATTCATGCATAATTGAACTTATGCATATTTGCTTTATTCCTTGGCAGTGCATTGGTATATATATATATATGTATTTGACCTGTTTGTGTAGTTAGAGAAGAATTATTTCTTCATTTTCCATGGTTATGTTGTGTTCTTTATCTCTTGACCGGTAGGATTGCGTCCTACATAATACCTTTGTATTAGGAAGAGGAGCAAATCTACCCAAGGAGGCTGCAGCCAAATTAAAAGGCATCTGTGTTTGTTTTGTTTTCCCTCTATTCTAAATGATACAAATATGTTTCATGTGTTCTTATGATGCCCTTTGTGCTTGTATGCACTGACCATGGTCTCTATGTAAAACAATAATTCTCTTAAAATTGTGTACAATGTTGTGAGATTGTAAGAAATAGATCTGTATCCTGGTCAAACATCTCTGTCTCACTGACGTGTTTACTTTGAATAATGCATCCACTCTTTCAAATCAAATGACTATTTGTGATTCATTTCAGCAGTTGTATAGGTTTAAGTGCTAGCCGCCGTGATCCGATACAGTTCATTAGTTAGTCTGCTCAAATCTCTGTTTTTTATGGGTGTTGCTGCCACGATTTCATTCCGTTGTCTACATAGCGAGGGTGACAGGAGATAGCGCTGGGATCTCCGTATCTTTGTTTCCATCCTGTCTATATGTTCTCAGTTCCTCCTTTTCTTATTTAGTAGATCTTTAATTTGTTTTCTTCATGCAGCTCAGCTTTCATTCTCGAGAAAGCATGGTACAACCGTACAACACGCAAAGGACCACTCCATATAGACAATAACAGGAAGGTTGATGGTAAGCACCAAGTAGGTATCACGTTGCTTAAAAATGAAATGGAGTATATTACTTATGTTGCAAAATTTAGTTGAATATGATATTTTAGATCAGCTAGGTTTGATGAGTTTTGAAAATATGTATATGCATGTTACTCTTGGCATGATTTAGCTTCAACCGATGTACATAAAATGCTTTGGCCCGCCCAAAGCATATTTGAACTGTGAATTAGTTGTGCTGCCATATATTGGTTGTGTTGAAATTAATGTAGTGTTTTAGTTGTTGGTTAAATGCTTTCCTAAAAAACTGGATGCAGTAAGTTTGTCATTTTGATAGTTCAAAATAAATTCATATAAATGGAAATGTCTTTATTAATATATTTCATAGATCTATTCTCCTCACGGTAATCCAGTGGTTATCACAATGATTCATGGTAACACGGTGCCACAAGTTTCTCATCTTTGTTCATGTTTGTGCCTCCAGCTCTATGTTGCTAGATTTGATTTTGCTTTGGGAATCGTCTCTTTTTCCCAGCGCATTAGACTATATTGCATATGCAGATTTGTTTTCTAGCCCAATTTTTATAACACTACTTGCTAAGTTGCTTGCTGTTTTGTTTTTCTGTTTAGATTTAGATGCCTATGTGGCTCTCAGTGGCAGTTCTTCTGGTTCGCTGGTGAATGTGAGTGTTCTGCAGCAACTTCTATTCTCACATTTAGCAGTCTACTGTAAACATTTTTTTTATAAATGAACCCTTTTCAAAGAAAGCCACTATTGAGCTGTTTCGACATAATACAATAGCGTACTTTTATTCTCTGCATAATTTCAGTTTCATTGCAATAATCTAGGTCTCCTGACTATTGAGGTGTTCCCTCATTGACATAATACAACAATGTACTTTTATTGTCTGCATAATTTCAGTTTCATTGCAATAATCTAGGTCTCCGACTGTCATAAACAGGAGTAGAGTGATCCTTTTATATTAGTCCATTTTTATGTAAATAGTAGGATGGTATGTCATCTGAGATTATATGTTACCATGTTTTGTTCTATGTAGTATACAATTGCATCTTCCTTTTCTCCTGATAACAAGATGCTTATAATTTTTGTATGGGTTTTACAATTCAGCATGGTTAGATGATTATTTGTAGCCCACTTAAATTTAATCAGTGCAAATATGTGTTTTTTTTCATTTATAACTGACAGAATGGAAATCGTATTTCCGTCTTCTGTAAAATATAGTTTCTTTCATTTTACCTGCTTTAGTACACAATATTATTGCTCTATATTATTAACCAGTCCTGGACATTTTTCATATGAGACTGAAGCTTATGTTCTCCTATTCCAGAAATTAATTGAGTTTCAAGCAAAGAAGGTGATGATTGCCCTTAGAGCCCTAATATGTTCTTTTATGTTCTGGAAAGTTTTTACTTCTAATAGATGCACGTCAGCAAAAAATGAGGTTAGCCTTCCTCCCATTTCTCCCCTTCTCATTTGTGTTAGTTCCGTTAATTGTTCGATTGGATCCGTGATAGGACCGCGTTCTTTCCGCATGTGCCGCTCACATTTGCTCTTCGATTGGGCCTGGTGGCCTTGCACTGGTTTCAGGTTAATTGTTTTTGATTCATTGGGAAAGAACACCGCTTGGATCTGTAGGCTGATTACCGGTTACTTTTCCATGATGTAAACTCAAAAGGCTTTACTGATTTTCTCGGCTATTTATTTCTTCTAGACGAAAGTTTGTTGTTAGTTAGCACCTGAGCATTTGATTTGTTTAGCTGACAGGGGGATCCATTCTGGATTTGTAGTGTAGAATGTTTAGACTAAAATTTGAAGATTAAATGTTGTATTCTTGGATCCATTGTGGTATCGAGGCATATAATTCTCAAATGATGAGTAGCCACTAAATAAGGCGTGTAGGTAAATTTGGTAGCGGCATACTAGATGGTGGTGTAGTACAAAAAAAAAGGATTGTGGCCACGGTTGTCGCAATGGTCACCTGCTGCACGCCTCGCCATGTACAGGTAAACATCTTCCAGCCAAGTGCATCCAAATAATTTCTACTACTACCATGAATACAGTTCTGTGGATTTATTTTGTCAGTACTGCTGAATGCAAGAATACAGTTATTTATTTGCAAGCCATGGTATGTCGATTCCTTGACGACATCACCATGAGGTGTGCAACCAGTTACATTACTTTTATCCACCCGTTCTGTTGTTTTCTGATTAAGTGGGCTATTTAAAATCTAATATGTTCATGGTTGCAAAAGTTTTTCCAAAGCTTGAGGGCTATACAAGCGGCCCTGACAATGTCCTACAACATACAGACCATTGTTGTACAGTCGGTTGTGTGGTATTTTCTATGGGTACTTCACCCTGCCAAGTAGTAGTAGTATGTTAGACTTAGAACAAACAGCTTGCTTGCTGCACATGCATCTTAGTTTAGATTTGACATTACCTAAGCTGTATTGATTGCTCATTGTATGTCATGGCTCCCATGGGTGTATCTTTCAGATTATTGTGATGCCATCCCTGCACAAAGCCCTTTTAACATGAACTGGAATGTGAGCGGTATGGCATGTATATCTCCCTCCCAATATTTATCATGCAGAAAGTTCTCTGGTTACACACGGTGCCAGCTGATCCAAATGCATCTTGTGCATCACGCGTAAGGAAAAGCAAAAATTAAAGAAGCTTAAAACCCAAGAGCTTTTGGCAGTATTTTATCTCAAATAAATCCCCTCAATGAAAAAGAAATATTAACTTGAAACCTGTACTTTGTATCCTATAGAAGTTTTTTGAAATAATAACCCCATAGTTCAAGCTTTGAGAATTTTATTGCATTTAGTAAGTTTTACAGCGCCGTTAAGTTATGGCAGCATTATCCCAAGATATGCCACGCCTCAGTGCTCTATATCCTGCATGTTAATGATTTATCAAAAAAAAAAAAAACAGACCCGAGAGTGTATACTATCGATGTGGCAACCTCTCCATGAGTGGCACATAGAGATCCGTCATCCTAATTTGAAACTAGCATGATATTGAAAATGGCTTCTTTGCTATTTAGCCGGTTGTTCTTTTCTTTATTACCACTTTGAAATGACTAAATGTTTTTTATCTTGCAACTAGCTATTCTTAATCTTAGAGTTTTGATTTTCTAATGAAATTATCATCAATCTTTTTTCTTTATCAGGCAAAAGGATGGAGTACATTCGGAGTCCAAAGCATTAATTTAGCAGTTGCATTTGCAAGAGAATTCCTGGTAAAACCTCTCCTCTTCCCTCCTTCCATGTTAGTAATTTATTCTTATAGAGAATGTCTGTTAGTTTTGACCTCATAGAAAAGTACATAAATTCTCCTGTGTTGTGGTGTGTCCATAAATAATTAGCTCACACCTTTAGTTTGACTTTAGATCAAGGGTAACCATTTGGAGCCCATTTGGTTTCTGAGTGCCATATAGAATATAAAGGTACAAAATGGCCCTTATTTATGTCCAAATATAGAGACACTTTCTTATTTGATTGTAGTTCATCTTTGTCATTCGTTTATTACCATTCTCAACTATGTCTCAAGAAATGACACCCAAAATATTGATGTTATTTACCAAGGAAAAACCATGGAGTTTGGCTTTTAGTTTGTTATGGAGATCTTGCAGCTGCTAGCCACGCCTAAAATATTCGTTATGTTCTGTCAATTTGGGTGTGTGTGTGTGTGTGTGTGTTTGTTTGCCTTTCAGCGGCTATTTTTTCTGCTGCGACAACTCTATTTTGGACTATCTTGGGTTGCAGGCCACCATGTACCTTATCTTATACAATGGTTTGGTCTAAGCTATATTGGTTTTGTATATATTATTATTATTATTGGCATCATAGTTTACAAGTGGATTTATGTTGTCGTGCTAGGTCATTCTTTGGTTTTGATTAATTAGTCCATTATTTGCGGTTATATTTTCTTTAGATACATCATTAATCGTCCAGAGTATCGCATATATGCAGTAATCAATCAAGTTTTTTTCTCCTAAAAATCATAATGGATTTGGATCTGCAGTATTTTGTTTACCATATTTAATTTTAGCTCATTGTCATTACTATTACAGGAAGTATCTTATTTTTCCATTTGTTATAATTTCTAGGATCTGTTTGCGTTTGCTTTAGAGTGACACTGGTTATTTCTTGCTTTTAGGGTGCAAGAAGTTTTTGAAAACTTTGAGATTTTGTTTGCTTTTAGAGTGCAGGAAGTGTTTGAAAACATTGAGACAATAGACCTGTTTGGTTACAAGTCAGGATATTATCTGACTTGTGATATCTACCACTAGGATTTCGTTGGCAGTGGCCTGCCACTTGTATGTATACACCTTAGCCTTGGTGTGTCTTCTGAATTTTATCAGTGTCAGTTCTTAATAAGCATGAATTTGTCTTTCTGAATTTTCGACAGTTGCTCAAGATGTTTGGCGAATATTATATGACTTTTGATGGTTATTGTGATTTTCTTGCTCCCTGACATGTGTGTGACAATTATAAATACGCATAAACCTGCCCTTCTGAGTTTTTGACAGTTGCTGCCAACATGTTTGGTCTTTTGACATGATCAACTTTCTGATCTCTATGCACAAACGAAATATGATACAACTATGAGTAACAACTTCTCGCATGACTGTTATTACTGTTTTGCTTATACATATGGATATAAATAACCTTTTTAATAATCTGTATAAAATGTGATAATCACGGGTAAAAAAATCAACGAACCTACAGGTGGCGCGCGGTGAGCCGCGCCGTTCGAATCTAGTTTATGATGATATCGCCTTTTTATGGAATTAATCCTGCGCAGGCAGAAAACCCCTATTTCTTTCATTATTTGTTTCAGGACCTTAACGACGTCATAATTAGCTATAAATTTATGGGGGTCATTATTTTGGAAGGAGAAGATTTAGGAGCGAAAGAAGTCAACGAACGGAGGCCGGAAGACCAAAAGGGGGGGGGTCCCACGCGGCTAGGTACTGTAGCCGCGTGGGCCTATCCCAATTGGCCCTCGTGGCCCTGTTTGCGTCGATCCTTCGCCCAGAAGCTTCCTCGTGACCTAAAAACGCCTATATAAAGAGCCCCCCGACGTTCTCCAAAGGGAGAGCCACCACACGAGAGAAACAAGAAACAGAGACCAGGAGACTGCAGATTGGAGGGGAAAAACTCCGGCGGAGCCCTGCTGGAGAGGTCTCCTTCTTCTCCATTGACATCTCCACCGTTTCCATGATGAAAAGGGAGTAGTCCACCTCTGGACTATGGGTTTGTGGCAGTAGCATATGTATCTCTCTCTCTTGAGCTTCACTAATTAGCACCGTATGAGTTGCTGAACATGATTACGGTCACCGTTGTATTACCATTGTGGTGGATCTTTCTATGAGTTAATATATGTTGAGATTGCAATGTTATATTTCAGTTATGAAAGTAGATGCATATTATGTACCCCGTTCTTGTATCCTTGTTATGATCAAGCATGTTTATGAGAGCGTGTGTGGGGGAACGTGTGCATTAGTTGGAGTAACGGGGGTGGTGAAGTGATAAGCTGACAACTTAATATCTTGATCCATTGGGTGTTACCTTAGTTTGTTACCTCACTAGGGATAAAACAAAATACCATGTTGTAGGGTAGGAGGAGTGACATGCCTCTACCTAAGACTAGATCCATCATGTGTTTATTTTCACTTCATGTCATTAATCTTAAAGCTATACTCTGATGTTATCATAATTACTAAGGTGCATGATTTAGTTCACATCTTGGTGGAGTATAAGTGAGACTAATAATCAAAAGGTCTCTATGTTACGACGTGATGCCCATATAATTAGTAATATGTTATTAACCTTGTTTGCAATCTCATATGTTAAATCTATGTCTACTCATTTGCCACACTATATTAAAGAGAGAGTGCATGTGTGAAACCATGAACCCCGGTCCATTTTTAATCATAAGAAACACTTTTCCAACCACTTTTAAGCATCTTTTACATTCAGCCATTTTAAAATCAGAAAATACAAAAACACTTTTACTTCTTGCATTCACATAAAAAACCCCAAAAATACCATCCATCGTCATTACTATCATCCTTGCATACTTATTTACCACCATTGCATATTTATTTACTGTTTTGCATTCATTATCATCTTAATATCATTCTCACACCTTGTGCTTGACAACCACTTGGTGAGGTTGAGGGCACAAAGCAATCTATTTTGTTTGCAGGAAATCTAGAGAAGGACAAGAAGATAAAACCCACACTACTGATTCCCCGAGAGTTCGATATTAAACCCTCGAGTCACCTTCTTGGGGAAAAACTACCACTTCTACATACTTTGCACTTGGAGGCTCAACCTATCCCTAATATATTATTTTCCTTTCAGGGTATCAAGAGTACTTGTTGGCGTTGTTGAGGGAGAAGAACACTCTCATCAATCCCGTCATCAAAGGGTTTTTCTGGCGCCGTTGCCGGGGAATCATAGCTGGAAGGGTTTTTCCAAGGATATCACAACAAAGTCAACTTCATCACCAACTTGTGCTAACACCTAAGCTTGGGGAGGTTGCACCTACGTGAGCATCATCTTGTCCATCTTTACCTTCAAGTATTTTATTTTGTTTTGTTTTTGTCTTGCATATCATATTTAGATTTCAGTTTGCATATTTTATTTTCAGTTTTGCATTTTGTTTTGCATTAGTTAATTCGGTTTGCATTGTTTTAGTGTCATTTTATTTTCAGTTTTGCATAAAAAATTCAAAAACACATAAAAAAACTGCTAAAATGGGTGATAGGACTAAGTTGTGTGACTACACAAATACTCCAAATGATCAATTTATTGCTAAACATATTACCACACCTGAGATACAAGCTGATAGCTATGAAGTAAGTCCTAGTTTATTGAACTTGATAAATAGGGAGCAATTTGGTGGTAGTGCTATGGAGGATGCCTCTATGCATCTTCATGATTTTGTTGAAATCCGTGACATGCAAAAATTTAAGAATGTTGAAAGTGATATTCTAAAACTGAAATTATTTCCTTTCTCACTTAGAGGAAAAGCTAAGGAGTGGCTGCATTCTTTACCTACTAATAGCATTAAAACTTGGAATGATTTGAGAGAAGCTTTCATTAAGAAATATTATCCTCCTGTTAAAATTTTGCAAAATAGAAACAATATTCTATCTTTTAGGCAAAATGAAAATGAACATGTTGCTATGGCTTGGGATAGGATAAAACTTATGCTTAGAACTTGCCCATCACATGGAGTTAATGAATGGACCATACTACACTCTTTTTATAATGGTCTGAATTACATGTCTAGAAATATACTTGATTCTGCTGCTGGAGGTGCTTTTATGGGAAAAACTATAGTAGAGCCTAAGAATATATTGGAAAGCATTTTGCAAAACTATAGTCAATGGCATACTGATAGAGCACCTAGTTCATCTAAGAAAGTAAACTCCATAGAAGAAACTCATGATTTGTCATCTAAGATGGATACTATTCTTGCTTTACTTAATAAACCTAGTGTTGAAAATATCCCTTTGCAAGAACTAGTTGGTGATAATTCTGAAAATATTGATGTCAACTTCATTAGGAATTATGGAAACAATGGGTATGGTAACAACAATTATAATTCTTATAATAAACCTCCTTATGTTCCCAACAATCGTCCTTTTGTTCCATATCCTAATGCTAATGATAAATGGAATCCTCTGTCATCAAGTAATGATAATTTTGAGACTAATAAAATTTTTATGGAACAAGTTGCTAGTCATAATACCATGATACAAGAGTTGAATAAGTCTGTTGCATCTATTAGTTCTGATATTAAAAACTTACAACTCCAAGCCGCAGGACTAGACAAAGCCCTTTCAAAACTTGCTGATAATCAAGCCACTTTATTGAGTATGTCTGCTGGAAAACTACAAGCACCACCTGTGGTTGGACTGAATTCTATTAATATTGCTGAAAATATTCCTCTTACTTTGGAAGAAACTATGAATGAATTGCTAAACTATCCTGAAATATCTGTTGCCTTTTATGTCTCATCTTATGGCTTTAAAAGAAGAAGCTAATGAAACTGAATGTGATGAATCTCCTATGTTAATTGAGTTAGATAGAAAAGTTGAAGAATTTAAAATGCTTAGTGAAGTTAATGATCCCTTGCTTTATTTAGAGAATAGTAGCTTGCATGAATTAATATCTATCTTTAAAAAATTTGCAAGTGATCCTTCTATTGATGTTAACAAATCTGGTTTTGGTTCCTATATTGCTAATCATGTCTTGAAAGAGAAAATTGCTAGATACAATCAAGAAGCTATGATACCACCTAAGCTTGGGGATGCTTGGATCCCCAAGGTGCTAGTAACTATTGGAAAAGAGACACACCATGCCATACTTGATCTAGGATCTAGTGTCTCAGTTTTATCTAAAGAATTATATGAATCACTTGAATTAAAGAATCTTGAAAAATGCTCTATTGGACTTGCACTTGCTGATAATACCATTAAACATGATTTAGGAAAAGTAAGTGATGTTATGGTAGAGTTACATATGACTTTTGTACCTGTGGATTTTCTAATCATGGATATGGAGAATAAAACCACTAGTCCTATTATTTTGGGAAGACCTTTTCTTCGTACCACAGGGGCTATCATTGATTCAAAGGAAGGGAATGTGAAGTTTCAGTTTCCACACAAGAAATGCATGAAACACTTACCAAGGATGAAGGGCACAACTTTTAATCTCCCTCATGAGCTTCATCTTCGGTAAAACAACAAGTAAGTAAACCTAGCTATATGGCTATAAAGAAAGCGCTTTACGGGAGGCAACCCGGTTGTTTTTATTTGGATTTTATTTGAGTCCTCTTGCTGTAAAAAGAGATTGTTTTCTTAGTTTAGTTTCTGGAATTTTTAATAAAGTGCCACGTTTTACCCATTTTGGTTGAAAAAGTTGCTATACCTATTCGGAGATTTTATTCCTGCACAGAGTCTGTGCACGGTTTGATTTTTCATTCCTATTCTGTAACTACAAATGAGCTGAGATGTTTACTGTAACTGAAACTTTTCATCCTATGTATGTCTGACTTTTTTCAGATTTTTTCGACAAGTTTAAGTAGGACAGAAAAATACGTTTTGCTGCTGCTGTTTTTCTGGACAGATTCTGTCCCATATTGTTTTATGCATAGTTTGAACTATTGAGTTGATCCAATTGAGTTTATGAGTAGGCATAAAACATTATACATTCTCTGGTCATTCATATGAATTTTAATCCATGGATTATATGCAGCAAAGAAACTTGTTTATTTATCTCTACTAATATCACCCCACAGAAAAGAGATGGGAGAAATTGTGTTTTAAAGTTTTTTCACAGGGATTGGAGTAGATGCACCATGAGTTATCCAAGGATGGTGAAAACCATAAGCTTGGGGATGTAAACATCACCACTGAACCAAAACACTCTCGGTTTGCACACGTCTAACTTCTGTTTTTCTATCATTGCACTTTATCGCATAAACTTGGAGCGTCTTTTAGTTTGTTTTGCTTTGATTTTTATTTTGTGAGACCACCACACTATCTTTTATATATGAGAATGCTACTAGAAATTTGGGTTGAAATATCTTGCATGCTTTTATTGTATTGGGAAAAGGGATGTCTAAGTTGATTTTTAATGACACATATAGTTGCATGATTCATGAGCCTCTTTATGAGTAATAATTTGCAAATGCTTTATCATGAGCTATCTTTTATTCATGTTTTGATGCTGTATGTTATTTCACTTTGTTTGACATGAATTAGTTAGTTCTATGGACACTCATGCATGCATCTAGATGGTCATCTTTCTCCCTTTTGCTAGCCCAAAAATTTCAACAAGTGAAAACTTGTTTCCAACACCTTCAGCCCGAGTTTTTCCAGTGAGTCCACAATATCTACCTATTAGCTTTATGCTATTCCAAGTATGTTTATCATGTTATTTGTGTTATCTATGCCTCTAAATGAAAATGATGATGTTATTTATTGTAATTGTAAAAGTTGGTTAAAAAGCTCTCGCGAACTTGATGCACACTTTACTTTTATTGCATTCAAAAAGATGAACCATTGTGATTAATATTATGAAGATAGTGGCTTGATAAATGTTTAAGGTTGGGAGTTAGCCCATATGTGCTGTCACATGCAAAGCTTTCAACATGTTTCATCATTTTTCTAGTTGATATCATGTACTTTTGTCTATGGATGCCTATCATGACGAAATAAATGTGGAAATAGAGTTAAGTTTAAATGAGTTTGTATAAATGGTTAGAGAGAAACCTGGGCCGCTAATCTAAGCCATGCATCATTCATGGTGGAAATTTACTTACATGCTATTTTGAACCCTCTGTGATACACCCTACAATAAAAAGCTATATCAAGTGGTAAATAAAGAGGGTGTTGAGATTGTTCAATATGTTTGTTTGTCTTGTTGTTTTGATATGGGTTTGATCCATATCATGGGACAAGAGGTACCCCAGTTGAGACTCTTGATGATACCGTTATTACTTACAATGATAGATAACTTAAACTTGCTTTGTTTCCCAAGTTGAGTAATCATGGTGTAGGCGCTTGTATTCAAGGGGCATGAGACATCTAACCTTTACTTTATCAAGGCCACTACTCATATTTGCTTTCACATTCAACTTTAATCATTCAAGATGCTATGATAGGGGAATGAGAGCTTGACACCAAGTATTACCATTGCATTCAATAACTTAAGTAGAATAGTTTGGAGGATAGATGAAACTTATGCATGCTTTACCTCTACTTATTTATATATCATTTCCAAAGTGTCCACCTTTTATATTCAGATTTTCTACACTCTATGGACCACAAGTATGCAAAAGTAAGAATGTCCATAGTACTATCTTTTATGTTGCACTTTGTGAACTATCATTGAACATCCTTGCATTGAATACTTGATATCACTTTATAAACTGTTTGCATATTGCTATTTCCTTGAAATAATGAATCATTTGACTTTATGTAGCAGTAGCAATCGTCTTTTATATCCATGTTGTGATTATATTGCAAAGTTCATGTTAGTTTTATCACTTTCATACTCGAGGACGAGCATGAGTTAAGCTTGGGGATGTTGATGCATCTAAAATGCATACATGAACTTTGCACTATAATAGTCATATTCCAATCATATTTGCATCATATCAGGGGTATATTACTATTATTTAATGATTTTTGGTAATTTATGATGATATCCCCTTTTTATGGAATTAATCCTGCGCAGGCAGAAAACCCCTATTTCTTTCCTTATTTGTTTCAGGACCTTAACGACGTCATAATGAGCTATAAATTTCCGAGGGTCATTATTTTGGAAGGAGAAGATTTAGGAGCGAAAGAAGTCAACGAACGGAGGCCGGAAGACCAAAAGGGGGGGTCCCACGCGGCCAGGTACTATAGCTGCGTGGGCCTATCCCAATTGGCCCTCGTGGCCCCGTTTGCGTCGATTCTTTGCCCAGAAGCTTCCTCGTGACCTAAAAACGCCTATATAAAGAGCCCCCGACGTTCTCCGAAGGGAGAGCCGCCACACGAGAGAAACAAGAAACAGAGACCAGGAGGCTGCAGATTGGAGGGGGAAAACTCCGGCGGAGCCCTGCCGGAGAGGTCTCCTTCTTCTCCATCGACATCTCCACCGTCTCCATGATGAAGAGGGAGTAGTCCACCTCTGGACTATGGGTTTGTGGCAGTAGCATATGTATCTCTCTTTCTCTTGAGCTTCACTAATTAGCACTATATGAGCTGCTGAACATGATTACGGTCACCGTTGTATTACCATTGTGGTGGATCTTTCTATGAGTTAATATATGTTGAGATTGCAATGTTATATTTCAGTTATGAAAGTAGATGCATATTATGTACCCAGTTCTTGTATCCTTGTTATGATCAAGCATGTTTATGAGAGCGTGTGTGGGGGAACGTGTGCATTAGTTGGAGTAACGGGGGTGGTGAAGTGATAAGCTGACAACTTAATATCATGATCCTTTAGGTGTTTACCTTACTTTGTTACCTCACTAGGGATAAACCAAAATACCATGTTGTAGGGTAGGAGGAGTGACATGCCTCTACCCAAGATTAGATCCATCATGTGTTTATTTTCACTTCATGTCATTAATCTTAAAGCTATACTCTGATGTTATCTTAATTACTAAGGTGCATGATTTAGTTCACATCTTGGTGGAGTATAAGTGAGACTAATAATCAAAAGGTCTCTATGTTAGGACGTGATGCCCATATAATTAGTAACATGTCATTAACCTTGTTTGCAATCTCATATGTTAAATCTATGTCTACTCATTTGCCACACTATATTAAAGAGAGAGTGCATGTGTGAAACCATGAACCCCGGTCCATTTTTAATCATAAGAAACACTTTTCCAACCACTTTTAAGCATCTTTTACATTCAGCCATTTTAAAATCAGAAAATACAAAAACACTTTTACTTCTTGCATTCACATATAAAAACCCCAAAAATACCATCCATCGTCATTACTATCATCCTTGCATACTTATTTACCACCATTGCATATTTATTTACTGTTTTGCATTCATTATCATCTTAATATCATTCTCACACCTTGTGCTTGACAACCACTTGGTGAGGTTGAGGGCACAAAGCAATCTATTTTGTTTGCAGGAAATCTAGAGAAGGACAAGAAGATAAAACCCACACTACTGATTCCCCGAGAGTTCGATATTAAACCCTCGAGTCACCTTCTTGGGGAAAAACTACCACTTCTACATACTTTGCACTTGGAGGCTCAACCTATCCCTAATATATTATCTTCCTTTCAGGGTATCAAGAGTACTTGTTGGCGTTGTTGAGGGAGAAGAACACTCTCATCAATCCCGTCATCAGGGATGCATCTACCGGAGCCTGGAATCAGCTATCAAGATACCTGACGTTGGAAGCTCCAAAAATTCCAGAAAAATTCGGAGATAAATATTTTGGAAAATAAGTCAAGGAGCCAAAAGGGCGCACGGAGGCGAGCTCCAGGGAGCAGGGGCGGCCCCCTACCGCGGGTCAACCCTAGGCCGCGGGCGGGACCCGCCTCTGGCCCCCCTCAGGCTCCCCTTCAGCGTATTACTTCCCTTTGACCTAAAACCATCGGGGGTATCGACGAATAATTTTTCCGCCGCCTCCATGAGGCGGAAACCAGACAGAGAGAAGAAGAGCTCTAGCAGGGAGAGAACTGCCGGGGAATTTCCCTCCCGGAGGGGGGGGGGGGGGAATCGCCGCCATCGTCATCGCCATCGCGCCAAGCATCATGGGATCATCATCAACATCATCTCCACCATCAGCACCATCATCACCGTCATCATCCCATCTCATCTCGCTGTAACAATTATCATTGTGTAGCCATTTGTTCATCGGAATCGTATCCCGGGCGTTGATTACCACTTGTAGTTGATGTTTGAAAGTTTTATCGGTGAATTATCATTACAATCAGATTGTTGCCCATATTCATACCACCTCTGATCATGATCTATATGATGTCTTGTGAGTAGTTCGTTTGGTTCTTGAGGTCATGGGGATAGCCTAGTTGCTAGTAATTGCATAATGTTGAGTAATATTTAATGGTTTGACTTGTGTTGTGGTGTTATTCCTTTAGTGGTATCGTGTGAACGTTGACTACATGATACTTCACCTTTCAAAGGGCCTAGGGGAATGCATGGTGTATTTAGTTTGCCTATGGTAGGGTTGCAGGAGTGACAGAAACCTAAACCCCAATTCGCGAACTAGTCAACTAGGGAGTGTAGGATCTCAGAGTTTAAGGCTGCGGTTAGGTTTTTATCTTAATTACTTTCTTGTAGTTGCGGATGCTTGCAAGGGGTTTAATCACAAGTATGTATTTGTACAAGTAAGGGCGGTGCATTAGCATAGGTCCACCCACACAACACTTTATCAAAACGTTGAAGATTAATCATCGACGTGCAATGAAAATGACTAGGCAGAATTTCCCATGTGTCCTCGAGAACATTTTAATCATTATTAGTAACACAACCAGCCTGTCCTTTGAGCCTAAAAGGATTGGTTTATTTGCTGCAACTATTGTAGTACTCTTTTATTTACTTGTTCTTTATTTGTTTTTTATATCAAAACTCCAAAAATATTTCTCTTTTAGTGCTTGCCGTGAAACCTTGCTGAAATCTACTTGTCAACACCTTATGCTCCTTGTTGGGTTTGACACTCTTACTTATCGAAAGGACTATGATAGATCCCCTATACTTGTGGGTCATCAAGACTCTTTTCTGGCGCCGTTGCCGGGGAGTGAAGCGCTATTGGTAAGTGGAACTGGTAAGGAACGCTTTTATTGTAGGTGTTGTTTTTATTTCTGTTTGTTACTTTGCTTCGTTATGGAGCACTTTTCACTTAGTATGCTGTTCGGGAGCGACTCTACTATCACACCCATGGTGGAGAAGAGTCCTCCACTCTCTGAAATCGATCCATTTAAAATACCTATGTGCATTATTGATCATGTTATGAGTAATCGTTATGCAGGTGATGGGTCTGTCCATCCGGGTTATCATTTGCTTTATATTAAAGAACTGTGTGAGCTATTTAAGATTGCAGGTATGCCAAGGGAGGTAATCATGAGGAAATTATTTTCAATATCATTAAAAGATAAAGCTATGGATTGGTATATGCTTCTGGATAATTCTCATTTGATGGATTGGAAAGAGCTTATGTCTCTCTTTTATTCTAAATTTTATCCTCTTCATGAAATTCATCAAGATAGAAATTATATTTACAACTTTTGGCCACGTGAAGGAGAAAGCATCGCTCAAGCTTGGGGGAGGTTGAAATCTCTAATGCTCAAATGCCCCAATCATGAGCTTCCTAATGATATAATTGTTAACAATTTTTATGCAAGTCTATCACGTCGTGATAAGGATATGCTTGATGCTTCTTCTCTCGGATCTTTTACAAACAAGAAGGTTAATGCTAAGTGGGATCTCGTTGAAAGGATTTATCGCAATAGGGAGGATTGGGAGATCGACAAAGGTAAAGAATCATGTATAAATTATGAGTATTACTGCATTAAATCTTTCATGGAAACTGAACGGTTTAATCTGCTTAGTACTAAGTTTGGGCTCGATTCTCAAATTGTTGTTGATCTTTATAAATCATTTGATGATCATATTAATATCCCAAAAGAAAAGTGGAATAAGTACCATGAACCTTTTAAAGATGTTTGTAAAAAGGATGTGCTTGCTAGTAATGATATACCTGTGCACAAGGTTGAATCTGTTTTACCTGATGTTCACTTTGAAAAACCACCCTTCCCTATAAGAATTAAAGAACACTCAATTGTTGCTAATGTGGTTAATAAAAGTGAAAGAAAAGCTTATGAACCTGATGAACAACTTGAAATTGCCTCTCCAGTAGCTTTGGTTAAAGATCTTGTAACTGAGAACGTCGATGGAGGTTCTATTAATTTTTGTGAAGCTGCTACTAACATTGTTAGGCAAGATAAGAGTGCAAAAGTTGTTGGTACTTCTGTTGTTTCTGTCAAAATAGGTGATCATTGCTATTATGGACTATGTGATATGGGAGCAAGTGCAAGTGCTATTCCTTATACACTTTATCAATAAATAATGCGCGAGATTGCACCATGCGAGCTTGAAGATATTGACTTGGAGATTAAATTGGCTAATAGAGATGTCATCCACCCGGTGGGAATTGTAAGAGACGTTGAAGTCTTATGTGGTAAGGTAAAATATCCAACTGATTTCCTTGTTTTGGGGTCAGTTAAAGATAAATTTTGTCCTATCATATTTGGTAGACCTTTCTTAAATACGTGTAGTGCTATTATAGACTTCAAGAAAGAAAAGGTCTCTGTTCAATTCGCTGGAGAACCGTACGAATTTAATTTTTCCAAATTTGCTAGACATCGTTATGATAAAGAATTACCTAATGAGGATCTTATATTGAAATAATTGCTTCTATTGCTGTGCCTCCTAACGATCCTTTGCAGCAATTTATGGAGGAGCACGAGAATGATATGTTTATGTAGGAAAGGGAAGAAATTGATGAAGTTTTCTTTAGACAGCCGCTATTCTAAAGCATGATCTACCTGTGGAATCGTTGGGGACGCCCACGCCTCCAAAAGGAGATCCTGTTTTTGAATTAAAAGCTCTCCCAGATACTCTCAAGTATACATATTTAGATGAGAAGAAAATATATCCTGTTATTATCAATTCTAACCTTTCAGCAAGAGAAGAGGAACGATTATTGGAGGTTCTGAGGAAACATCGAGCTGCAATGGGCTATACTTTGGATGATCTTCAAGGGATTTCTCCATCTATTTGTCAACATACAATTAATCTTGAACCTGATGCGAAGCCCGTTGTTGACCATCAACGAAGATTAAATCCAAAGATGAAGGATGTGGTAAGAAATGAGATACTCAAGCTTCTCGATGCAGGTATAATCTATCCTATTGCTGATAGTAGATGGGTTAGTCCTATTCATTGTGTTCCTAAAAAGGGAGGTATGACTGTTGTTGCTAATGATAATAATGAACTCATTCCTCAGAGAACGGTTGTAGGATATAGAATGTGCATTGATTATAGGAAGCTTAATAAGGCTACTCGAAAAGATCATTATCCTTTGCCTTTTATTGATATAATGCTTGAAAGATTGTCTAAGAACACTCACTTTTGTTTTCTTGATTGGTATTCTGGTTTCTCTCAAATTGATGTTAAAGATGAAGATCAAGAAAAAACTACTTTTACTTTTCCTTATGGAACTTATGCTTATAGACGTATGCCTTTTGGTTTGTGTAATGCACCTGCTACTTTTCAGAGATGCATGTCTTCTATTTTTCATGGCTTTTGTGAGGAAATTGTGGAAGTCATCATGGACGATTTCTCCGTCTATGGAACTTCTTTCGACAATTGTCTCTATAATCTTGATAAAGTTTTCCAGAGATGTGAGGAGACTAATCTTGTTCTCAACTGGGAGAAGTGTCACTTTATGGTGAATGAAGGCATAGCGCTTGCACATAAAATTTCTGAGAGAGGAATTGAAGTTGATAAGGCTAAAATTGAAGCAATTGAGAAGATGCCCTATCCAAGGGACACCAAAGGTATTCGTAGTTTCCTTGGTCATGCTGGTTTTTATAGGAGGTTTATTAAAGACTTTTCTAAGACTTCGAGGCCTCTTACTAATCTTTTTCAAAAGGATGTTCCATTTGGTTTTGATGAAGATTGTAAGGAAGCCTTCAAAATACTTAAGAACGCTTTATTCACCGCTCCTATAGTCCAACCGCCTGATTGGAATTTACCCTTTTGAGATTATGTGTGATGCTAGTGATTATGCTGTAGGGGCTGTTCTTGGCCAAAGAATTGATAAGAGGTTAAATGTCATTCATTATGCTAGTAAAACTTTGGATAGTGCTCAAAAGAATTATGCAACTACTGAAAAGGAATTTTTAGCAGTTGTTTTCACTTGTGATAAATTTAGACAATACATTGTAGATTCTAAAGTAATTATTCATGCTGATCATGCTGCAATTAAGTACCTTATGAAGAAGAAAGATGCTAAGCCTAGACTTATTAGATGGGTGCTTTTGCTGCAAGAGTTTGATTTGCATATTGTTGATAGAAAAGGTGTAGATAATCCTGTAGCTGATAATTTATCTAGAATGGAAAATATACCTCATGATCCTATCCCTTTAAATGATAGTTTTCCTGATGAACAACTTGCCGTCGTTAAGGTAACCTCTCATGATACTCCTTGGTATGCTGATTATGCTAATTTCATCGTTTCAAAGTTTTTGCCTCCAAGCTTTACTTATCAACAGAAAAGGAAATTCTTCTATGACTTGAGGCACTACTTTTGGGATGACCCACATTTATACAAGGAGGGGGTTGATGGAATTTTGAGGAGATGTATTCCTGAGCATGAACATGAGGAAGTATTGAGGAAGTGCCACAACAGTGGTTATGGAGGACATCACGCAGGAGAAAGAACTGCACATAAGGTTCTTCCATCATGATTTTATTGGCCTACTTTATTTAAGGATGCTAAAAGGTTTGTTTCGTCTTGTGACGAGTGTCAAAGGGTTGGTAACATTGGTAGATGTAATGAAATGCCTATGAATTATTATCTTGTTATTGAGCCTTTTGATTGTTGGGGATTTGATTTTATGGGTCCTTTTCCCACTTCGCATGGCAATACTCACATCCTTGTTGCTGTAGACTATGTTACTAAATGGGTAGAAGCTATACCAACTAAAAGTGTTGATCATAAGACCTCTCTAAAAATGCTTAAAGAAGTTATTTTCCCTAGGTTTGGTGTGCCTAGATATCTTATGACAGATGGAGGATCCCATTTTATTCATGGTGCTTTTAGAAAGGTTTTAGCTAAATATGATGTTAATCACAGAGTTTCTTCACCTTATCACCCTCAAACTAGTGGGCAAGTTGAGTTAACTAATAGAGAGATTAAGCTAATATTGCAAAAGACCGTTAACAAGTCTAGGAAGAATTGGTCTAAAAAACTTAATGATGCTTTATGGGCTTATAGAACTACTTATAAAAATCCTATGGGCATGTCTCCTTATAAAATGGTTTATGGGAAGGCATGTCATTTGCCTCTTGAATTAGAACATAAAGCTTATTGGGCTGTTAGACAACTTAATTCTGATCCTACTCTTGCCGGTAAAACTAGATTGCTTAAATTAAGTGATAAGGGGTTGCCCGATCTTCTCAGTGAGCCGATGGTGGATTGGATGGTTGATGAAGATAACTTGCGAGATGCTCTCGAACTCTCCGGCTGTTCCCCCCGTTACCAATGCAACAGCTCTTCAACCCGATGGATATTCGCAACACCACACACTTGCGCAACGTAGCCGCCGACCACGAGCGGTTTGCAATCTACTAATTCCCAATGGAACAACAGATTACACTCAAACTATGGTAGCAATAATCTCCAGATCGAAACAAAGTGGAGAGGTTGTATTCCTGATCGCAACAAAGAGGAACACGAAAATAGATGAATGCTTGTAGCAATCCGATCTAGGGTTTAAGCAAAACGTGGTCTAAGCCTCAACTACGGCGCCCCTCCTGTACATATAGGAGTTGGGGCGTCCTACCCTTGTACGTGGACTCAAGTACGACTCGACTTGATACAAACCGACCCAAGTTGAGTTCGGCCTAATTGGCACGCAGGCCTCATGTGGTGCACCTTAGACGTATGTGATCATCCCTTGGATGTCCTGGTGCGCCACATTAGCTTGTCACGCATGATCTCCCTCTCTTGGTGATGCGCCTGCCTCCCTCTCCTCCCTTGCGCATATGTTGGAAATCTTCTCTTCTTCTTCTTGCTGCAACTCTCCTTCTCCATGTGCAACGCTTGTGCCATCCTCATATCTGATCATAGACAAATACAAAGACTTAGGTAGTATAAAATTCTCATGATCATGAATATCACTTAAGAACGAATTCACCTGTTGGCCAAGTAGCTTTGCACGTGCTCTAGTCATAGGTCCAATCCGAACTTCATTAGTTGGAGCTTGAGCAGCAACATCATCTTTAGGAAAAGATGGTAAGGAGCTAGGGATGTCCTCATCATCCTCCCCCCTTCAAAAGGCGTCAACCTCGACGCAGGAAGGTCTTCTCCATCATATGGCGTCAAATCAGCAACATTGAATGTATTACTTACGCCAAACTCACTTGTAGGAAGATCTATCTTGTATGCATTGTCATTTATCTTGGCAAGAACCTTATATGGACCATCACCTCGTGGCATCAACTTAGACTTGCGCTGAACAGGAAATCTGTCTTTGCGAAAGTGCACCCAAACCATGTCGCCGGGCTGAAAAATTACCTCCTTTCTCTTCTTGTTGACACGAGCAGCATTGTACTTGCCTTTCTTCTCTATTGCCTCCTTCGTCTTCTCATGTATCTTCCTCACAAAATCTGCACGCTTCGATGCCTCCATATTTACTCTTTCTTGTAGTGGAAGTGGCAGCAAATCTAGTGGTGTGATAGGTTTGAAACCATACACCACCTCAAATGGACACAGTTGCGTGGTGGAGTGGACCGCCCTGTTATAAGCAAACTCCACATGCGGCAAACACTCCTCCCAAATGCGCAAATTCTTCTTGATCATTGTCCGCAGCAACGTTGAAAGTGTGCGGTTCACCACCTCCGTTTGGCCGTTAGTTTGGGGATGGCATGTTGTACTAAACAGCAGCTTTGTTCCCAGCTTCCCCCAAAGTGTCTTCCAAAAATAGCTCATAAACTTCACATCACGGTCAGAAACAATCGTCTTTGGTACTCCATGTAGGCGCACGATGTCCCTGAAAAACAGATTAGCAATATGCGACGCATCGTCGCTTTTGTGGCAGGCAATAAAATGTGCCATCTTAGAAAATCGATCCACTACCACAAAAATAGAATCATGTCCTCTCCTGGTCCTGGGTAATCCTAACACAAAATCCATGCTTATATCTTCCCATGGTGTAGTAGGAGCAGGAAGAGGGGTATACAAACCGTGGGGTTTCAGTTTGGACTTAGCCTTGTTACACGTCACACAACGCTTCACAAATCTGTCCACATCACGCCTCATCTTAGGCCAATAGAAATGATCAGCGAGCATGATCAATGTCTTCTCTCGTCCAAAGTGACCCATCAAACCGCCGGCATGAGATTCCTGCAACAACAGCAAACGCACGGACGATTCTGGAATGCATAATTTGTTAGCTCTAAATAAATATCCATCATGTGTATGAAATTTATCCCACGCTTTTCCATCTCTACACATGTTAAAAGGAGCTGCAAAATCATGATCAGTCACATATAAATCACGTATACTCTCCAAACCAGGAACTCTCACATCTAATTGTGTCAAAAGCATGTTCTTCCTAGAGAGAGCATCAGCTACTACATTATCTTTACCCTTCTTATGTTTTATGATGTAAGGAAAAGACTCAATAAGCTCAACCCACTTAGCATGTCGTCTATTCAAATTAGATTGACTTTTCAAAAACTTCAAAGCCTCATGATCAGAATGTATAATAAATTCTTTTGGATACAAATAATGTTTCCAAACCTCAAGCACACGTATAAGAGCATACAATTCTTTATCATAAACAGGATAGTTCAATTGTGCACCATTCAATTTCTCCGAAAAATATGCAATCGGTCTACCCTCTTGCATCAACACACCACCAATTCCAATACCACTAGCATCACATTCAATCTCAAATTGTTTATTGAAATCAGGGAGTACTAAACAAGGTGCAGCAGTCAAACAACGTTTCAGCTCATCAAAAGCAATATCTTGGGCAGCGCCCCACACAAAAACAACACCCTTTTTGGTGAGTTCATTCAAAACAGCAGCAATAGTGCTAAAGTCTCTAACAAAGCGTCTATAAAATCCAGCAAGACCAAGAAAGCTTCGTAACTGACTTATATTCATAGGAGTAGGCCAATTTTTAATAGCTTCAATTTTAGTTTGATCTACCTCAACTCCATGTTTCGAAACAACAAATCCCAGAAATATGACCTTGTCTTTGCAAAATGTGCATTTACCCAGGTTGCCATAAAGTTTACTTTCACGCAACACATGCAAGACTTGTCGAATATGATCACAATGTTCAGATTCATCGCGGCTATAAATCAAAATATCATCAAAATATACTACCACGAATTTGCCAATAAAATGCCTCAAAACATGATTCATTAATCGCATGAAGGTGCTAGGTGCATTAGTTAACCCAAAAGGCATTACTAACCACTCATATAAACCGAATTTTGTTTTGAAAGCAGTTTTCCATTCATCCCCTTCTTTCATTCTAATCTGATGGTAACCACTACGCAAATCAATTTTAGAGAAGATAGCAGCACCACTTAATTCATCTAGCATGTCATCCAAGCGTGGAATAGGATGTCTATACCGAATAGTGATGTTATTAATCGCTCTACAATCAACACACATACGCCATGTACCATCTTTCTTAGGAACTAAAATAACAGGAACAGCACAAGGGCTTAAGCTTACACGCACATACCCTTTATCGAGAAGCTCTTGTACTTGTCGCTGAATTTCCTTCGTCTCTTCGGGGTTCGTTCGGTAAGGGGCTCGGTTTGGGAGTGACGCTCCAGGAATCAAATCAATTTGATGCTCAATCCCGCGCAATGGTGGCAAACCTGCGGGTACCTCCTCCGGAAACACATCACTAAATTCCTGCAAAACATTAGAAACACCAATAGAGAGAGGGGTCATGTCATTAGAAACAAGAATTTCGCCCTTGCACATAAGTACAAGAGGTACTAGAGTGGGATCCTCGCCAAACTCTCTCAATCAGATTTGGTGGCTAACATTACTACAGAATTCTCTCCCTCACTTTTCTTTTTACCACTCAAATTTGGCTTGTGGCTCTCGCTCACCGGAAGTGGAGTCTCTCGCCTAGCTAATCTCTCACGCTCAGCCTCACGGTTAACTTCAACTTTTTGGCGAGATTCATTGACTATCTCTTGAGGTGTCATAGAACATCTCTATCAAATTGCCAAGGACGTCCCAACAACAAATGACAAACCGTCATTGGAACCACGTCACACTCCACAGTATCCTTGTAAGGTCCAATCTGAAATTCAACCCGCACCATGTGATTGATCTTCAACTCCCCACTGTCACTTAGCCATTGAATAAAATATGGATGGGGATGTGGCAAATATTTCAGATTCAGTTTTTGACAAAGCTCTTTACTAGCTAAATTGCGGCAGCTGCCACCATCGATGATTAACTTGCACGACCGTCCATTGCCAATAGCAGCCCTTGTTTGAAACAAATTGCAGCGCTGATCCGAAGAACTAGGGGCCACACTCAACACCTTTGGCGTACACACAATAGATGGTAAATGTTCGGCATCCGCATAATGCAAATCATCCTCATTGTCCTCCTCAAACTCAGCAGTAGGATCAATCTCATCACCACTCTCATACTCACCGGTCTCCTCATTGATCAACATGACTTTCTTGTTTGGACACTCACGCTTGAAGTGACCCTTGCCTCCACATGTATGACAGTTCATATCACGTGTACGAGCTGTAGAATTAGAAGAGCCAGCAGCACTTGCAGCAGGTTGTGGTGATGGCTTGGCATTAGAAACCACCGAAGCTGACTTTGAAGGAGTAGCACCACGGAAACTAGGAGCAGGACTAGACGGCACCACACTAGGTGTTGCTCGTGATGAAACACCACCTCGCTCATAGGAAGAACGAGGCGCATATTTGGCATCTTCGGCCAACTGTAACTCAGCTTCACGTGCTTGATGCAACAAATCTTGTACATCGCCATATTGATGATGGCGCACAATTCTCTTGATGTTAAAGCTCAAACCTGAAAGGAAACGCTGCATAGTTTGTTCAGGTTCTTCTCGTACCTTAGCACGCTGCATAATCAACTCCATCTCCTTATAGTACTCATCAACGGACTTGGTACCTTGCTTCAAATTCTGCAACTTATCATACAAAGAACGAATGTAATTGCGAGGAACAAAATGATGACGCATCTCCGCCTTCATCTCTCGCCAAGATAAAATAGGTACATCATTTGCTTCACGCCTAGCACTCACAAGACCGTCCCACCATAGCAAAGCATAGCCATCGAACTCAGAAGATGCAAGCTTGATCTTTCTATCTTCAGTGTAGTCATGCAAACGCCATAGTTGCTCCATCTTCAACTCCCAGTTAATATATTCTTCCACATCAACAGAACCTTCAAACTTGGGAATACTGAATTTGGGCTTACCAACGCTATCATCCTCACGGTTGGCTGCATGACCAAAATTGTCACCAATCAAACGGTGCGCACCAAGAGGCGCAAATCCACGACCAGGAGGTACAACACCAACTCGCCCACCCCCACGTCCACCATTAGCATGTGGTTGTGGTTGTTGTTGCCGTTGCAACCTCTCACGACGAGCAGCAGCTTGCTCATCATCCTTTTCAACATCAAAATCAACACCGTGATCACCATGAACACTTGCATCATCAACAGGTTGCTCATTTCGTTGCGTCAATACTCGCACGACACGGTTCAACGTACCAATAGAATTTTGAATCTCTGCCAAAGCAGCTGCAGACTCAGTTGCCGTTTGTAGCACATTGTCAACCTTAAGATCTGTAGCAGTCAAATCCGCTTGTAACTTGTCACATTGAGTTCTGAACTGACGTGTCAGGTGATTTCGAAGGGCCTCATATTCTGCCCAACAAACAGAAGCATTGCCTTCCTTATTTTGCCTCACAACACCATCACTTTCATCTCCTGAAGACATGATTAGTACGCACAAAGAAATATATATATATTGGTGGAAACTCTCAACTCACTCAAAACCGAAAGAAAAAGTGAATCTTACCGTTCCAAAGTGAATTAGAAAAGCTTACCAACTTGTATGAGCAGTACGTGCACGGATGTGATGAAGCGAATATTATGGGTCTCAAAGTGTCACACACAAACTAGGGGTTTTGGTGGAGCTTGGTTGGAAAACCTAACACACCAATTCGCAAGACCTAGTGCTGATCGTATGACACAAAGGAAACGCACACGGTGGAGAAAAATGGGGCAAAGCAACTTTGAAAAGAGCTCACCAACTTGCAGGTCGGATAACTTGCTCGTGTTGCAATGCACAAGAGAGACGCTAGCTTAGCTCAAATTTGGACAGGCACAGATTGCTCAAATTTTCCAACTTAACAAAAGACAACTTCTCAAATTTTCTCTCTTTTTTTTTGTACAACTCTTTTCCCTTGTTTTCTGTTTTTTTTATATATATCACAGCCACAAACTAAAAACAGGAGCAAACAACTATGTATGAGAAACACACGAAAGAGCAGCCTGTCGAGCAAAAGAGCTAGTCTCAAATAGGTAAGTTCCTACACAATTGCTGCAGATAGGCTGTGTCTAAGGCTCACAAAGTTCGGTTTGTGCCGAAACTGAAACTTAATCGGCCAAAAACTCGATGTTCCCGAACGAAATTGACAAAACGGAGACCACCGAAAAGGCGTAAACAGACGAAGTAAGTTTGGTTGAAAAGAACTTTTCGAGACGAACGATTTGAGTGGTTGAACGTCGAAAACGGAGTTCGTATGCAAAAGTTATGCCCGTTTCACTAAAACTGTCAAAATCTGTCCGAAACCGTGTCGCGGCAGGAAAACTCGCCGAAACCGTGTCGCGGCAGGAATCCGACTCGCGGCAGGAAACTGAACTCAACTCGGTGTCGCGGCAGAGAAAATCGACTAAAACTGTGTCGCGGCAGGACGCGCGGCAGGATTCTGACTTCAATTCGAACTCGGTAAGGATTAATTTCAAACTGATTCCGATCAAAACCAAGACCAAAAGACACGGAAAACCTAGACTTCTAGTAGGACACGGATAAGATAAAAGATACGCAAAAAGGAAAACGACCAGCAACTAGACTAGCAAACCGATGCGATCTAGGTTAAGACGAAATCTAAACCTAATATTTTTGGCTTTTCTGTATAGGACAAAACAAATCTAACTACGGGGATGGATTGCTCACCGAGTAAACGCTGGAAATCTGATACCAAGATGATAAGGGGTTGCCCGATCTTCTCAGTGAGCCGATGGTGGATTGGATGGTTGATGAAGATAACTTGCGAGATGCTCTCGAACTCTCCGGCTGTTCCCCCCGTTGCCAATGCAACAGCTCTTCAACCCAATGGATATTCGCAACACCACACACTTTCGCAACGTAGCCGCCGACCACGAGCGGTTTGCAATCTACTAATTCCCAATGTAACAACAGATTACACTCAAACTATGGTAGCAATAATCTCCAGATCGAAACAAAGTGGAGAGGTTGTATTCCTGATCGCAACAAAGAGGAACACGAAAATAGATGAATGCTTGTAGCAATCCGATCTAGGGTTTAAGTAAAACGTGGTCTACCCTCAACTACGGCGCCCCTCCTGTACTTACAGGAGTTGGGGCGTCCTACCCTTGTACGTGGACTCAAGTACGACTCGACTTGATACAAACCGACCCAAGTTGAGTTCGGCCTAATTGGCACGCAGGCCTCATGTGGTGCACCTTAGACGTATGTGATCATCCCTTGGATGTCCTGGTGCGCCACATTAGCTTGTCACGCATGATCTCCCTCTCTTGGTGATGAGCCTGCCTCCCTCTCCTCCCTCGCGCATATGTTGGAAATCTTCTCTTCTTCTTCTTGCTGCAACTCTCCTTCTCCATGTGCAACGCTTGTGCCATCCTCATATCTGATCATAGACAAATACAAAGACTTAGGTAGTATAAAATTCTCATGATCATGAATATCACTTAAGAACGAATTCACCTGTTGGCCAAGTAGCTTTGCACGTGCTCTAGTCATAGGTCCAATCTGAACTTCATTAGTTGGAGCTTGAGCAGCAACATCATCTTTAGGAAAAGATGGTAAGGAGCTAGGGATGTCCTCATCATTAAGTTCTTTGGAAGAGTTGAGAAATGAAGCTTATGAGAATGCTCGTTTGTTTAAGGAAAAAGTAAAGAGATGGCATGATAAGAGAATTTTGAAAAGAGAATTTAATGTTGGTGATAAAGTGCTTGTGTATAGGTCTCATCTCAGATTTTTTGCAGGCAAGTTTCTCTCTAAATGGGAAGAACCATTCATTATTGAGGAAGTTTATCGTTCCGGTGCTATAAAGATTAACAGTCTTGACGGAGACAAGCCTCAAGTGGTGAATGGTCAGCGACTCAACCACTATATCTCCGGTAATCCTTTGGAGAAAGATGCCGATGTTATTCAAGTGGTCTCTCTGGAAGAATTTATTGAAACCAAATACCAGAAGACTCCAGAGTCAGAAAACGAATAGGTAACTGTTTCGGTAAGGAAAGTGCCTCAGAAAATTCCAGAAAATTTATATTATTTATTTTTAGAAAATCAGGAAAATTCGGAGATCGGGCGGAGTACGAGACGGAGTCCAGGAGGCAGGGGCGACTCTCGGCCGCGGCCCCACTTTTGGCCGCGGTGGGGACCCGCCCCTGGCCCCTAGACACCTCCTCCGACTCTGCCTAGTCTCGTTATCTTCCTTTTATTGCAAAAATCTCGACTATAAATTTCACAAAAATTTTCGAGGAGCATATCCTGTGTTTTTCGTCGTGTTTTTGTCTCTGGTTATTTTTGTCAGAATCCCGAATTTCTAGATCATGGCATATTCTTCCGGCCTCAACAACACTGGCGGCGAGGATCAAGACAAGGACCTCCGAGGAACTAAAGGAAAGGATGAAGCGTTCAAGGACATGTCCGATGATGATGGAGAGGAGTTCGAGGAAGACCAACACCAATACACCTACGCCACTATAGCAAGGATTGGGGTGATGAAGAATCCTTCTGTCTTTGAGAAAAGGGAGTGGCTACAAAAGGCGGACAAGGGCCCTCGTAGGAACTCGGCTGGGAGGTCACCCTTTTCTCGAACCAGAAACCCTTTTCATACTTTGATCCATAACCATCAGCTTGAAACTATTCCATTTGGAGAGCCACCTTCTGCTTGGGATATAGATCGTACTCATGCAGGGAGTGGAAGCTTCGGCGCAAATAATACGGACAGCTGGGGAAGAGCACAAGACGATTGGGACTCGCCTATTGGGTTGCTAAGGAGCCGAATTGAGAGCAACACGGAGATGATCCGCAATCTGGGCCATCAGCTCGAGGAGTTAAAATAAACCATTGAGAGGCTCATAAGGATCATTAACCCATCGCCACCGCAGGAATAAACTCGAGCATCATGGGTAATGGCACTCCCTTGGCTTGTTCCAGGCTTGGGGGAGTGCCCCGGTATCTTTATCTTTTATCTTTTATTTTCTTAGTCATGTGAGTCGTATCATGAGTAGAGAAGTTATCATGTAGTATGGTTTTGCAATGTGTCTTGTCGCTCCTTGTGAGTTCTTTGTATCCATTGGTGTGTGGTTTTCTATAATGGAATATAAATGAGAAGCATCTTTTATTCTTCTACACTTTATATTTTATTATGGCAATCTCTCTCATCTGCTGGTCTTGTGGTAAGTGATGATTTGACATTGGGTGTATGAGTAGAAGTTTATTCGGTATTGGCAAGCATGACTTTGTTTAACTTGCAATAATTACATTGATGCTTGAGTAGAGAAGAGGAATTTGATTGCAAATATACTATCCTTTATATCTTACATGGTTTTGAACCCTCTAGCTTGCATACTTTTGTATTAGATTTATTTCTGACAGTGATGATAAGATTTATGTTGCACGTTTGGCATATTGTTCTAGATAACATATTTGGTTTACATCTCTCAACACTATATGTTTGCTTCAAATACCTTCTTTGCTAAGCCCAAAGATTCGTACTGAGTGTATGGTTCACTCGTGCATCCAAATCCCAAAGCCAAACTATCTTGCCAGCTGAGTCCACCATATGTACCTATGCATGGTATTTCTTGCCATACCAAGTGAATTTGTCATGTGCTATCTTTAAAAATTCAAAATACTCCTTTTTGTGCCTCTGTTTTTAAGCTCACGAGGGAACAATGGAGAGCTAGATATAACCTGTGACGAGCAAGGGCATCTCCCTCATTTCACCCGGTGTCGATGGATTACGTCTTCACTTGAATCAACCCGAGAGCAGCTTAAGCAAAAATATAAATATAACTCACCATTCTCCTCCGCGCAATGAAAATCTGAGAAATCAGCTCTAAACATTGGACAGTGGTGAAACCAAGGAGAAAGAGGAGCGTACTCGCTCCTCTAAAAATCAGCTGCTCTCACAAGTCTAAAAGACTTGCTTGTTATGGGGAACTAGATAGCTTATTTGTTGTGAAGTCGTTGACGAAAGCATGCATGTCTCAAAATTGTTTTTACTTCTGTTTTATAAAAATAAAAGCTCTAGCACATGACTAATCCCATGCTTCCCTCTGCGAAGGGCCTTTCTTTTACTTTTAATGTTGAGTCAGTTTTCCTTTTTCCTTCTATCTTCCACAAGCAAACTTATAGTGTTGACCTATGATGTTAGCAAGTATGATATCTACATTGTGTCTTTTATGTCTCATGATAGTTGTTCATTTTTCTTATGTCGGTTCTAACTCTTCTATCATAAGAATACAGCCTTGATGATTTGCAACTCGTGGAAAGATGACTTGATGGTTGAAGCATTTATATGGATCTTTCTTGAAATATGAGCTGACAAGTATAATTGCCTCTTGAGCGAAGTCTCAGTTTGCCATTGCTTAATAAGTTTCTGTTTTACTTCACCTTAACATGTTATAGTTATATTACTTGTCTTCGAGAAGCCATGATGCTTCATGTTTAAAATATATTGTGTTTGATGAGTAAATACTGATGCTTCATGTTCGTATTCTTTATTCATCGACACTTCACTCCATAAACCTTTCGTCATGTTTACCAAGCTTAGTCTCTGCTTGGGGACAAGCGGAGTCTAAGCTTGGGGGAGTTGATACGTCCATTTTGCATCACTATTTTACATCATAATTTACCTTTATTCGTTGATATATTTCATATTATGATGCAATACTTATGTTATTTTACCTTATTTTGCATGTTTTGCCATTATTGGGGATGCATCTGCCGAAGCTCGGAATCAGCTAGAAAAGGACCTGTGAAGATACCTGATGTCGGAAGCTCAAAAAATTCCAGAAAAATTCGGAGATAAATATTTCGGGAAATAAGTCAAGGAGCCAAAAGGGCGCACGGAGGCGAGCTCCAGGGAGCAGGGGCGGCCCCCTGCCGCGGGTCCACCCTAGGACGCGGGTAGGACCCGCCCCTAGCCCCTGTGGCCCCCCTCCGGCTCCCCTTCGGCGTATTACTTCCCTTTGACCTAAAACCATCGGGGGGTGTCGACGAATAATTTTTCCCCGCCTCCACGAGGCGGAAACCAGACAAAGAGAAGAAAAGCTCCGACAGGGAGAGAACTGCCGGGGAACTTCTCTCCCGGAGGGGGGAATCGCCGTCATCGTCATCGCCATCACGCCAAGCATCATCGAGATCATCATCAACATCATCTCCACCATCAGCACCATCATCACCGCCGTCATCCCATCTCATCTCGCTGTAACAATTATCATTGTGTTGCTATTAGTTCATCGGAATCGTATCCCGGGCGTTGATTACCACTTGTAGTTGATGTTTGAGAGTTTTATTGGTGAATTATCATTACAATCAGATTGTTGCCCATATTCATACCACCTCTGATCATGATCTATATGATGTCTTGTGAGTAGTTCGTTTGGTTCTTGAGGACATGGGGATAGCCTAGTTGCTAGTAATTGTGTAATGTTGAGTAATATTTAATGGTTTGATTTGTGTTGTGGTGTTATTCCTCTAGTGGTATCGTGTGAACGTCGACTACATGATACTTCACCTTTCAAAGGGCCTAGGGGAATGCATGGTGTATTTAGTTTGCCTATGGTAGGGTTGCAGGAGTGACAGAAACCTAAACCCCAATTCGCGAACTAGTGCACCAAGGAGTGTAGGATCTCAGAGTTTAAGGGTGTGGTTAGGTTTTTATCTTAATTACTTTCTTGTAGTTGCGGATGCTTGCAAGGGGTTTAATCACAAGTATGTATTTGTCCAAGTAAGGGCGGTGCATTAGCATAGGTCCATCCACACAGCACTTTATCAAAAACCTTGAAGATTAATCTCCGGCGTACAATGAAAATGACTAGGCAGAAGTTCCCATGTGTACTCGAGAACGTTTTAATCATTATAAGTAACACAACCAGCCTGTCCTTTGAGCCTAAAAGGATTGGGCTATTTGCTGCAACTATTGTAGCACTCTTTTATTTACTTGTTCTTTATTTGTTCTTTATATCAAAACTCCAAAAATATTTCTCTTTTAGTGCTTGCAGTGAAACCTTGCTGAAATCTACTTGTCAACACCTTCTGCTCCTCGTTGGATTCGACACTCTTACTTATCGAAAGGACTATGATCGATCCCCTATACTTGTGGGTCATCAAAGCGCACCCTGCTTGACGACCTCAAGGAGACATTCAACAACTTACGCCATTTCCAAATGAAGATCAATCCGGAGAAATGCGTGTTCGGCGTGCCAGCCGGCCAACTACTCGGCTTCCTCGTGTCAGCAAGGGGAATCGAAGCCAACCCGGAGAAGATAGCCGCCATCGACAACATGTGACGGCCAAGGAACGTCAAGGACATCCAGAAATTCACCGGCTGCCTGGCGTCCCTGAGTCGGTTCATCAGCCGGCTTGGAGAAAAGGCTCTCCCGCTGTACCACCTGTTGAAGAAAACGGACAAGTTCGTCTGGAATGAGGCTGCCGACGCTGCCTTCAATGACCTCAAGCGTGCGCTCGTCACCACCCCCGTTCTTGCACCTCCAACTCCAAAGGAACCCATGCTCCTGTACATCACCACCTCGAACCGATTCGTCAGCATCGTCCTTGTGGTGGAGCGAGAAGAAGCCGGCAAGCAGCAGCCGGTACAACGGCCCGTTTATTACCTCAGCGAGGTGCTCTTGCAGTCAAAGCAAAATTACCCGCACTACCAGAAGCTCGTTTATGGCGTATACATGGCGGAGAAAAAGCTAAAGCATTATTTTCAAGAGCATCCGATTAAAGTGGTGAGCGAGGCTCCACTCTCCAAAATCATATGCAACAAAGATGCAACTGGCAGGGTCGCTAAGTGGGCCATCAACCTGGCGGCACACGGTATCGACTACGACAATAGAACCGCAATCAAGTCGCAAGTGCTTGCCGACTTCCTCGTCGACTGGACGGAGACGGAACAGATACCGCCGCCTCCTGACACCGGCCTCCACTGGCTGATGCACTTCGACGGCTCGAAAAGATATTGGGGACTCGGAGCCGGAGTCATCATCACCTCTCCCAAGGGATGCCAACTCGAGTACGTATTGCAAATCCACTTCATGGCGTCCAACAACGTAGCCGAGTATGAAGCACTCGCGCATGGCCTCAAACTCGCCCAGGCTATGGGCATCAAACGGATCCTCTGCTACGGGGACTCGGACCTAGTGGTCCAGCAGACTATCGGACATTGGGACGCCAAGGATACTAACATGGCCACCTACCACTTCTTCATCCAGCAGCTCACCGGGTACTTCGACGGATGCGAGTTCCACCACATCCACCACACCAACAACGAAGCGGCAGACACATTGGCAAACATTGGCTCTCTCAGGCAAGAAATCCCACCCGGCGTCGCCCTCAAGAAGTTGTACAAACCGTCCATTACGCCGCGTCCCGGCTCCGATTCCATCTGGATGCCCAAAGGCGCGGAGCCGGACAAGCTGACTGCTCGCCATCCGGATGCCGTCAAAGTCCTCGTCATCGAAGAGGCTCCGTCATGGATGCAACCTTTCCTCGCCTACCTCGCCAACGATGAGCTCCCGGCGGACGAGCTCGCCGCCAGGCAAATAAAATGTCGAGCAAGCGCCTACACCATCATCAACAATGAACTGTACACACGCAGCATTTCGGGCATCTTCCAACGCTGTGTAAGCCAAGAAGAAGGGATCAAAATCCTCAGAGACATTCACCAAGGGGAATGCGGTCACCACGCATCATCAAGGGTGATCATCGCCAAGGCGTTCAGGCACGGCTTCTACTGGCCGACTGCGCTGTCAGATGCAAACCAGCTAGTCTGGCTCTGCAACGGTTGTCAGCGATTTGCGACGCAGAAGCATACGCCGGCTGCAGCACTCAGAACAATCCCCACCACCTGGCCATTTTCCGTGTGGGGGATGGACATGGTCGGCCCACTGAGGAAGGCAAGCGGCTGCATGACTGAAAGGACAAACGATGTTGCCTAGAGGGGGGAATAGGCGATTTAAACTTTTTACGATTTATGGCTTGATAATTGCTGAATAAAACTAGGTGTTTAAATTAACAAGACAATAAAACCTAACATACTAGGTTCACCTATGTGCACCAACAACCTATGCTAAGCAAGATAATAACAAGGTGATAGCAAGATATAATTTCAAGCATGAAGGCTATCACAATGTAAAGTGCATAAGTAAAAAGCTCAGGTATAGAAATAACCAAGGCACGCGGAGACGAGGATGTATTCCCGAGTTCCTCCTTGTTAAGGGAGTACGTCTCGTTGGAGGGGTGTGAGCTCGTCACCACATGCCTACTCAACGCCACAAAGGCCTCACCCTATTCTCCGATAAACCACACCACAAAGGTGAGGTTCACCTTCCACTATCGGAGTCCTTTATACCACTAAGCTTGGGGCACACATCCACAACCGAATTGGAGGCTCCCAAGAATCACCACAACACCGCCTAGGGTCCAATGACCCAAGAGTAACAAGTTCCCAACCTTCACTTCCATGAATCTTCGTGGAGAGAGCAAACCGATGCAACTAATGCAATGGCAAGAGCACAAGTGCTGAAATCCTTCACTCTTAAATTCTAACAAAGCAACAAATGCTTATGGGGGAATAAGAGAGAAAGAACAAAGAAGAACTCAACAAATGAATCCCAAGATCTAGATCCAAAGGGTTCCCCTCACAAAGAGGAGAAAGTGATTGGTGGAGTTGTAGATCTAGATCTCCTCTCTCTTTTCCCTAAATTTGGGCAAGAATCATTGGAGGGATTGAGAGGAATCAAAACTTTGGAGGTCAAAAATGGAGGAGTGAGAGAAGCTCAAAAACTTGGGAACCATTGGGGAAGAAGACCCTTAAATAGGTCCCCACCAAATCCAACCGTTATGTGCAGTTTTTCCTGCACGGGCCGGAACTTTCGGGGTTAACCCCGGAATTTCCGGACCCCCTCCAGAGAGAATCGCCAAAACGGCTTAGTCAAAATCCTCGGAAGAAAAACATGTGCCGGAACTTCCTGGGCCGGAATTTCCGGCCTCAGGGCCGGAACTTCCGGCCCACTGAAAAGCTGCAGAAAGTGCAAAACGAAAACGGACATATCTTTTGCATCCGGACTCCGTTTTTGATGATCTTGGGCTCGTTAGAATCGTAACGACGAGCTCTACAAGAATATACAGATAAACATCATAGTCCAACAAGGGTGGATAAAACCAAATGGGGAAAGGTAAAACCTCTTTATAAAATACGAACCGATAAACCTCCAAAACCAAAAACGCAATAGGATATCCATACGAAAACCGTTTTTGGTGAAATTGGACTTGTCATAACAAGAACGACAAGAACCAAGACCTCACCACGATAAGATCTGAATAAGAACCAATAAAGATGATTGCAGGGATGCAAAGGTTTGAGCTCTACACGAACGATACGATCAAGATACTCGGTCGAGAGGCCCTCTTGATAGTACGGCTATCTACCCTATAACCCAGTCTCTCCACTAACATCATGAGACCGGTAAAATAGAAACCATATCAAGATCATACCTTTGCCTTGCGCATAATCCACTTGAGGTCGACGATGACGATCTTCATCTTCTCAAGATGGACCATCTTTCTTGATTGCGCTTCGCTTGGTGAAGACTCATATGTTGCTCCCCCATACACCAATATGGGAGAACTTTTTATTCGGCATATATTCACTTGGCCTTTATCTTCAAGTGGATGGCAAGCTTCAAGCATGTGATATCTTAATGTTGATCATCTTGAACTTGCACCACACAACCTTGATGGCGATCACCACTAGATGCCATCCTCCATGGGCTACATAGGATCTTCCTTACATTGCATGCTCATGGAGAAATGCCATGAGATCACAAGACCCCTCATGGTACATCACTAGTCTTGTGTGTTGATCCCTCATGCCTTAATCAACATATAATATTCTTCCCTTAGCCTTGACTCCAACACATGGAGATGAAGCAAAGCATATGGACACACCTACAAGTATAGCTCAATACAAACATTAGTCCATAAAGATTGTGATTAATTACCAAAACCACACATGGGGGCAACCATGCTCTTTCAATGAATCATCTGCTGGTGGCCGTGTAGCGCCCCGACCCCAGAACTATACAATGAAGCTTTGTGCAACGGGTCATGCTACACAATCGAAGGTTACTGCAGTTTACCAATCCCAGGCCAAAACCTTTGGCAGGCGTGCTCGGAATGGATCATCGGCATGCAACACTTTGATCATGCCATAAGCTCAGACATAGCTATCATGTATAGAAGAGAGATCAAGACTGCGGAACAACTGGCACATCACAGACTCTACGACACAAATCATTATAGTTCGACTCTTAACAGAGAAAGATAGCCAAATATTACAATCAGAGGTCACTGACCCAACAGTACAACACGCGGAAGCAAATTTAGGTTGTTCTAAACAACAAGATCCAAATTATGGCCTAAGAGGCCTGCACATAAAAAATCCCAGCCAGCTTGTTCCGAGACGTCCCAAGCTGCCACCTGGGAACCCCAGACTATTCGTCGACGTCAACGAAGAACCCACCCTCCTGCTCGGTGTAGTCCTCCTCTGAAACAAATAAATAAAAGCAGCAAAGAGAGACTGAGTACGACGTACTCGCAAGTTTAGTAGGGCGATATAGGCCCAATGATGACGGAGGCTCTAAAGCTGTATGTAGCTATTTTTGCATAAAGCTAGTTTTCCTTTATAAAAGACATAATGACTCCATGGCATCGTCTACTCAGAATTGTTTTCTCAAAAGGGATAAGAGAGTAACTTTTTCCTTCGGTTCTCATCGAACCAAATAGTACCAAGAATCATCACTCACCACCACCAAGGCACTCCCTCGAATCACCCACGAGGAAATGAACCTTTAACACAATTTGTCTAAATGCAACCTTTAGTTGCCAAATTTTATTAGGTTAAAGTTCTCTATGGTCTTATCGTCTGTTCCAAGGGTTAAACCTTTACCTCGCATGAGACTATCCAAGGGTCATCGTGACGACAGGACAAGTACAGTGCCTATTTCAACACAATGCCCCATCGCCACTCCTATCACCACCATCCTCATCACATCATCATCATCGTCATTATCATCACCGGCCACACACTCGCAAATGGAAAGCGCAGACTAGAGGACCCTTGGATACACCCGCACAAGTTATTCAGTTAGTAAGGGGCCCATACCCCCACCGATGGTAGCACGCTAGTCTTGATTCAAGAGGTAAAGAACTCGCACCTAGGCGGCAAGAATGAGACAAAACACCATCCCCGATGGCAACTCATCTAAGCCTTCTTAGCATTTTAATTAAGCACCACATGTATCCACCATGTCCGAAACATTCCATCAACATCAACAATTATGGAATTAAACAACAGACATAACTAGCATTCGAATAAGCATGGCTAAGCATAGCTAAGCATATAAATACAACCATTATATCTTTGTCTCCGGCCAACACATCAAACCTATGGTTCATAGGAGGGGATACATGTATTGGTTCGGGGAAAAACATGCATTCATAGGATACTCTAGTACTGACCAAAAAGTAACATAGAATCGAATGCAATATTATGGTGGATAAAATAATTTTATAAAACAGTAGGATGCTAGATGCCAAGAAGGTTAGGTTATCTCTTTCCTTGCTGCCGAGGCGTGTAGTACGGCTCGTCGGGGTAGGTAGAGGAACCCTCGACTCCGGAATCTATTGATACCCAAAAATAATACAAAAGAAAAAATAAATCACATGAAGACAAGGTGCAATGCACAATCACATGATGATATGACAAGTTTATGCAAAGATATCAACATTTAATTTATTTAACAAATTAAATGGAGTTCCAAATAGTTAGTGCAATTATTTGGAAACAACCCCATATTTATCTTAGTGACCACATTATTTATAATTTATTGCATTATTAGAGAAGTGACTCAAATATGCATGAACATGATATTATTAGATATGTATTGTTCTCCTTATCATTTTGGTACTTCGTTTGCAATTTTCCGATTAACGAAGATGAAATGGCGATTTAAACGGTTATGCAATTTAAATCATTTTAACCAATTCGAAAATAACCTCAAAGGAAAAATTGGTTTCATGCTATGATCTTAACATAGATAGATAGCATTTGTTTTCCTGGTCATTTTGGTATATCATTTGCAATTTTTGGATCAATATTTATCAAGGATATTTCCAATTATTGATTTAAATCTGCCATTTTATTTACTTTTAATAAACAGCACCAAAATTAATCCTACAACCCTCTCAAATGACATAAACTTGTAGTTCATTGCTTACTGGACATTTTGAGCTATTAAACAAAAAATTTGAGTAAACAAAACTCGAGTTATGGATTTTCTAAAATGGTTGTTATTTCTGCCATTTTAGTAAATTCAATTTAACAGCAAGTAGAATATTCATTTTAACATGTAAATAGAACTAACAGATGGATATTAATTCCCTAAACAATTTGGTACCTTATTTGTAATTTTTGGAGCAATATTCAAATTGTTATGAATTTCCCAATTATTAATTTGAACCTGCCCTTTTATATTTAATCCAAATAGGCAATTTAATTTACCCAAATAATTCAACTAAGGGCACTAATATGTAGTGTTTATTTAGCTGAGCATTTTAACATATCATTTGCATTTTTCTGATTTGTAAAACTCTAGATATGAATTTCCAAAATTTAAAATTACTCACAGATCATTTTGTATTTCACAAATAATTTCACAAACAAGATTTCATTTGCATGTGTGAGTTACATATTTGGGTAGATTATGAAATTGTGAACCTTTTGGTGTATCAATTGCATTTTTCTGATTTACCATCTAAAAGATATTGAAATTCTAACTTTCTGTTAAATTCTGCAAAAATCAAAAATTGAAGAACAGATGACATCATCAGGAGGGATGCGGCTCTGTCGATCACGAATCCGTCGCCTCGGGTTGAAATTGAACGCGGGCACTGGCGTTAGGAGCTAGAGGAGGCGGAGGGGAGCACGGGGAGCAGCGTCACGGACCAAATGGTCGCCGGAGTGACTGACGGCGAGCATGTCCGCGGCGGCGGACGGCGGCACACGGCGGTGCGATGACACAGGACGCGGGGGAAGGGGAGGAGATGACCAACGGTCGAGGAGCTCACCCCGGAGGCGATGGTGCGGTCGGGGGAGGCTGGGGAGGACGGACGGCGACGCTGCGGTGCTCGGAGGCGGCGGCCGGAGGCGGAAGGGAACGGCGGCGTGCTTGAGGTAGAGGGCGTCCCGGCCCGATTCAACCGGCGGGGAGGACGAGGAGAGCAAGGCGAAGCTCGTGGCGGCGTCGGCATGGCCAGGGTTGGTCGGAGTCGTCGGCATGCGTGACGGCGGCGGACGTCGGGCAGGAGCTCGGGTAGGTTTTAGGGTTAGGGTTTTCACGGGGGAAAAAGGAGCAAGGGAGAGAGAGAGGAGAGCAGGGCGTCGGTGGCCTCGTACTCAAGCGCGGCAGGGGGTCCTGGCAGCGTGGGGTGCAGGTCGAGGGCATCGGCGGCATGGCGTCAGTGCCGGCCCTGTCGCCACAGTAAGTAGAAGGCGAAGAAATTGCGAAAACCCCCCTGGCTGTTTTAAAAGTTATTTGCTAATTGGTCCAGCAGACTTTTAGGGATTTAAAAAGTCCTTTAAACATTTTTATAAAATTCTGAAAATATTCATGTAGTCACCCCATAGTATGTAGAAGCTCCTCAAAAATTTGTGTTGCAAAATAAAATGTTTTGGACAACATTTGTTCATAGGGTTTGAATATGGCAAATTTTAATAGTTCCCAAATTCCAATTACTTGGGGTACTTAAACATTTTCAAAAATAGTGATATATTTATGGAGGCTCACAATAAGATTTGGAAGCTCCCTATATTTTTATTTGGAAATTTTGAAATGTTTATCTTGGTTTCAAAATTAAGAATTGGGTTAACTCAAATTTGAAGTCCCAATTTATTTAATTGCTTGGCAAGAATTTGACTTTGCCAAAATTATGAAATGCATCCTTGGAACTTCCTGGACAAATATGGAAGCTCAAGAATATTTGGTTTTGCCAACTTGAGCAATGCATTGAGGTTGGGAATTTTGGGATTGGATTTGTTTCCTTTTAATGTTTTCCAATCTTGCTTTATTTTTATTTAGCAATTTAAATATGTATGCCATGATGCAATGAAAAGAAAAAGTGAAAATTTGGCCCATATTTTAGGGTACCAAAACTGGGCTGTTACAAATCTACCCTCCATACAAGAATCTCGTCCTGAGATTCCTAGAGTAGGAAGAGGGGTGAGGGAAACACGACAACCCTTAACTTCAACGATCTTCTCGATCCCACGATGATCTTCCTCCTTACAGAGCTTCAGCTAACCAGCATAACATGTTGATGTAGCAGAGTGAACAGAAGATGACAACCTTTCTCCAAGGGTTGGAAATATGAACTTTGCACAAGACCATAAGCCTTTGAGAAAGACGATTGAATCTAGGTATATCCAAGAATTACCCAAGATAATGATTTCAAGTCGAGAACAAGATCTAGGCACCACAGGAAGGGAAGGACAGAGCATTGGTCAATGATTAGTTGATTGCTCACAGAGTGGAAATCGTCATAGAAGAGTTATTACCATGATAGGAGGATAGGAGAAACGACCGAGAGACATTTTTAGCAACAACACGTTAATGT
The DNA here is from genome assembly GCA_012064385.1 of Puccinellia tenuiflora. NCBI lineage: Eukaryota > Viridiplantae > Streptophyta > Magnoliopsida > Poales > Poaceae > Puccinellia > Puccinellia tenuiflora. The sequence goes on from QRDG01000125.1 coordinate 2,119,401, forward strand.
TCTCCTTGAGATTCTAGATATCACACTCAGGCTTTGGAATAACCTTCAATCGATCATCAAGCGAAGGTCGTACTTGAAGATAGAGGAAAGACCATATGGGAAACTCCTAGGAGGAGTTACACATGATCCTCATGGACAGTAGTCGAATTTGGAAGAGTTAAGAGATTCGGTCAAAAGACCTTTCGGTGAGGTGCGTGAACCACAACATCGGACTTGTCGGGGTTTCAGGTATGACTAGGTCATGCTCTTGATAAACACCAAGCATCATTTCTGCTTGAGGTTCCGAATTGGTTAGGTTTACATACACTTCAGGCTTAGCAGGTCTGAAGGTGGGGGGGGGGGGTTGCGAAAGTTAACGGGAGGTGGGGTCACCAGTGTTTCCATGTCATAGGCTACGTGTCAAGCTCCAGAGCAGGAGCTAGATTGGGGGTTCCATGGGTCACGACTACGAAGAGAAAAACGATCCAGCATGAACTACAAGCACTGAAGCACAACTGAGTCCTGATTGGGGGACACCTGTAAGAGGTTGAAGTTCGACAACTTCTTCTTACTTAAGAACAACACAGCCAGTGGCATACATGACGTATTTAGAGAACTGGAGGTAACAACCTACCAGCTCAACAATAATGCACATATGCATGACCAGCTTGTGATTATTTCCGGGGAGACGAAGCGAACTTCACGCGGACCCTTGGCGACAAATGTTAACCACTGCACATGGACCAGAGAAGAGCACTTCTAACATCCAGAACACATTCTACGTGATGACACGAAGATGGTTCGGACAAGTTTCCAGTGTTTCTCGACAACACGGTCGTACTTCTGGAAAGACATCCAGGTTATCACGAACCACCGCCTGTCACAAGTTGCGAGAGGAAACATGCCTTTCAAGGAAAAGATGTGGTCTTGAGAGTTTCGACACGAATTTAACTCGTTGACCGAAGGTGTGCACCTGAACGAATGGACTTGGCAACACAGACAACTGAGCTCGATGATATGAATACCAGTCATGCTAAGAGTGCCACCAAATTCCTTGGATTTCAAAGCAATAACAATTGCTAAGAATATCCGATTATCACAACGATATTCATCCTCAACATTCTTGAGCCCGAAAAGCTCGGAGGTAGATGGATAAGGAAGGGTAAGGGCATCACTTCATCAATTACGTCATGAGACTAAGCACGATCTCTTGATATAAAACAGTGTGACACTCCAAGGTGGAACGGAACAAAAACTAGACAAGCTTTTACTCCGCGAATTACAATACTTTGACCTGGTCCGAGAAATGGACAAGGTGAAGGGTCGCAGCATAGAAAACCAAATTTTTTCCTACGCAAAGATAGCGGAATAAACCCAACATCTAGATCCGATCTACGAGAGGTTGGTAGCAAGAAGGAGATCGAATCTCACCCTCGAAGAAAACCGTGAGTGTTTTGTCGAGGCAGGGGTTGGCTAGTCGATCCCCGCAACTAGACTCGTCTAGTCGCGAGGAGATGTATTATCCAAGCGCCGCACGGGCAACGCCTCCGAGAGATCCACACGTACAGCTCGATGAAGACTCCACGTTCTTGATCCCGCAAGAGGTGGTGGAGAGGCTCAAGATCAACAGCACGACGACGGTGGCGTGGTGTGTATGGTGGAGGTCCGACAGGGCTTCGCCAAGCAGCTGTCGGGGAGAGAGGAGGAGGAGGGGTGCGGCTAGGGTTGGAGGAGGGGTGTCGGCTAGGGCACCTTGGGGGGAGCTCCTTGGGTGCGGCAGCCCTCCCCTGCCCCCTCCTTATATAGGAGGCCAGGGGGCTGCGCCCCACCCCCTCCTAGGGCCGGCGGCTAGGGGGGTGCTTGCCCCCCAAGCAAACCCTAGGGTTTCGGGCTAGCCCACCACCCCTTAATACCATGTGGGCCCATACTCCTATGGGCCCCACTTCTATACCCCTCTAGAACCTTCTAGAACCTTCCGGTACTTTACCGATAAATTCCCGAACCTTTTCAAACCTCCGGAAACCACTTTCCTTATATGAATCTTATTCTCCGGACAACTCCGGAACTCCTCGTGACGTCCGGGATCCTATCCGGGACTCCGAATCAATATTCTTTCTCACCATCATTTATCTCGAACCCTAACTACGTCGAACGTTAAGTGTGTGACTTTGCGGGTTCGTGAATATGTCATATTAATAGCGGGACCGGGATGCCATATTAATTCCTACATATTCGACGAAGTACTTTACCAGTCGAACCACAATGTCCGGGATTCAATTAATCCATATACGATTCCTTTTGTTTCACGATATATTACTTGTCCGAGATTTAATCCACTGATATCTCCATATCTGATTAATCTCGTTACCGACAAGTTCTCTTTACTCATTCCCATAGAATAGGATCCCTTATGACTAACCACTTAGTCATATGCTTGCAAGCGTTTGGATGCTATACTACCGAGAGGGCCCAGAGATATCTATCCAACTGTTGGACGAACAAATCCCAGTCTTGAAACATGCCACCCAACAACCTATCATCGGAGAACATGAAAGCCACCTTTATAATCACCCAGTTACGAAGTGACGTTTGATGTCCACAAAGCACTCCTCCGATAAGCGGGAGTGACATAATCTCATGGTCTAAGGAAACTATATTTGACATCTATTTAATTTGAGTCTTGTCCATTATATCATCACCCATGATACAAACTTCGTTTATTAAGTGATTCACAAATCCATGGTTAGGAAACATCTAACCATCACTTAATCAAACGAACTAGTCATAAGAGGAAAGACTAGGGACACATTACCGTTTATATTCCACACATGTATTTGTTTCCGCTTAATACAATTCTAGCATGGATATAAACATTTATCATGAATGGGAAATATGATTATCAATAACATTTATTATTGCCTCTTGGGCATATCTCCAACAGTCTCCCACTTGCACTAGAGTCAATAATCTAGTTTACATTTGTAGCAATCTAACACCCATGGCCTCTCGGTGTTGATCATGTTTTGCTCGTGGAAGAGGTTTAGTCAACGGGTCTACCACATTCAGATCCGTATGCACCTTGCAAATCTCTATGTCACCTTCCTTGACATTCTCACGCAAATTGTGATAGCGGCGCTTAATATGCTTGGTATTCTTGTGTGAAGTCGGGTCCTTGGCAAGAGCTATTGCACATGTATTATCACAGTACAGGGCCAGAGGTCTTGACGCACTTGGAACCACGCTCAGCTCTGAGAGGAACTCCTTCATCCAGACTGCTTCACTTGCTATCGACGAGGCCGCAACATACTCCACTTCTGTTGAAGATTTCGCCACCACGCTCTGCTTGGAACTCCTCCAACTCACAGCGCCACCATTCAGAATAAACACGTATACGGACTGAGATTTAGAATCATCCGGATTTGTGTCCCAACTAGCATCAATGTAACTCCTTACGACGAGCTCTTGGTCACCTCCATATACGAGAAATATTTCCTTAGTTCTATTTAGATACTTAAGGATATTCTTGACAGCTGTCCAGTGTTCCACTCCTGGATCACTTTGGTACCTGCTAGTCAAACTTACAGCATGGCACACATCTGGTCTAGTACATAGCATGGCATACATGATAGAGCCTATCGCAGAGGCATAAGGAACATTGTTCATTATCTCTCTATCTTCCGCCGTAACAGGACTCTGAGTCTTACTCAGAACCTTTCCTTGCAACATTGGTAAGAACCCCTTCTTTGAATATTCCATTCTGAACTTCTTCAGAACCTTGTCAAGGTATGTACTTTGTGAAATCCCTATTAGGCGCTTTGACCTATCCCTATAGATCTTTATGCCTAAAATGTACGCCGCTTCACCAAGGTCTTTCATTGAAAAATTCTTATTCAAATAAGACTTTACACTTTCAAGCAGTGTAACATCATTTCCAATCAATAATATGTCATCCACATATAGTATTAGAAATGCAACTGAACTCCCACTCACTTTCTTGTAAATACAGGCTTCTCCATAAGTTTGGACAAATCCAAACCCTTTGATCACTTCATCAAACCGGAGATTCCAACTCCGCGATGCTTGCTTCAGTCCATAGATGGATCGCTGAAGTTTGCATACCTTGTTAGCATCCTTTGGATCAACAAAACCTTCGGGCTGCACCATGTATAACTCTTCCTTAATATGACCATTAAGGAACGCGGTTTTCACATCCATTTGCCAAATTTCATAATCATAAAAAGCGGCCATTGCTAACATAATCCGAACAGATTTCAACATCGCTATGGGTGAGAATGTCTCATCGTAGTCAACTCCTTGAATTTGTCGGAAACCCTTTGCGACAAGTCGAGCTTTATACACGGTGACGTTTCCGTCAGCGTCTGTCTTTCTTTTGAATATCCATTTGTTCTCAACGGCCTTACGGTCGTTCGGTAAGTCCACCAAAGTCCACACTTGGTTTTCATACATGAATTCCATTTCGGATTTCATGGATCCTAGCCATTTATCGTAGTCTGGGCTCATCATTGCTTCCTCATAATTCGCAGGTTCATCATTGTCTAACAACATGACACTCATGACGGGGTTGTACCGTTCAGGGGCAGTACGTTCCCTCGTTGATCTGCGAGGTTCAATAGCAACTTTGACTGGGGCAGCATGATCAACATCATCTGCTCCTTCTTCAGGTGGCGATGGCTGTTCTGGAACTACTTCCAGTTCTGCGCTACTCGGCATCTCAAGAACAGGTTCAACAACCTCGTCAAGATCTATTTTCCTCCCACTCACTTCTTTCGAGAGAAACTCCTTCTCTAGAAAGGAACCATTCTTGGCAACGAAAATCTTGCCTTCGGTTCTGTGGTAGAAGGTATACCCAATGGTTTCCTTAGGGTATCCAATGAAGACGCATTTTTCCGATTTGGGTTCGAGCTTATCAGGTTGAAGCTTTTTCACATAAGCATCGCAACCCCAAACTTTGAGAAACGATAACTTTGGCTTCTTGCCAAACCATAACTCATATGGAGTCGTCTCAACGGATTTTGATGGAGCCCTATTTAAAGTGAATGCGGCTGTCTCTAATGCATAGCTCCAAAATGATAGTGGCAGATCTGTGTGAGACATCATAGATCGCACCATATCCAATAGGGTTCGATTACGACATTCAGACACACCATTACGCTGTGCTGTTCCGGGTGGCGTGAGTTGTGAAACAATTCCACACGTCTTTAAATGCATGCCAAACTCGTAACTCAAATATTCACCTCCACGATCGGATCGAAGAAACTTTATCTTCTTGTTACGATGATTCTCGACTTCACTCTGAAATTCTTTGAACTTTTCGAACGTTTCAGACTTGTGTTTCATTAAGTAAATATACCCATATCTACTCAAATCATCGGTAAAGGTCAAGAAGTAACGATATCCACCGCGTGCTGCAACACTCATCGGACCTCACACATCGGTATGTATGATTTCCAACAAGTCTGTTGCCCTCTCCATCGTGCCGGAGAAGGGTGTTCGAGTCATCTTACCCATAAGGCATGGTTCGCAAGTTTCAAATGATTCAAAATCAAGTGAATCCAAAAGTCCATCAGAATGGAGTTTCTTCATGCGCTTTACACCAATGTGACCCAAACGGCAGTGCCACAAATATGTGGTATTATCATCATTCACTTTGCATCTTTTGGCATCAATGTTATGAACATGTGTATCACTACTATCGAGATCCAATAGAAATAAACCATTCCTCTCAGGTGCATGACCATAAAAGGTATTATCCATATAAATAAAATACCAAAGTTTTCAGACTTATATGAATAACCGTCTCGCAATAAACAAGATCCAGATACAATGTTCATGCTTAACGCAGGCACATAATAACAATTATTAAGGTTTAAAACTAATCCCGAAGGTAAAAGCAGAGGGAGTGTGCCGACGGCAATGACTTCAAATTTTGATCCATTTCCAACGCGCATCGTCACCTCGTCCCTTGCCAAGCGTCGACTATTCCGCAGCTCCTGTTTCGAGTTACATATATTAGCAACCGAACCAGTATCAAATACCCAGGTGCTACTACGATCACTTGTTAAATACACATCAATAACTTGTATATCATATATACCTTGTTTGATGGTGCCAGCCTTCTTGTCTGCCAGATACTTGGGGCAGTTCCGCTTCCAGTGTCCAGTTCCCTTGTAGTAGAAGCACTCAGTATCAGACTTAGGGCCCTTCCTTGACTTCCTCGCAGGCACGGCAGCTCGCTTGCCGTCCTTCTTGAGGTAGTCTCTTTTGCCCTTTTTCTTGAAACTAGTGGTCTTGCTGACCATCAACACTTGATGCTCCTTCTTGATTTCCACTTCCGCGGTCTTTAACATCGCGAAGAGCTCAGGAAGAGTTTTCTCCATTCCTTGCATGTTATAGTTCATCACAAAGCTTTTGTAGCTAGGTGGAAGTGACTGGAGAACACGGTCAATCCCCAACTCATTGGGAATCACAACACCCAGCTGCGCCAAGCGATCACCGTACCTAGACATCTTGAGCACGTGTTCACTGACGGAGCTGTTCTCTTCCATCATACAGCTAAAGAACTTAGAAGAGGCTTCATACCTCTCCACCTTGGCTTGAGTCTGAAACATAGCCTTCAGATCAACTATCATCTGATGAACGCCATGGTGCTCAAAACTCTTTTGAAGCTTAGGTCCTACGCCGTACAACAGACCGCACTTAACTATCTCGTGGTCCTCAGAGCGGGCTGCCCAGACGTTCCTAACATCTTCAGCCGCTCCCTCTGCTGGAGCCTCACCTAGCGGTGCATCTAGGACATACAGTTTCTTGGCAGCTTTGAGGATAATCTTCAGATTCATAAACCAATCTGAGAAATTGCTTCCATCGTCTTTCAGCTTGTCTTTCTCTAGGAATGCGTTAAAATTCATGGTGATGTTGGGAAGGGCCATTGATCTACAACATTATTTGATAGGTGTTTTAGACTATGTTCATGATAGATTGTTCGAGAAATAATCTAATTATAAAACGAACTCCCACTAAACTCAACATCTCTCTGGTTGTTTAGTGGTACACGATCCAAAATCCACTACACCACAACCGATCATCACGTGAAGTGCTGCAGCTTCAAGAGGTGAACATCTCCATGTTGATCATATCATCCATATGACTCGTGTTTAGCCTTTCGGCTCTTGTGTTCCGAGGCCATGTCTGTACATGCTAGGCTCGTCAAGGATACCGTAGTATTTCTGCATGTGCAAACTGGCTTGCACCCGTTGTATGTGAACGTAGAATCTATCACACCCGATTATCACGTGCTGCTTCAAAACGACGAACTTTGGCAACGGCGCATACTAGGGGAGAACACTTCTTGATATTAACGTGAGAGATCACCTTATCATGCTACCGTCGAGATCGTATCTAAGCATAAACCATAAGGTGCATAAAACGATTAACATCACATGCAATTCAAAAATTGTGACATGGTATAGCCTTTTCCTTGTGCCTTTGATCTCCATCTCCAAGGCACCGGCATGATCTCCATCATCACCAGCCCATGGCGCCATCACCATGATTGCCTCCACCAACTATTGCAACTACTACTATGGCTACCTTAGCAATAAAGTAAAGCAATTACATGGCGTTTTAAAGTGACACGCATGTCATACAATAAATATGAGACAACCATAAGGCTCCTGCCGGTTGCCGTACTCATCGACATGCAAGTCGTGACAATTACAAAACATGATCATTGCATACAACACATAATCACATCTTGGGCTATACCACATCACAAACCCTGCAAAAACAAGTTAGACGTCCTCTACTTTGTTTATGCAATTTTTTGCGTGGCTTCGCATGGGTCATTAGATAGAACCGTTCTAATCTACGCAAAGCCACAACGGTGATAAAATAGTTGCTTATTTACTCATCCTTTTGAAAGGCCTTCCATTGAAAATTGCACCTTCACTAAAGCAAGAGAAACAGACACCCGCTAGCCACTTATGCAAAACAAGTTGCATGTCAGTCGTGGAACCGGTCTCTCGTGCGTGGACGAGTAAGGTTGGTCCGGGCCGCTTCAATCTCACAGTACCGCAAAGATGCAAAGTGCACGCTAGAAGGTAGCAACACAAATTATCAACGCCCACAACACTTGTATCTAATCGCACCAACATATACGAATAGATCTAGGCTCTGATACCACTGAAGGGTCGCAGCATAGAAAACAAAAAAATTTCCTACGCAAAGATAGCGGAATAAACCCAACATCTAGATCCGATCTACGAGAGGTTGGTAGCAAGAAGGAGATCGAATATCACCCTCGAAGAAAACCGTGAGTGTTTTGTCGAGGTAGGGGTTGGCTAGTCGATCCCCGCAACTAGACTCGTCTAGTCGCGAGGAGATGTATTATCCAAGCGCCGCACGGGCAACGCCTCCGAGAGATCCACATGTACAGCTCGATGAAGACTCCACGTTCTTGATCCCGCAAGAGGTGGTGGAGAGGCTCGAGATCAACAGCACGACGACGGTGACATGGTGTGTATGGTGGAGGTCCGACAGGGCTTCGCGAAGCAGCTGTCGGGGAGAGAGGAGGAGGAGGGGTGCGGCTAGGGTTGGAGGAGGGGTGGCGGCTAGGGCACCTTGGGGGGAGCTGCTTGGGTGCGGCAGCCCTTCCCTGCCCCCTCCTTATATAGGAGGCCAGGGGGCTGCGCCCCACCCCCTCCTAGGGCCGGCAGCTAGGGGGGGGGGTGCTTGCCCCCCAAGCAAACCCTAGGGTTTCGGCCCCCCCTTCTAGAAGCTTGGCCCGCATGGGCCCTTGAGGGCATGGTGCGGATGGCCCATTAGGCTAGCCCACCACCCCTTAATACCATGTGGGCCCCATACTCCTATGGGCCCCACTTCTAGACCCCTCCAGAACCTTCTAGAACCTTCCGGTACTTTACCGATAAATTCCCGAACATTTTCAAACCTCCGGAAACCACTTTCCTTATATGAATCTTATTCTCCGGACAACTCCGGAACTCCTCGTGACATCCGGGATCCTATCCGGGACTCCGAATCAATATGCTTTCTCACCATCATTTATCTCGAACCCTAACTACATCGAACGTTAAGTGTGTGACTCTGCGGGTTCGTGAATATGTCATATTAATAGCGGGACCGGGATGCCCATATTAATTCCTACATATTCAACGAAGTACTTTACCAGTCGAACCAGAATGTCCGGGATTCAATTAATCCATATACGATTCCTTTTGTTTCACGATATATTACTTGTCCGAGATTTAATCCACTGATATCTCCATATCTGATTAATCTCGTTACCGACAAGTTCTCTTTACTCGTTCCCATAGAATAGGATCCCTTATGACTAACCACTTAGTCATATGCTTACAAGAGTTTGGATGCTATACTACCGAGAGGTCCCAGAGATATCTATCCAACTGTTGGACGAACAAATCCCAGTCTTGAAACATGCCACCCAACAACCTATCATCGGAGAACATGAAAGCCACCTTTATAATCACCCAGTTACAAAGTGACGTTTGATGTCCACAAAGCACTCCTCCGATAAGCGGGAGTGACATAATCTCATGGTCTAAGGAAACTATATTTGACATCTATTTAATTTGAGTCTTGTCCATTATATCATCACCCATGATACAAACTTCGTTTATTAAGTGATTCACAAATCCATGGTTAGGAAACATCTAACCATCACTTAATCAAACGAACTAGTCATAAGAGGAAAGACTAGGGACACATTACCATTTATATTCCACACATGTATTTGTTTCCGCTTAATACAATTCTACCATGGATATAAACATTTATCATGAACGGGAAATATGATTATCAATAACATTTATTATTGCCTCTTGTGCATATCTCCAACACAAGGTACTGGAGTTTGTTTCTCCTGACATCCCGAAGTGGGATGGCTTGACGAACCACAAGAAATAACTTGCATCGGAACACCCCAATGCATGATAAGACTTGACTGTCAACAGACAGGTAGAGGGAGGACAACATATTTAGATTAAGGAATGGGCTAACAACAATTCCAAGATATTGCAGAAGCCATGGTTAGCACTCTTCCGACAACTAGTGCCGAAAGGGTTTCAGGAACGGTGTTAGCGGAGGAATCACAATTATTGATGGTGAAACTCACTAAGAGCAATCCCACCGTGATTCAGATGGTTCCCTGACAGAGAGTCTAGCTAAAGCTAGTGACAGAGAAGAGCATTGCTGAGCAAGTCAATTACGGCAGCAACCTCGAGTTTGAAGACTAGCTTCAAATTTCGCCAACCTGATGTAGGGTTTGAATTAACATCAGGGTTCAACGAAGAAGATCTTGTGTTAAAGATCAGCTTCATGTACTGGGACTCACCATAGCATAATGCTCACAAGGGCGACAACCCTCATGAATCGTTACACCAGAGCCCTAGCACAATCCGGGACCTTCGGTTCAAGATCTTAGGCTAAAGCAAGGGAATGTCTTGACGATCCGCAATACTTCCTCTCCTCGGGCTTTAGAATTGGCAGACTAGCGGAACTAACCAGTAAACTAAAGGTAGAAGCCCACCCCGTGAACCTAAATTGTTGAATCGCCAGACGAGCAGAAGAACCGTTAAAACAAATTGAGGTAAGATAACTCAGAGTAGAGCGAGTTGGATGAGGAGTAAAGGAATCCTAAGAAGGTTTTCACAACTCATTTTTAGGTTATAAATAATTTTCAACTAGAGTCGACATCGACCAATAGAAAGGGTTTCCTACAGGCAGTCCTGCTCTGATAGCAACTTGTAGCGCCCCGACCCCAGAACTATACAATGAAGCTTTGTGCAACCGGTCATGCTACACAATCGAAGCTTACTGGGTTTACCAATCCTGGGCCAAAACCTTTGGCAGCCGTGCTCGGAATGGATCATCGGCACGCAACACTTCGATCATGCCATAAGCTCAGACATAGCTATCATGTATAGTAGAGAGATCAAGACTGCGGAACAAGTTGCACATCACAGACTCTACGACACAAATCATTATAGTTCGACTCTTAATAGAGAAAGATAGCCAAATATTACAATCAGAGGTCACTGACCCAACAGTACAACAAGCGGAAGCAAATTTAGGTTGTTCTAAACAACAAGATCCAAATTATGGCCTAAGAGGCCTGCACATAACAAATCCTAGCCGGCTTATTCCGAGACGTCCCAAGCTGCCACCTGGGAACCCCAGACTATTCGTCGACGTCAACGAAGAACCCACCTTCCTGCTCGGTGTAGTCCTCCTCTGAAACAAATAAATAAAAGCAGCAAAGAGAGACTGAGTACGACGTACTCGCAAGTTTAGTAGGGCGATATAGGCCCAATGATGATGGAGGCTCTAAAGCTGTATGTAGCTATTTTTTGCATAAAGCTAGTTTTCCTTTATAATAGACATAATGACTCCATGGCATCGTCTACTCAGAATTGTTTTCTCAAAAGGGACAAGAGAGTAACTTTTTCCTTCGGTTCTCATCGAACCAAATAGTACCAAGAATCATCACTCGCCACCACCAAGGCACTCCCTCGAATCACCCTCGAGGAAATGAACCTTTAACACAATTTGTCTAAATGCAACCTTTAGCTGCCAAATTTTATTAGGTTAAAGTTGTCTATGGTCTTATCGTCTGTTCCCAAGTCGTCCATAACCGCGGACGCGGCTTTTCGAAAAGATTTAACCCTGCATGGGTGTACTGTTTTTATCCATTGGTACCGTCCGACCCCTTGCCTGTACATTTAGCTCTCTTCCGGGGAAAGCCGACAAGGCGGGCGCGGTTAAACCTTTACCTCGCATGAGACTATCCAAGGGTCATCGTGACGACAGGACAAGTTCAGTGACTATTTCAACACCCTGCCCCATCGCCACTCCTATCACCACCATCCTCATCACATCATCATCATCGTCATTATCATCACCGGCCACACACTCGCAAATGGAAAGCGCAGACTAGAGGACCCTTTGATACACCCGCACAAGTTATTCAGTTAGTAAGGGGCCCATACTATAACGCCCCGACCCCAAAACTATACAGTGAAGCGTTGTGCAACAGACATCGCTACCCCGTATAGTAGAGAGATCAAGACTTGTGGAACAAACTGGCACATTGCATGACTCTACGATACAAAACATATAGCAACTCATATAATGAGAAGAATACAAATATTACACATCAAAAGGATCACGGATCCAACAATTCATCAAGCGGAAGCGGGTAGTGTTGTCTAACAACAAGAAGCAAATATATGGCCTAAGAGGCCTACAATAAACATCACCCAAGCCAACTTGTTCCACGGTCCCAAGCTGCCACCTGGGAATCCCAGACTAGTAGTCGACGTCAACGAAGAACCCACCTAGCTGCTCGGTGTCGTCCTCCTCTGAAATACAAAATCATAGAGGCAGCAAAGAGAGACTGAGTATGATGTACTCGCAAGTTTAGTAGGGCGATATAGGCCCAATGACTAACGGAGGCTCTAAGGCTATATAAGTAGTTGTTTCGCAGAAAGCCAAATTTTCATTTGAAAGATATAAAAAGACACAAGGCCTCGTCTATTCAGAATACTTTTCAAAAAAAAGGGGTAAGAGAATGACATTGTCAACATTGGTTCTCATCGAACCCTTTTGTAACCAACCACACTCATCTCCACCAAGGCACCCCCTCGAATCACCCTCGAGGAAGTGAACCTTTATCAGACGTGATTATGCAACCTTTAGCTGCCATATCAATTAGGTTAATATTCTCTATGATCTTATATCCGATCCCAAGTCGTCCATAACCGTGGACACGGCTTTTCGAAAATATTAACCCTGCAGGGGTGTACTAGTTTACCCATTGGTACCGTCCGTCTCACCTAGTTGGCCCTCTTCCGGGGAAGGCCGGCGAGCGGGCGCGGTTAGACCTTTACAATGCATGAGGCTTACTCAAGGACCATCAGTGGTGGGAGGATAGGTTCAGCGCTCCCAGCGCCCTGCCCCACCGTCACATCCTAAACACCACCATCCTCATCGATTCTTTTTCCACTCACACACACGGCAAATGGAAAACTCGAACTAGAGGACCCTTGACAAGCCCCTCACAAATTATTCGGTCAGTAAGGCGCCCATACACCCACCAACGGTAGCACGCTCGTCTTGGTTCAAGAGGTAAAGAACTCACACCTAGGGGCTAGAGTGAGGCAAAACAGCATCCCCGATGGCAACTCACCCAAGCCATCTTAGCGTTTTAATTTAGCATCACATTCATCCACCATGCCCGAATCATTCCATCAACATCAATAATTATGGAATTTAATAACGGACATAACTAATTTTTCAACTAAGCATTTCTAAGCATGACTAAGCATATAACATCAACAATTATAACTTTATCTCGGGCCAACACTTCAACCCTAGGGTTCATAGGTAGGGATACATGTGATTGGCTCGGGGAAGAACATGCATTCATAGGATACTCTACTATTTTGATCGAAAGAGACATTTGAATCGTATGCAATATTATGGTGGATAAAATAAGTTTATAAAACATAGGATGCTAGAATGCCAAGAAGGTTAGGTTATCTCTTGCCTTGCTGCCCGGGCGTGAAGTACTGCTCGTCGGGGTAAGTAGCGTTAGCCTCGACTCCGGAATCTATCGATACCCAAAGAAAATACAAAGAGCACATAAATCACAAGAACACAAGGTGCAATGCTCAACCACATGATGACATGTCAAATTGATGCAAGGATATTACCATTTCAATTAATTAACAAATTAATTGGAGTTCTAAATAAGTAGTGCAATTATTTGGACACAACTCCATATTTATCTTAGAGTCCACAATATTTATAATTTACTAAATTATTACAGAAGTGGCTCAAATATGCATGAACATGACATGAATGGGTAGGGTTCGTCATTCCGATCATTTCGGTAATTTATTTATAATTTTCGGATCACCGATGAATAAATAGCAATTAATTAAATAAATAAATTTAATTCATTTGATCAAATTATGAATAACATCAAATAATAATTTGTGATCATGGTGTGATAAGTGCATAATTTGATAGCATTTGACATGTTGATCACTTTGATATTTTATTCATAATTTTTGGACGATTATTTAATAAGTTATGAATTTTCCTAATTTGGTATTATTTAACCCATTTTAGGAATTCTTAAATAACCAAAATAATATAATTCCAAAGAAGGTTACAATGACTCCAAGTGGTAGAGTTTGTTTTTCTGATCACATTGGTATTTTATTTGTTGAACTTGGACCAATATTTGAAAAGTTTCAATTATTTGAAATTAAACATATTCTGCTTTTACTGTTGCAGGCCGGCCCACAGGTCGGCCCAGGCCGGGGTGCAGGCCGGGACAGTGGCAGAGCAGGCCGGCCTCAGAGCCGGCCCAAACCGGGGCCAGGCCGGGCCCAAGCCAGAGGCTGCCGGCCTAGCGGCCGGCCCAGACCGGGGTGGAGGCCGGGCCTCTATCAGAGCCAGCCGGCCTGCTGGCCGGCTCAGGCCGACGCCCAGGCCGGGGCACGGTGAGCTACGGCACCGACGGGGGGAAACGGCCGGCGATGACCAGGATGGAGCGGCGCCCCGTGGTTGCGCGAGTGTGCCAAAAAGGTGCGGGTGCGGGGCCGTTGCGGTGCGTGTGATTGCGGGCGGAGGGAAAGGGCCGAGTGTCGTGCGCGTGCTCGTCAGTGCAAGGCCGCGGCGAACGGCCGGCGGCCTCCGCACGGAAGCGGGGATGCAGAGGGGGAGGAGGCGGGGAAAGATGTCCAAGAGGACGGCGGGCTCACCACGGACGCGTAGGGCTGCACGTCGGAGGCAGGGAGGCCTGAGGCGGCGGCAATCGTGCCGGTCGGCCGCCGGACCGGGAGGAGGACGACGGCGACGACGGCTCGATTTAGGGCTCCCTAGCCCGATTCCTACGGCGGGGAGGCGTGGCTCGGCGAGGCGGAGCTGATGGCGGCGACGGTTTGCCTCGGGGTTGCCGGAGTCGACGGCGGGAGGCGGCAACCGGCGGCCGAACGGCGTCGGTCTCGGGAGCTCGCTAGGGTTCGGGAAGATCCGGAAAAACGGGGAGAGCAGGGGGGAAAGAGAGAGGGCAGTGGCGTCCTCGACGTGGTCCACATGACCTCCAGGGGAGCGAGGGGAGCGTCGGCCGCGTGCGCGGCATGGCACCAGTGCCATGGCGCACAGTGAAGGAGAGAGAAGAGAGAGGGAGGCTGACAGAGGGATCCACACGTCAGGGATTTGATCTTTTCCAGATTTCCTTTTTCTGATTTTTAAAGCAGCAAGGTTTAGCTATTTAAAGGAGCTATTTAAGCAATATTGTAAATTCTGGAAAAAATTATATGGGCTCCCTACGTCCTAAGGAAACACCACAAAAGTTATTGTCCCAAAATAAAATGTTTAGATTCACAATTATTTATATTGTTACAATTTTATCATTTTTGATAATTTGCAAAAATGCATTTATTTGGAGCATTTTAACATTCCCTGAAATTATGAAATTACTTGAGTAGGCTCCCCTTGCCAGGTAGAGACTCCACAAATTTTTGGGTGGCAAAAATAAAAAGGTTTGCACCACATTTGGTCATAGGGTTTAATTAAGGCAATTTTCATAATTCCCCAAATTCATTTATTTGGAGGACTTAAGCAACTCAAAATTTATGAAAATATTTATGGAGGCTCATGTTATAATAATGAAGCACCCCATATTTTTATGTTGAATCTTGGGGAAGTTTAACTTGGTTCTAAAATATAAAGTGAATTGAACCAAATTGAATTCTCAAATTTATTTAGTTACTTGTTAAGGATTTTGCCTTTGGTACTTATTTAGACAATATATCCTTGAGTTTCCTGAACAATTTGGAGACTCAAGAATAATTGGTTTTACCAAATTGAGTATTGTATTTGGTTTGGAAAAATTTGGGAGGGTTTTGCTTCCCTAGTTTTTAATTTTCCAAGTGCTGCTTTATTTAGATTCGCAAATTTTAAATAATTATGCCATGATGCAATGCAAAGCAAAAGTGAAAATTTGGCCCCTATTTTAGGGTACTAATCTGGGGCTGTTACAATTCTACCCCCCTTACAGGAATCTCGTCCCGAGATTCTAGAGTAGAAGTAGGGATGAGGGGAACATGACAACACACACCGTCCTCGTTGCAGAGATTTGGCTAACTAACATGACATGCCAAAAGGCGAAAAGAACAGGAGATAACTTAAGGTGGTAGACAAAATGAGTCTTGCCCAAACCCATAGGTTATTGCGAGAAGAAGGAACGACTAGACCAAACAAAGGTCGAGCCGAGGATAGGACAACCGATCACTTTGTTCAAGGCCACGACAATACTTCAACCACTCCGAGGCATAGACCGTAGAGATTTTAAGCACCACGAGGAGAAAAGACACCTTTTGGACTACACGTTGTTGACATACCAAAATGTTTCCATAAGGTTGGAATCTCGGTCCTAACGGAAATGATGAATATACCCAACGTCCGTGGGATTGAGCAAAAACCTGGTAAACGAGCTATTGCCACGAGATAGATGGGGCAGGAGGATCGACCGGTAGATGTTTAGCAACTCCGTAGTGAGGTTCTCTTTGAGATTCTAGATATCGCACTCCGGCTTCGGAAATAGCCTTCATTCAATACTCAAGCGAAAGTCATACTTGAGATAGAGATAAGAGCATACGGGAAAACTACCAGGGTAAATTACACATTACCCTCAAGGATAGTGGTTGAGGTTAAAGATTTGAGATATCTCGTCAATAGGCCTTCCGGTGAGGTGAATGAGCCACAACATCGGACTTGTCGGGGTTGCTGGTAAGCTTAGGTCAGGCTCTTACTAAACCACCCAGCATTATTTCTGCTGGAGGTTCCGAGTTGGTTAGGCATGTGGGTAATTCAGACTTGACCAGTCCGAGGAAAGGTTTGTGAAAGTTAGCCGATAGATAGGATAACTAGATTCCCAAGACAAGGGCTACATGGCCAAGCTCCAGAACACGAGGTAGATGGGGAGTTCCATTGGGTCACGATCACGAAGAGGAAATTGATCCAGCATGAACTCCAAACAAGGAGCCCAACTGATTCATGATTGGGAAGCACTGGTAAGAGGATGAGGTTTTGCCAAATTCTTCTTATTTAGGAACGACTCGGTTAGGGTTTTGGTGTGCACACATGGCTTAATCAGAGAATGGGAGGGAACAGCCTACCAGCTCAATAATGCACGTATGCAAAACCAACTTGTGATTTAACCCGAGGAGACAAAGCGAACTTCACTTGGATCTATAGCGACAAAAGTCACTGGTTGCGAGAGAAAACTTGCCCTTCAAAGAAAAGAGGTGGTCTTGAGAGTTTCGATACGAACCTAACTCGTTGACCGAAGGTGCGCCCCTGAACGGAGGGACTTGGCAACACAGATAGTTCAGCTCGATGATGGGATTACCAGTCATGCTAGGAGTGCCACCAAAGTCTCTGGATTTCAAAACAATATCAGTTGCTAAGAATATCCGATTACCACGACGATATTCATCCTCAATACTCTCGAGCCGAAAAAACTCGGAGGTAGATGTATAAGGAAGGGTAAAAGCATCACTTCATCAAGTACGTCATGAGACTAAGCACGACCCCGTGATATAAAAGAGTGTGACACTCCAAGGTGGAACGGAACAAAAGCTACACAAGCTCTTACTCCGCGAATCACAAAACTTTGACCTTTTTCCGGGAAATGGAAGAGGTACCGGAGTTTGTTTCTCCCGACATCCCGAAGTGGAATGCCTTGATGAACCACAAGAATAACATGCATTGGAGCACCCCAAATGCTCGATAAAACTTGACTGTAAACTGACAGATGGGGGCGGAAAACAGATTTAGATTAAGGAACGGGCTAACAACAATTTCAAGATATTGCAGAAGCCCGTATTAGCACTCTTCCGACAACTATTGCCGAAAGGGTTTCATGAACGAGTGTTAGTGGAGGAATCACAAATATTGATGGAAAAACTCGCTAAGAGCATTCCCGTCATGATTCAGATGATTCCATGACAGAGAGCCTAGCTAAAGCTAGTGACGAAGAAGAGCATTGTCGAGGAACCCAATTACGACTGCGACCTCGAGTTTGAAGACTAACTTTAGATTTTGCCAACCTGATGTAGTAACATCAGGGTTCGACGAAAAAGATCTTGGGTTAAAGATCAGCTTCATGCACTGGGACCCACAATAGCATAATGCTCACAAGGGTGACAGCCCTCATGAATCATTACACCGGAGCCCTAGCACAATCCGGGACCTTCGGTTCAAGATCTTGGGCTAAAGCAAGGAATTTCTTGACGATCCGCAATACTTCTTCTCTTCGGAATTTAGGATTTGCAGACAAGCAAGGTTAACCAGTAACTAAAGGTAGAACCCAACCCCGTGATCCTAAAGATTTAGAACTTTGTCGACGATCAGAAGAACCGTTAAAATCAAATAGAGGTAAGACAGCACCGAGATCAGAGTGAATTGGATAAGGAGTAAAAAGAATCCTTGGAGGGTTTTCACAACTCATTTTTAGGCTAAAAATAATTTTCACGAACTAGACTCGACATCGACCAATAGAACGGGTTTCCTACAGGCAGTCCTGCTCTGATACCAACTTGTAACGCCCCGACCCCAAAACTATACAGTGAAGCGTTGTGCAACAGACATCGCTACCCCGTATAGTAGAGAGATCAAGACTTGTGGAACAAACTGGCACATTGCATGACTCTACGACACAAAACATATAGCAACTCATATAATGAGAAGAATACAAATATTACACATCAAAAGGATCACGGATCCAACAATTCATCAAGCAGAAGCGGGTAGTGTTGTCTAACAACAAGAAGCAAATATATGGCCTAAGAGGCCTACAATAAACATCACCCAAGCCATCTTGTTCCACGGTCCCAAGCTGCCACCTGGGAATCCTAGACTAGTAGTCGACGTCAACGAAGAACCCACCTAGCTGCTCGGTGTCGTCCTCCTCTGAAATACAAAATCATAGAGGCAGCAAAGAGAGACTGAGTACGATGTACTCGCAAGTTTAGTAGGGCGATATAGGCCCAATGACTGACGGAGGCTCTAAGGCTATATAAGTAGCTATTTCACAGAAAGCCAGATTTTCATTTAAAAGATATAAAAAGACACAAGGCCTCGTCTATTCAGAATACTTTTCAAAAAAAAAGGGGTAAGAGAATGACATTGTCAACATTGGTTCTCATCGAACCCTTTTGTAACCAACCACACTCATCTCCACCAAGGCACCCCCTCGAATCACCCTCGAGGAAGTGAACCTTTATCACATGTGATTATGCAACCTTTAGCTGCCATATCAATTAGGTTAATATTCTCTATGATCTTATATCCGATCCCAAGTCATCCATAACCGTGGACACGGCTTTTCGAAAAGATTAACCCTGCAGGGGTGTACTAGTTTACCCATTGGTACCGTCCGGCTCACCTAGTTGGCCCTCTTCCGAGGAAGGCCGGCGAGCGGGCGCGGTTAGACCTTTACAATGCATGAGGCTTACTCAAGGACCATCAGTGGCGGGAGGACAGGTTCAGCGCTCCCAGCGCCCTGCCCCACCGTCACATCCTAAACACCACCATCCTCATCGATTCTTTTTCTGCTCACACACACGGCAAATGGAAAACTCGAACTAGAGGACCCTTGACAAGCCCCTCACAAATTATTCGGTCAGTAAGGCGCCCATACACCCACCAATGGCAGCACGCTCATCTTGGTTCAAGAGGTAAAGAACTCGCACCAAGGGGCTAGAGTGAGGCAAAACACCATCCCCGATGGCAACTCACCCAAGCCATCTTAGCATTTTAATTTAGCATCACATTCATCCACCATGCCCGAATCATTCCATCAACATCAATAATTATGGAATTTAATAAAGGACATAACTAATATTTCAACTAAGCATTTCTAAGCATGACTAAGCATATAACATCAACAATTATAACTTTATCTCGGGCCAACACTTCAACCCTAGGGTTCATAGGTAGGGATACATGTGATTGGCTCGGGGAAGAACATGCATTCATAGGATACTCTACTATTTTGATCGAAAGAGACATTTGAATCGTATGCAATATTATGGTGGATAAAATAAGTTTATAAAACATAGGATGCAAGAATGCCAAGAAGGTTAGGTTATCTCTTGCCTTGCTGCCCGGGCGTGAAGTACTGCTCGTCGGGGTAAGTAGCGTTAGCCCCGACTCCGGAATCTATCGATACCCAAAGAAAATACAAAGAGCACATAAATCACAAGAACACAAGGTGCAATGCTCAACCACATGATGACATGTCAAATTGATGCAAGGATATTACCATTTCAATTAATTAACAAATTAATTGGAGTTCTAAATAAGTAGTGCAATTATTTGGACACAACTCCATATTTATCTTAGCAGTCCACAATATTTATAATTTACTAAATTATTAGAGAAGTGGCTCAAATATGCATGAACATGACATGAATGGGTAGGGTTCGTCATTCCGATCATTTCGGTAATTTATTTATAATTTTCGGATCACCGATGAATAAATAGCAAATTAATTAAATAAATAAATTTAATTCATTTGATCAAATTATGAATAACATCAAATAATAATTTGTGATCATGGTGTGATAAGTGCATAATTTGATAGCATTTGACATGTTGATCACTTTGATATTTTATTCATAATTTTTGGACGATTATTTAATAAGTTATGAATTTTTCCTAATTTGGTATTATTTAACCCATTTGAGGAATTCTTAAATAACCAAAATAATATAATTCCAAAGAAGGTTACAATGACTCCAAGTGGTAGAGTTTGTTTTTCTGATCACATTGGTATTTTATTTGTTGAACTTGGACCAATATTTGAAAAGTTTCAATTATTTGAAATTAAACATATTTTGCTTTTACTGTTGCAGGCCGGCCCACAGGTCGGCCCAGGCCGGGGTGCAGGCCGGGACAAGTGGCAGAGCAGGCCGGCCTCAGAGCCGGCCCAAACCGGGGCCAGGCCGGGCCCAAGCCAGAGGCTGCCGGCCTAGCGGCCAGCCCAGACCGGGGTGGAGGCCGGGCCTCTATCAGAGCCAGCCGGCCTGCTGGCCGGCTCAAGCCGATGCCCAGGCCGGGGCACGGTGAGCGACGGCGCCGATGGGGGGAAACGGCCGACGACGACCAGGATGGAGCGGCGCCCCGTGGTTGCGCGAGTGTGCCAAAAAGGTGTGGGTGCGGGGCCGTTGCGGTGCGTGTGATTGCGGGCGGAGGGAAAGGGCCGAGTGTCGTGCGCGTGCTCGTCAGTGCAAGGCCGCGGTGAACGGTCGGCGGCCTCCGCACGGAAGCGGGGATGCAGAGGGGGAGGAGGCGGGGAAAGATGTCCAAGAGGACGGCGGGCTCACCACGGACGCGTAGGGCTGCACGTCGGAGGCAGGGGAGGCCTGAGGCGGCGGCAATCGTGCCGGTCGGCCGCCGGACCGGGAGGAGGACGACGGCGACGACGGCTCGATTTAGGGCTCCCTAGCCCGATTCCTACGGTGGGGAGGCGTGGCTCGGCGAGGCGGAGCTGATGGCGGTGACGGTTTGCCTCGGGGTGGCCGGAGTCGACGGCGGGAGGCGGCAACTGGCGGCCGAACGGCGTCGGTCTCGGGAGCTCGCTAGGGTTCGGGAAGATCCGGAAAAACGGGGAGAGCAGGGGAGGGAATAGAGAGGGCAGTGGCGTCCTCGACGTGGTCCACATGACCTCCAGGGGAGCGAGGGGAGCGTCGGCCGCGTGCGCGGCATGGCACCAGTGCCATGGCGCACAGTGAAGGAGAGAGAAGAGAGAGGGAGGCTGACAGAGGGATCCACACGTCAGGGATTTGATCTTTTCCAGATTTCCTTTTTCTGATTTTTAAAGCAGCAAGGTTTAGCTATTTAAAGGAGCTATTTAAGCAATATTGTAAATTCTGGAAAAAATTATATGGGCTCCCTACGTCCTAAGGAAACACCACAAAAGTTATTGTCCCAAAATAAAATGTTTAGATTCACAATTATTTATATTGTTACAATTTTATCATTTTTGATAATTTGCAAAAATGCATTTATGTGGAGCATTTTAACATTCCCTGAAATTATGAAATTACTTGAGTAGGCTCCCCTTGCCAGGTAGAGACTCCACAAATTTTTGGGTGGCAAAAATAAAAAGGTTTGCACCACATTTGGTCATAGGGTTTAATTAAGGCAATTTTCATAATTCCCCAAATTCATTTATTTGGAGGACTTAAGCAACTCAAAATTTATGAAAATATTTATGGAGGCTCATGTTATAATAATGAAGCACCCCATATTTTTATGTTGAATCTTGGGGAAGTTTAACTTGGTTCTAAAATATAAAGTGAATTGAACCAAATTGAATTCTCAAATTTATTTAGTTACTTGTTAAGGATTTTGCCTTTGGTACTTATTTAGACAATATATCCTTGAATTTCCTAAACAATTTGGAGACTCAAGAATAATTGGTTTTACCAAATTGAGTATTGTATTTTGTTTGGAAAAATTTGGGAGGGTTTTGCTTCCCTAGTTTTTAATTTTCCAAGTGCTGCTTTATTTAGATTCGCAAATTTTAAATAATTATGCCATGATGCAATGCAAAGCAAAAGTGAAAATTTGGCCCCTATTTTAGGGTACTAATCTGGGGCTGTTATCCATACCCCCACCGATGGTAGCACGCTAGTCTTGGTTCAAGAGGTAAAGAACTCGCACCTAGGCGGCAAGAATGAGACAAAACACCATCCCCAATGGCAACTCATCCAAGCCTTCTTAGCATTTTAATTAAGCACCACACATATCCACCATGTCCGAAACATTCCATCAACATCAACAATTATGGAATTAAACAATGGACATAACTAGCATTCGAATAAGCATGGCTAAGCATAGCTAAGCATATAAATACAACCATTATATCTTTGTCTCCGGCCAACACATCAAACCTATGGTTCATAGGAGGGGATACATGTATTGGTTCGGGGAAAAACATGCATTCATAGGATACTCTAGTATTGACCAAAAAGTGACATATAATCGAATGCAATATTATGGTGGATAAAATAAGTTTATAAAACAGTAGGATGCTAGATGCCAAGAAGGTTAGGTTATCTCTTGCCATGCTGCCGGGGCATGTAGTACGGCTCATCGGGGTAGGTAGAGGAACCCTCGACTCCGGAATCTATCGATACCCAAAAATAATACAAAAGAACAAATAAATCACACGAAGACAAGGTGCAATGCAATATCACATGATGATATGACAAGTTTATGCAAAGATATCAACATTTAATTTATTTAACAAATTAAATGGAGTTCCAAATAGTTAGTGCAATTATTTGGAAACAACCCCATATTTATCTTAGTGACCACATTATTTATAATTTATTACATTATTAGAGAAGTGACTCAAATATGCATGAACATGATATTATTAGATAGGTATTGTTCTCCTGATCATTTTGGTACTTCGTTTGCAATTTTCCGATTAACGAAGATGAAATGGCGATTTAAACGGTTATGCAATTTAAATCATTTTAACCAATTCGAAAATAACCTCAAAGGAAAAATTGGTTTCATGCTGTCATCTTAACATAGATAGATAGCATTTGTTTTCCTGGTCATTTTGGTATATCATTTGCAATTTTTGGATCAATATTTATCAAGTTATGATATTTCCAATTATTGATTTAAATCTGCCATTTTATTTACTTTTAATAAACAGCACCAAAATTAATCCTACAACCCTCTCAAATGACATAAAATTGTAGTTCATTGCTTACTGCACATTTTGAGCTATTAAACATAAATTTTGAGTAAACAAAACTCGAGTTATGGATTTTCTAAAATTGTTGTTATTTCTGCCATTTTAGTAAATTCAATTTAACAGCAAGTAGAATATTCATTTTAACATGTAAATAGAACTAACAGATGGATATTAATTCCCTGAACAATTTGGTACCTTATTTGTAATTTTTGGAGCAATATTCAAATTGTTATGAATTTCCCAATTATTAATTTGAACCTGCCCTTTTATATTTAATCCAAACAGGCAATTTAATTTAACCAAATAATTCAACTAAGGGCACTAATATGTAGGGTTTATTTAGCTGAGAACTTTAACATATCATTTGCATTTTTCTGATTTGTAAAACTCTAGATATGAATTTCCAAAATTTAAAATTACTCATAAATCATTTTGTATTTCACAAATAATTTCACAAACAAGATTTCATTTGTATGTGTGAGTTACATATTTGGGTAGATTATGAAATTGTGAACCTTTTAGTGTATCAATTGCATTTTTCTGATTTACCATCTAAAAGATATTGAAATTCTAACTTTCTGTTAAATTCTGCAAAAATAAAAAATTGAAGAACAGATGACATCATCAGGAGGGCTGCCGCTCTGTCGATCACGAATCCGTCGCCTCGGGTTGAAATTGAATGCGGGCACTGGTGTTAGGAGCTAGAGGAGGCGGAGGGGAGCACGGGGAGCGGCGTCATGGACCAAATGGTCGCCGGAGTGACCGGCGGCGACCATGTCCACGGCGGCGGACGGCGGCACACGGCGGTGCGACAACACAGGACGCGGGGGAGGGGGAGGAGATGACCAAGGGTCGAGGAGCTCACCCCGGAGGAGATGGTGCGATCGGGGGAGGCTGGGGAGGACGGACGACGATGCTGCGGTGCTCGGAGGCGGAAGGGAACGGCGACATGCTTGAGGTAGAGGGCGTCCCGGCCCGATTCAACCGGCGGGGAGGACGAGGAGAGCAAGGCGAAGCTCGTGGCAGCGTCGGCATGGCCAGGGGCGGTCGGAGTCGTCTGCATGCGTGACGGCGGCGGACGTCGGGCAGGAGCTCGGGTAGGTTTTAGGGTTAGGGTTTTCACGGGGGAAAAAGGAGCAAGGGAGAGAGAGAGAGGAGAGCAGGGCGTCGGTGGCCTCGTACTCAAGCGCGGCAGGGGGGCCTGGCAGCGTGGGGTGCAGGTCGAGGGCATCGGCGGCATGGCGCCAGTGCTGGCCCTGTCGCCACAGTAAGTAGAAGGCGAAGAAATTGCGAAAACCCCCTGGCTGTTTTAAAAGTTATTTGCTAATTGGTCCAGCAGACTTTTAGGGATTTAAAAAGGCCTTTAAACATTTTTATAAAATTCTGAAAATATTCATGTAGTCACCCCATAGTATGTAGAAGCTCCTCAAAAATTTGTGTTGCAAAATAAAATGTTTTGGACAACATTTGTTCATAGGGTTTGAATATGGCAAATTTTAATAGTTCCCAAATTCCAATTACTTGGGGTACTTAAACATTTTCAAAAATAGTGAATATATTTATGGAGGCTCACAATAAGATTTGGAAGCTCCCTATATTTTTATTTGGAAATTTTGAAATGTTTATCTTGGTTTCAAAATTAAGAATTGGGTTAACTCAAATTTGAAGTCCCAATTTATTTAATTGCTTGGCAAGAATTTGACTTTGCCAAAATTATGAAATGCATCCTTGGAACTTCCTGGACAAATATGGAAGCTCAAGAATATTTGGTTTTGCCAACTTGAGCAATGCATTGAGGTTGGGAATTTTGGGATTGGATTTGTTTCCTTTTAATGTTTTCCAATCTTGCTTTATTTTTATTTAGCAATTTAAATATGTATGCCATGATGCAATGAAAAGAAAAGGTGAAAATTTGGCCCATATTTAAGGGTACCAAAACTGGGCTGTTACAGGCCGTCGATAAGTTCACGAAATGGATTGAAGCCAAACCGATCAAAAAGCTAGACGGCCCAACAGCCATTAAGTTCTTCAAGAGCATAATCTACCGCTTCGGCTATCCTCATAGCATCATCACAGACAATGGCTCAAACTTTGTCAAGGGCGAGTTCGCCAGGTTCTATGGCAGGACCGGCATCCGGCTTGACATCGCCTCCGTTGCTCATCCGCAATCAAATGGACAGGTCGAACGAGCAAATGGACTCATCCTGGCCGGCATCAAACCCCGACTACTCAAGCCGCTCGAGGGAGCAGCCAGCGCATCGCAGGAAGAGCTACCATCCATCCTCTGGAGCCTAACGATGACCCCGAATCGCTCAACCGGCTTCACCCCCTTCTTCCTTGTCTACGGAGCCGAAGCAGTCATGCCAACCTACATCGAACACGACGCACCTCGAGTCCTCCTATACACGGAAGCAGAAGCCAAACATGCTCGCGAAGACGGAGTTGATCTGTTCGAGGAAGCATGCCAACTCGCCGAGTCAAGGTCGGCAATATATCAGCAGTAGCTCCGCAACTACCATAGTCGGCGTGTCTGGCCTGTCTACTTCCGCGAAGGAGACCTTGTGCTCCGGCTAATCCAAGACACCAAGAACATGCACAAGTTGTCATCACCCTGGGAAGGACCGTTCATTGTAAGCAAAGCACTCGTCAACGACGCCTACTACCTGATCGATGCTCGCGAGCACAAGGAAGACAAGATGGACAAGGAAGGCGACGAGACGGAAAGGCCGTGGAACGCATCCCTCTTGCAACGATTCTAGACTTGAGAAAATACAATGTATGTATCACCCATGCTATCAATAAAGGAATGAAAATGATGAACAAATGAGTCAATCTTTGCCATTTTCTTCTTTCCCTTTTTTCATCTTCCGATTGCCCCGGCAGCCAGCAAACTCCCCTTCCGCGGCCATGTAGCGTGAACAAGCTCTAAACGGCTAACTCTTCGAATCCGGTTAAGGCCGGCAAGAGAACAAGCTGAAGGAAGCCAAACACGTGAAAAACGCTTAAAGGAAAGTAGTGCCGGCTGATAAAACCCCGCTTTGCAAACTCGGCCAAGCCGGCAGTCGGCAACCTTTTCTCCTATCACGGACGACTAACATACACGGTGCTAAACGGTTAACTCTTCGAATCCGGTTAAGGACGGCAAGAGAATAAGCTGGAGGATGCCTGTATGTGAAAGACGTAAGAATGGAATTCGTTGTCGGCTGAAAAAACTCTGGCCTAGCAACCCAAACCCTAATGTTACAGTAGCGTGCATGATCCCGCATGACGGTGAAGTGCACGTGAATTACGGAAGGGACGGCTGCAGGCGAGTGAATAATCTAGTTCATCAGAATAAAAAACAATGCGCACAATCAATCGTGCAAGCTAACCATTCCATCATCCATTTCATGCACAAAAACGCCGCTTACCGGCTACGGAGACTCGAGAGCCGGATGGAGAACAATTCGCAACATATGAGGACCAGCAGCCGGCCTCCAGTATGCAAACTCAAGAATTAAGCAGTAAATGATATCCATCTTCAAACGGTGACTTAGCAACACGGCAGCAAATTCAAAAGGGCTTACAAGCAGCTACAAATGAAACACAGTACGCAGAACAAGAACAAAAAGAGGCGGTCCACAGGCGGACACCCTCACATACAGATAAAGCCGGCTACAGAGTTCTACCTAAACTTAGGCCAGAGGCGGCGTCATATCGTAATCGCTCCCCTCCCACACCTTGAGGCAGAGGGAGCCGTCAAACACCTTGATGTGGAAGACCCCAAGCCGGCGCTTCAGCTGGAAGCGGACAATGAATGGAGGAGCCAACCGGCAAAAGTTAGCGAAGCCCTTCCAGCCGCTGTATAACTCCGCTCGCCTGTTAACCTCTTCACCTTCACGGCTAAGAACAACCCGGGCAAGCACCTCCCAAGGCCCTTGGCGAGCTCCCACGCGCTGAAGAAGGAAGTGAAAGGGGCCGTCGCCCTCCAGCGCATCCGCGACGGCTCGAGGAAGCCATTGAGTACGTCCGATGGGCTGATACAAGGTCAGCACAAATTCGGAGATAGGGAACTCATCCCAATAGCTGCCGACAGGGACGCTAGATCGGATAGGGGAGGAACTCCTCCTATCCTCGTCCGTCACATCTGCAGTGTCGCCTCCACCGCCCCGACCACGTCCACGACCACACCCACGACCACCGCCACGGCCACCTCCACCGCGGCCACGCTTCGGCGGGCGACCCCTCCCGCGCTTCACCGGCATATTCGAAGACTCGCCAACCTCCCTCTTCGGCACCATGGCTGGAGAAGATGAGAAAAGAAGAAGAAGAGAATATGGAGCGGGACGAGAAAAGCAAACAAGCCCGTCCCGCTACTTATACAGGAAAGAAGAGTCAACAAGAAATACCTCAATCGTCGCCGCCATATTCCTAAACGACACGTGGCAGCCAGCGCGAAGGACGCCAACCGCAAAGGATCCAGAACGATCAGATAACCGCAGAGAATCCCGGGTGGAGAAGCCGAGGAGGCAACCAATACCTGCATAGGAAGCCAGCCAGGACAACTCCGACATGTGGTAGATGCAAGCCGCAAGACGGCGAAAACATTCCCGGGGGCTGCGCAGCCGCCAAGCCGGCTCCGCAGACCCGGACGTTCATTCACAAAACCCCGAGCCAAGGACTCGGGGGCTGCACGCTGCAAGACGATGAAATCATTCCCGGGGGCTGTGCAGCGGCCAAGCCGGCTCCGCAGACCCGGACGTTCATTCACAACACCCCGAGCCAAGGACTCGAGGGCTGCACGCCACAAGACGGTGAAAAATCATTCCCGAGGGCTGCGCAGCCGCCAAGCCGGCTCCACAGACCCGGACGTTCATTCACAACACCCCGAGCCAAGGACTCGGGGGTTGCACGCCGCAAGACGGCGAAAAATCATTCCCGGGGGCTGCGCAGCCGCGAAGCCGGCTCCACAGACCCGGACGTTCATTCACAACACCCCGAGCCAAGGACTCGGGGCTGCAAGCCTCTAAACGGCGAAATCATTCCTGGGGGTTGCGCAGCCGCCAAACCAGCTCCGTAGATCCGGACGTTCATTCACAACACCCCGAGCCAAGGACTCGGGGGCTGCACGCTGCAAGACGGCAAAAATCATTCCCGGGGGCTGCGCAGCCGCTAAGCTGGCTCCACAAACCCGGACGTTCATTCACAACACCCCGAGCCAAGGACTCGAGGGCTGCAAGCCGCAAAACAGGAAAATCATTCCGGGGGCTGCGCAGCCGCCAAGCCGGCTCCGCAGACCCGGACGTTCATTCACAACACCCGAGCCAAGGACTCGGGGACTGCACGCCGCAAGACGGCTAAAAATCATTCCCGGGAGCTGCGCAGCCGCCAAGCCGGCTCCGCAGACACGGAAATCAAACATCATCACCCCGAGTCAAGGACTCAGGGGCTGCACGCCGCAAGACGGCGAAAAATCATACCCGAGGGCTGCGCAGCCACCAAGCCGGCTCCGCAGACCCGGACGTCAAACATCATCACCCCGAGCCAAGGACTCAGGGGCTGCGCGCCGACAAGATGGCATCAGGAAACGCAAAAATGAAGAATTCAAACAGAAAATTTTGACCCGACTCGCTGCTCAAGCCGGCCCGAAATTCGGGGGCTAGGCATGGTGAATATCACCAAATCAAGACATAAACCGCTACACAAAAGCTCAACAATTCCAAAGGCAAGAGTTTTAAGGAGCAGCGAACAAAAGTGGAAACAGATCCACATTCCAACAGATAGCAGTTCACAACATGCATCAAGCCAAAGCAACATAACAGTTTAAGGGACAGTTCAACAAATACGCCCGGCATCCCGGGGAACAAGTAACCTAAGGGCGAGAAGAATCGGTAGCGGCAGTGGCGTCTTCAGCCTCAGCATCTTCAGTCGGCTTGACTGCTGGAGACGGCTCAGCGGGCACAAGTTGAGTAAGGTCGACGACTGCGGCAATGCGCCTCGAAGCCAGCTGAACCCTGGGTCGTAGATCTTCAAACGAGGTGCCTCTGCGGAAGCCACCCGTCAGCATGTCCACCTTGACGTCGGGATACCAGGACATCACCAGAGTCAATGCCATGTCAGTGCCGCCTCGAGCCGCCATCTCCATCTGTTCATCAATACCAGCCGACGCCCCGTCAAGACGGACCGACAAGTCATGAATAGTCTTGGGAACAGGGGCGTCCGGCCAAAGATTCTCGAGGACGCCGGCAGCCGCTTCTTTCAACGCCTGCAACTCCTTGCCAAGCTAGCAGACGGTCCAGCGTCAGCCACAGCGCCAGAATGTTCGGGTAGCACATGCGCGGAAGCGACCGCCTTCTGCACTTGCTCGTCCGCCTCAGGATAAAAGCCTACGCATCAAGCCGACAAGATCAGGAAGAGAACCACACACGAAAGATGAAGAAAAGTAAAACGTTCCATACCAATGATGGTCTCATCCACGCGCTCCGCCTCCGAAACCAAGCCGCGTACCAGCTGCTCATTCTCGAGCTCGCGCTCCTTGGTTACCAGGACAGTCTGGTCATGGGCATCGATAGCTTGCTTCAGTTTGAGCTTTAGGCCCTCCCCGTTCTTCTGAAGGGTCTTGACCTTACCCAATCTCTACTTCTCTGCACCCTGCAATCGCTCCACTTCCTCGCGCAGCCGGATGACCTCAAGCCGGCGTTCCTCTGACACGTCCACCGCAAACTGGAGTTCGGCCACAACCAGCACATGGGCGTTGTCTTTCTGCTTCAGCTTGTCGTTGAGCATGGTCAGAGGGACGGAGTCTGCCAACTACTTCTCCAAGCCAGCACGGGAAGTCGAGTCGCCTAACGAAGCGAGTTCATCATCAAATTGAGGAACTAAAGAAAGAACTGGAAAACCAAAGCAAAAGAAAGCAAGGGAAGAAAATCTAACCCTTGGCGGCGTCAAGCTCCCTTTTGAGCGTCGCGATCTCCCTGGCAGCATCACCGAGTGATGCATCTAAAATACATACATGAACTTTGCACTATAATAGTTATATTCCATTCATATTTGCATCATATAAGGGGTATATTACTGTTATTTAATGATTTTTGGTAATTTATAATGATTTCCCCTTTATATGGAATTAATCCTGCGCAGGCAGAAAACCCCTATTTCTTTCTTTATTTGTTTCAGGACCTTAACGACATCATAATGAGCTATAAATTTAGGGGGGTCATTATTTTGGAAGGAGAAGATTTAGGAGCGAAAGAAGTCAACGAACGGAGGCCGGAGGACCAAAAGGGGGGTCCCACGCGGCTACAGTACCAGGCCGCGTGGGCCCATCCAATTTGGCCCTCGTGGCCCCGTTTGCATCGATCCTTCGCCCAGAAGCATCCTCGTGACCTAAAAACGCCTATATAAAAGGTCCCCCGACGTTTTCTAGAGGGAGGCGGCGGAGAAACGAAAAACCAGAAACAGAGAGGCAGTGGGCTGCCGCCGGAGAAGATCGGAGGGGGGAAACGCCGCCGGAATCCACCTCCGGAGGGCTCCACCCCCCTCCGGCGTGATCTTCATCAACCTCTCCATCAAGCTTCTCATCTCCATGATGAAGGGGGAGTAGTCTCCCTCGGGGCTGAAGGCTCATGCCGGTAGCTATGTGGTTTATCTCTCTCCCATGGTGTGATCTTTATGTGAACATGAGCTTTGTAATCTAGTTGAATCCATAGATGGTACTCTTTTTTATCTTATGAATTATGCTACTCAAGTGGTTTTATTGATGTGATTGCCGGAGTCACCTTTGTCCCATGGTGTGAAGTTGACAGTGCGTGCACCGTGTGTGGCTCTTAGGCTAAAGATTACATGAATACTTATCATGAGTTATTATTTGTGTTGGGTGTCTCTATGATATTGTGGTGTTTGTTAGTACTATCTTTGGATGCGAATAGTGACCGCATGAAGTGTCCATAGATGTGGAATACGAACTTTAAGGTGTGCTTTTTGTAGACCTACATAATGGATTGGTGTTCTTTATCCAACCAGAAATTAATTCAGAGTAGCATAATGAGGAGGAATTATCTATGTATTCAATTATATTATTATTGTTGAGAGTGTCCACTAGTGAAAGCATGATCCCTAGGCCTTATTTCCAAAGCACCGTCTACACCTTTGTCTTGTCCTCTTGCATTAAAGAGGATTGGGACATTTTCACACCCTTGTTCCCTTGTCTTGTCCTCTTGCATTAAAGAGGATTGGGACACTTTCACACTCCTGTTTTGTTACATCAAACTTCCATCCATTAAATCAACCACCTTGTTCTATAAACTTGTTTAGTGCATAATCAACTAAAACTTGTGACACTTTACTTGTAGGGAATAGATAACTTTTCCTTCTTGCTCCTGCGGATTGATACCTTACTTACACATTGAATTGTGCTACAGTGATTCCTTGCTCTTGGGGATTATCAAGTACTTTTCTGGCACCGTTGCCGGGGAGCGTAGCACTTAAGTTTGTATTCTTGTTTGCACTAGATATTTATTTTCAGTTTTGCATATACTCTAGTTTACTTTCAGTTTTGCATTTAGTTTAGTTTTACTTTCAGTTTTGCATTTATCAAAAACCCAAAAAATTAAAAAATGGAAAACTATTATAAAAATGCCATGATAGCAGCTGAATTTAGAGAATCTTTTGAAGGGAAAAGATTAAAACCCATCATGAGGTATCTAAATGAAATTGCTAGTAAACTGCTTAATTGTCATAAGGAAGAAACTTGTTGCTCTGAATACTGTAGACACTTTGAATTCCAATGCCCTTCCAATAAAGTTGAACCTGTTATTGCAACTTATCATACAGGGATTTATGCTCACTTAGGGATGGCAGAAGTAGAGCAATTTGTTATTTTTGTGGCAGCCTATGAATTAAACACCTTCATTGATGAACATGAAACCTGCCCTATAGCTTCTCAATCTAAAAATATGGTTGCCTTTATCCTTAATATCTGCATAGATGAATTTGATGAAAATATCTATGTTGTTGACACAAGGAAGAGATTTGCCCAAGGAAGATCTAATGTTTTGCAGGAAGAAGATGATGAAAACATAAGCTTGGAAGAGGAAGTATGTGAAGAAGAGGATAAAAGCCTAAGCTTGGGGATGTCCATGCAGCCCCAAGAAGAAGATAATGAAGAGCAAAAGGATGAAGAAATTGATGAACAACTAGAGAATGAAGAGAAGGAACTTCCACCTTCACCACATATGGATGAGGATAACACTCAAGATTTTGCTAATGATAAACTTTGCTTTTATGATCCTGATGATGAGGAAGAATATGAACCTATGCCTAATGAGAACATTATTGATAATGAATTTAAAAATGATGAAGAATATGATTTAGACATGCTATCTGATAATGCTTTAGATGATGGTCCTATGCTTATTGATAATCCTCCATGTTTAGTTGTTACTACTTTATGTGCGGATAAAAATGATATACTTGCTGTTTGTGATGATACTCTCACTCATGAGAGTCCAACTTTATTTCTGAACTCACCTATTCACACCTTGGAGGAGAAATTTGCTTATGTTGAGAAATACTTATGTGGTTTGCAATTATCTTTAGTTCCAAATATTTGTTGCAACCATGATATTAAACCTTATATTGATCTTAATAATTATTTTGAAAGAGGGAAACATGTCTCTAAATATCTCAATAATACTATGTTTCCTTTCTTTATGTTGAAGGTTTTAATGTCGCACTTGCTTTACCTTCCTATGCTAATTACTATATGCTTTATTGATTTATTTTCTTACAAGATCCCAATGCATAGGAAGTGGGTGAGACTTAAATATGTTTCATATTTTTCCTTGATGCTCACCTTTGTGTTTCAATTCGTATTCCTATGTGAGCATCATTAAAACTATCATGGCTGTCCAGGAAACAGATTCCTAAGCTTCACTGTGAAAAATGTTAAAAATCACAGAAAAAGGAATTTCGACCTGAAATTGTACGACAGCAATTTTCAGCTATTAATACACATTTCATTAGTTCAAAGTTTTCT
Source organism: Puccinellia tenuiflora (assembly GCA_012064385.1). NCBI lineage: Eukaryota > Viridiplantae > Streptophyta > Magnoliopsida > Poales > Poaceae > Puccinellia > Puccinellia tenuiflora. The sequence continues at coordinate 2,153,246 of QRDG01000125.1, forward strand.
GATTTGAGAAACGTAAGTGCCTCTGAAAATTCACTCTTTATGGGCTGTCCAGTTTTTGACAGATTCTGTCTTTATTTTGCATTACTCTCATTACTTGTGTTTTGTGTGGTTCTATTGATCGAAGAGCAATGCACAACCATAGTAATATTAGCTAATGTTTAGAATCAACTCATGATATGTCTTTACTGTACCTATGGAGATTTAATTTATGGAGACACTAACCCCTCTAATCAAGTTTTATGATGAGTTATGTATGAAGAGAACTTTCAAGTGGAAGAGTTGAGGGACATAAACAAAGATCAAGAGGGACAAACACTCAAGCTTGGGGATGTAACCCCTAAGATCACCCTACATACAAGAATTTAAGCTTGGGGATGCCAAGCCACCTCACTCCAACCATCTTGATACCAAGTAAGTAATCCTATCTATATGGCTATAAAGAAAGCGCTTTACGGGAGGCAACCCGGTTGTTTTTACTTTTGATTTTCTTTGTGTCCTCTTGCTGTAACAAGAGACTTAGTTTTTAGTTTAGTTTATGGAATTTTTAATAAAGTGCCAAGTTTTACCCATTTTGTTTGAGAAAGTTGGTATTTTGCATGCGGAGATTTCATTCCAGCACAGGTCTGTGCACGTTTTGATTTTTAATTCTTATTCTGTAACTCCGAATGAGCTGATATTTTTACTTTGACTTCAACTTTTCATCCTCTATATGCCTGATTTTGTTCAGAATTTTTCGACGAGTTTAAGTAGGACATAAAAATATGTTTTGCTGCTGCTGTTTCTCTGGACAGATTCTGTCCCATATTGTTTTATGCATAGTTTGAACTTTTGAGTTGAATCTTTTTGATCCAATTGAGTTTACGAGTAGGCATACAACATTATACACTATCTGAACATTCATAAGTATTTTATTCCATGGATTATAAGCAGCGAGTAATGCATTTGTCTATCACTACTAATGTCACCCCACAGAAAAGAAATGGGAGAAACAGTGTTTTGAAGTTTTTTCACAGGGATTAGAGGAGATGCACCAAGAGCTATCCAAGGATGGTGAAAACCATAAGCTTGGGGATGTGAAGACAACCCCACTGTACCTACACACTCTCGGTTTGCACACGTCTAACTTCTGTTTTTCTATCAATGCACTTTATCGCATAAACTTGGAGCGTCTTTTATTTGTTTTTGTTTTGGTTTGATTTTTGTTCTGAGACCACCACTATCATTTATATATGAGAAAGCTACTGGAAATATGGGTTGAAATATCTTGCATGCTTTTATTGTATTGGGAAAAGGGATGTCTAAGCTGATTTTTAATGACACATATAGTTGCATGATTCATGAGCTTCTTTATGAGTAATAATTTGCAAGTGTTTTATCAAGAGCTATCTTATATTCATGTTTAGATGTTGAATGTTACCTTACTTGGCTTAACATGAATTAGTTAGTTCTATGGACACTCATGCATGCATCTAGATGGTCATCTTTCTCCCTTTTGCTAGCCCAAAAATTCCAACAAGTAAAAACGTGTTTCCAACACCTTCAACCAAAGTTTTCCAGTGAGTCCACCATATCTATCTATTAGCTTTATGCTATTCCAAGTATGTTTATCATGTTATTTGTGTTATCTATGCCTCTAAATGAAAATGATGATGTTATTTATTGTAATGGGAAAAGATGGTTAAAAAGCTCTCGTGAACTTGATGCACACTTTACTTTTATTGCATTCAATAAAGATGAACCATTGTGATTAACATTATGATGATAGTGGCTTGATAAATGTTTAAGGTTGGGAGTTAGCCCATATGTGCTGTCACATGCAAAGCTTTCAACATGTTCCATTATCTATTTAGTTGATATCATGTACTGTTGTCTATGGATGCCTATCATGACAAAATAATGTGGAAATAGAGTTAAGTTTAAATGAGTTTGTATAAATGGTCAGAGAGAATCCTGGGCCGCTAATCTAAGCCATGCGTCATTCATGGTGGAAATTTACTTACATGCTATTTTGAACTCTCTGTGATACACCCTACAATAAAAAGCTATATCAAGTGGTAAATAAAGAGGGTGTTGAGATTGTTCATTATGTTTGTTTGTCTTGTTGTTTTGATATGGGCTTGATCCATATCATGGGACAAGAGGTACCCCAGTTGAGACTCTTGATGATACCGTTATTACTTACAATGATAGATAACTTAAACTTGCTTTGTTTCCCAAGTTGAGTAATCATGGTGTAGGTACTTGTATTCAAGGGGCATGAGACATCTAACTTTTACTTTATCAAGGCCACTACTCATATTTGCTTTCACATTCAACTTTAATCATTCAAGATGCTATGATAGGGGAATGAGAGCTTGACACCAAGTATTAGCATTGCATTCAATAACTTAAGTAGAATAGTTTGGAGGATAGATGAAACTTATGCATGCTTTACCTCTACTTATTTATACATCTTTTCCAAAGTGTCCACCTTTTATATTCAGATTTTCTACACTCTATGGACCACAAGTATGCAAAAGTAAGAATGTCCATAGTACTATCTTTTATGTTGCACTTTGTGAACTATCATTGATCATCTTTTCATTGAATACTTGATATCACTTTATAAACTGTTTGCATATTGCTACTTCTTTGAAATAATGAATCATTTGACTTTATGTAGCAGTAGCAATCATCTTGTATATCCATGTTGTGATTATATTGCAAAGTTCATGTTAGTTTTATCACTTTCATACTCGAGGACTGAGCATGAGTTAAGCTTGGGGATGTTGATGCATCTAAAATGCATATATGAACTTTGCACTATAATAGTTATATTCCATACATATTTGCATCATATAAGGGGTATATTACTGTTATTTAATGATTTTTGGTAATTTATAATGATTTCCCCTTTATATGGAATTAATCCTGCGCAGGCAGAAAACTCCTATTTCTTTCTTTATTTGTTTCAGGACCTTAACAACGTCATAATGAGCTATAAATTTAGGGGGGTCATTATTTTGGAAGGAGAAGATTTAGGAGCGAAAGAAGTCAACGAATGGAGGCCGAAGGACCAAAAGGGGGGGTCCCACGCGGCTACAGTACCAGGCCGCGTGGGCCCATCCAATTTGGCCCTCATGGCCCCGTTTGCATCGATCCTTCGCCCAGAAGCATCCTCGTGACCTAAAAACGCCTATATAAAAGGTCCCCCGACGTTTTCTAGAGGGAGGCGGCGGAGAAACGAAAAACCAGAAACAGAGAGGCAGAAGGCTGCCGCCGGAGAAGATCGGAGGGGGGAAACGCCGCCGGAATCCACCTCCGGAGGGCTCCACCCCCCTCCGGCGTGATCTTCATCAACCTCTCCATCAAGCTCCTCATCTCCATGATGAAGGGGGAGTAGTCTCCCTCGGGGCTGAAGGCTCATGCCGGTAGCTATGTGGTTTATCTCTCTCTCCCAAGGTGTGATCTTTATGTGATCATGAGCTTTGTAATCTAGTTGAATCCATAGATGGTACTCTTCTTTATCTTATGAATTATGCTACTCAAGTGGTTTTATTGATGTGATTGCCGGAGTCACCTTTGTCCTATGGTGTGAAGTTGACAGTGCGTGCACCGTGTGTGGCTCTTAGGCTAAAGATTACATGAATACTTATCATGAGTTATTATTTGTGTTGGGTGTCTCTATGATATTGTGGTGTTTGTTAGTACTATCTTTGGATGCGAATAGTGACCGCATGAAGTGTCCATAGATGTGGAATACGAACTTCAAGGTGTGCTTTTTGTAGCCCTACATAATGAATTGGTGTTCTTTATCCAACCAGAAATTAATTCAGAGTAGCATAATGAGGAGGAATTATCTATGTATTCAATTATATTATTATTGTTGAGAGTGTCCACTAGTGAAAGCATGATCACTAGGCCTTATTTCCAAAGCACCGTTTACACCTTTGTCTTGTCCTCTTGCATTAAAGAGGATTGGGACATTTTCACATCCTTGTTCCCTTGTCTTGTCCTCTTGCATTAAAGAGGATTGGGACACTTTCACACTCCTGTTTTGTTACATCAAACTTCCATCCATTAAATCAACCACCTTGTTCTATAAACTTGTTTAGTGCATAATCAACTAAAACTTGTGACACTTTAGTTGTAGGGAATAGATAACTTTTCCTTCTTGCTCCTGCGGATCGATACCTTACTTCCACATTGAATTGTGCTACAGTGATTCCTTGCTCTTGGGGATTATCACCGAGCACATACTCCACCGACGAGCGGAGCAGCGAGACGTCGGCCAGCTGTTCCTTCGCCCCGCTTCTCCGCTAACACCGCGAGTAGGAAACACCCAGACTCGTCCAGCCTGACCGGCACCGGGCCAGAGAATGGCGGCGTGCTCTCCAAGACCTCTTGACGTGGACCAGGGAGTGGACTCGTCACCACCGCCATGGCCTTGTCCTTGGCCGACTCTGCCGAAGCCGACGAAGAAAGGAGGTAGGCGTCGTCTCTAGCCTCCGCATGCGGCCGAGGAATCGCCACAAAGGCCTCCACCTCAACCTCGTCACCGCCACCAGAAGCCGGAAGACCAAGGTCGGCCACGCGAGGCGTGGCATCCGGCGGCACCGTGCCACCCATCGCCGCGTCCGCAACTGGAGGTGAATTGGCCACCTGCGCCTCGGAAGCCCCGTGGACCGTCTTAGGGGCGGCTCCGGCCAAGACGTCGAAGTTCGGCCCTCCAACCTCAAGCGGCTCCCTACTCCAAGACGAAAGCATCACGAACAGGAACACAAAACACAAGGAAAAGCGCCTCAGCACAAGAATTTACCCGTCGCACGTGCCCAAGGACTCCGGTCTCTTCCTCCTCGTGCGTTTCGCCGACGGAGCCGATGCACTGCCGACGGACGTTTCATGCCACCAACGGGCGCCTCCATGTCTTTCACGGAGAAGGCAGGGTTATCTTCCGGCTGCAGCGAAGCCGTCGGCGTCACCGCGTCTCCAGCTTTGGCCTCCGCAGCTTTGCTTCCGGCCGTCTCCGCCTTCGCCTCGGCCTCCTTGGTGGCCACCAGCTGCTCCACAGACACCTTGGCATTTATAGCCTCGATGCACAAATCCACCTGCGCCATACATGCGTAAAAAGCCTTTTCCAAATCCTCTGGACCCAAGTTAGAGTTAGGGTCAGGCCCAAAGAGCACAACCAGTCACCTCAGCATTGGTCCCACGAGTTGGGACCTCTTGCTTCTCTCCTTCATCTTCATCTCAGGCCCCCGCAGCCACCCGGGCCCGAGTTGCGGCTTCGATCGCGTCAACCTCCTTCTCCGCCGCTGACTTCCTAGACGGCGCCAAGCCGGCAGTGGTCGGCCGGCTCAACACCGAAGACGGCCTCTTCGCGGGTAGTATGTTCCGACTCACGAAGGAGCCTCCCCTCCTGCTGGGCCCCCTAGCCGCATCCGAGTCGGCGGCCGTTTTCGACCGACATTCCTTCAAAACCTGCTTGGAAGGCGCCACCTGAGCCTTCCGTGCGGCCGCCTCCAGCTCTTTGGTCCTACAGGCAGACGGGGGCGGCTTGGAGGCTAGCACGGAAGAAGAACCCTCAGAGTCCGGATCGGAACCACTGGAGAGATCTACGACTTCGCGCGCGCCGCCATCAACTTGTTCGGCGGCATCGTGTACAGGAGACTTACCACGAGTTGACGAAACCGGAGGGGGTGCGTCACACCCAAGCTCCAAGTCTTCGTAGGCGCTCTGGTCGGAACGAGTGTCAGCTGAAGGAATGGGGCTTGCCACGGCAAGGCCGCCATCGACACCGGCATCGGACGACTCCTCGGTGGTGTCACCATGCCTGCTCGCCTGCTCTCCCGCGCCAGGGGGAACAGGGGCATCCTCCGCCGCCTCTTCATCCGATACGACGCCTTCAGCTTCCGCCGTCTGCTCGCCAGACGCGGTTTCGTCAACAACGGCCGCCTGATCCTCAGAGAGGGGACCAGCCAAATCCTCGTCGAAGACAACGCCGAAGTCTTCAACCTTCTGAAGCTCGCAGATCTGCAAAGTACTCTAGCCGGATCAAATCGCAGCCGGCCAGAAAGACTTGGGAGAAGTAGAAGAACAACAAGAAGGAAAACCGACCTCGGGGGCGCGCTCCTCGCGTGAATACGGCCTTCGCCCGAACTTAGAATTCCTCCCAATCCGGTAAGTGATCACGACGCCAGCCCAACCGCGCATCTCCTCCAGCGACAGGGCCTCCATGCTGACGTGGGTGGGATCCCTAGGCCCGGAATAGAAGCACATCTTGTGCTCTTGAGCCCGCAGCGGGAACAGTCGGTGAGACAACCAAGCCAGAGTTGAGTCTCTGGATGTCAAGCCGGCGTTCAGCCGGCCCATCATGATCTCCTCCAAAGCCTCATCGACAGGAACCTTCCGGCCCCAAGACCTGGGCGCGGGCAGCGCGTTGGAAAAGGCAGGCAGCCCAATCCGGTCCATCTTCGTGAGATTCCGGACGTAGAAATAGGTGTTCAACCATTTCTTGACGGAGTCAGGTAGAAGGATTTTGGAAAGAATCGGATTCTTCCTAAAGATGGAAACGCTGCCGCATTCGTGCTGCTTCCCATCAATTGTTTGCGCTCGCAGATAGAAGAACGCGCCGAAGAGCTCCATGCAGGGCCAGATGCCCAGATACGCCATGCAAAGCGTGACGAAGCACGCAAGCTGCATGATGCTGTTGGCCCCCAGATGGTGAGGTTGGAGACCGTAGAAGGTCAGGAATTGTTGGAAGAAAGGGCTTGCCGGCAACCCCAATCCTCTCGCCAGGTGCGAGGAGAACACTGATACATCTCAAACGTATCTATAATTTTTGAGTGATCCGTGCTAGTTTTGTGATATTGTCACATGTTTTTACTGTTATTTATATCATTTTTATGCATTTTGTCGGACTAACCTATTGACAAGATGCCCAGTGCCAGTTCCCTGTTTTTGCTGTCTTTTTGTTTCAGAAATTTACTTCTGGAAATATTCTCGGAATTGGACGAAAATTTACGGGGATTATTTTTACGCCAAGACGAAGACGGAGTCCGAAAGGCAGCCTCGGAGGCAACCCACATGGCACACGCGGGTAGCTGCCGCGGCCTGGGGGGGGGGGACCCGCGGGTGGGGCCCACCCCTGCCCTGTGGGCACCTCCTTGGCCCCCTCCGACTCCTATAAAATCACAATTAACCTAAAAACGTGAGGGCGGCGATTATTTTCCAGAAACTCGACCCCGACGCGCCGTCACCGAAAACCCTAGTTCGGGGTCCAATCTGAAGCTGATCCCGGCACTCTGCCGGAGGGGAGATTGTGGGGACCCCGGACTAGCTGTCCGAAATACCCGATTATGGTTCACACAACGATCCCATGATCAGTCTGTCGTTGCCCATAATCCGAATTGGATACCAAAGTTTACATCCATTTCAGTACCGCATTAAAGTCTTACATAGTAGGTCACTTAGACCAAGTCTTACATAGGTGCCTTCAAGGGCCAAATCAAAAGCATTCAGCGGAAGCTACGTAGTAGAAGTCCAACGCGTCCTAGCGACGACCGACAGGCAGTTGACTCACGAAGATCCCTAGTTCGCATAGACGTCTCCATACTCCGCTTCAGCGTAGTTTTCCTCGGGATCTGGCTAAGACAATAGCCAGGGACGAAACCAGTATGAGTACAATTTGTACTCGCAAACTACTCCTCTACTGAGTATGCAGCAGTTTTAAGTTGTTGCCCATAGCACTTTTGGTTATTACTCTATCTCTATATCTTTGTTGAAAAAGGTAAGAAGAGATTTACTACTATCTTTAGAGAGAATCACAATTTTATTATTTATCCAAAACTCCTCCTTTTTCCCGACCACGACTCATCATGGTCACTTTGTACCTCCACAACTCATACCACTCCATTTGGTATAGTTGGGTAACATTATTTCCTTATTTTTCCAATCTTGCACATTTTATCAAAAACTTTTGCACATGGTCTAGTAGGGCCTCCCAACTGTCCATATCCGAGGACTCGGCTATTCGAATAGTTTTTACCCTCTGCAGAGGTAGCACGCTTTTCCCACACCCATCCGGTAGCTCATCGTGTCTGCCACGTCCCGCCATACAAGGTGTATGCGAAGTTGAGCCACCGACCATAGCCTGTCCTTTGCTCATGCTAGTATAGGACCCTGCCCGTACGAATTCACCATTCCTTCAACACCTAGTACAGGATCCTCCGTCGAGGAACCTAGATGTAAGGACTCGTAGTTTTGCCCGGCGAGCACGAAGCCCTTCAATCCCTCAATCCCTCAGATTGCCGGGACCCAGGTCAGGGGGTAGGTCGCCATGACCATCCCCTCATGCATAACGGAGTCGTCTCCGTCGATGAGGTATCCAGTACTAACACGAGCAAACTATATGACTACGCCCGTTCCCATATTTGGGTAGATGTGGTCGCACAGATTATCGGCTGGTCGACGTAAGTACTAGGACACAATGTGCATTTTCCCTAAACAACACCCTTTATCACTTCTCCACTTCAACACCGACAATTCGGCATTTCTCATCAACTAGGTACTTTAAAAAGGAGTTTGGAATAAATCATATTTTTCCCATCCTATAGTCTTAAGTATCTACTCTACATTCTACATAGGGTGATAAAGCAGTTTTCATATCCTTTGTGAAAAGGCTTTTCAGAAAATCAATACCACTACTTTAGGAACTTGCATGTGATTAAATTAGAGGTATGTAAATGCAAGCTCAGCGAAGTAGCTTGCCTTGCTCAACAAAGTGCTCGGGTTCCTGCTGCTCGAAGTAATCTCCTTCCTCGTAGTCTCCGGCAACGTTCGCGTCTAATCGATAAACAAACAATACAAGCAAACAATCACTAAACTAGACAAGCAAACATCACATCACAAGCAACATAACATCACAATTAGCTACTGAACACACAAGATAACACAATTTGGTTTCAAATTGACTTCATTAACCATTATTCATTTGCATCACAATTATGGCAGAAACTAGGGTTTCATGTTTAATTGCATAACTTGAGTTCTGTTGGTCACAAAAATATGAATTAAAATTCTACAGATAGCCACTGATTTATAGGAAACAACCCAATTGGATTTATTTCAATTTGAGTTATTAAACTCCCTGTATAAATGTTTTAATCCAGAATGTTGGTTTTCTTGTTTTTGCTACAACTCAAGTTAATTGTATTCAAAAATTAAATCCTTTTAGGGGTAACTAGTATTGCTTAAATGTGAGCTAACAAAATTGGTTTGACCTCATTTGGATTAGTAGAGTATCAGAAACAAACAAGTTTAGGTTTTATACTTTCTGTGGCATTTCGATTATCATTATTTATTTATCAACCTAAATGGAGTGAAACCACTTTAGTTAGTTAGACAATTTCATAAGCTTTCCAGAACATTTTCATTTGCTATTTTTAGATTCCTAGATCTCAAGATATTCCTTTTCAAAGTTCTAATCAAATTTCTGACAGAGAAATTTACCTATTTTAAGTTTATCAATTAGCACATTTGGCATTTTCATTTTAAATCAGGGAATTACTCTTAATGATCATGGCCTGCATCAATGTGAAGATTACATGTTGTTCTAGCTACAAGATTTTAGTTTGCTATTTTTAGGCCTCTGGTTCAATAGCAATTTGCATGGGAAGTGGGCTATGTTCTGTTATTGCAGTGTTGAGCTAACTGATTAGCTATATTGTCCAATTTAAATCTTTTAGCCAGATTTTAATTCAGGGTTCAAACTACTTGCTCATGACAGTATGCTAACTATACTAACATGTCATTCCCAGGAATACTCCTAAATAAAATTAGGTGAATTAAGATCAACAGCTAAAAACAGAACTAAATATCTGTTTCAGAAACTTTTCTGAAACAGATAGAACATAGCTACTTTGTCCATTTATTCGAGGATGCTAGACTAAACATTTTGGACATACAAGACTTGCAGATGAATCTATGAATCGAGCTCTTTCCAACCATATCAAATTCATAATTTTTAGTGCAGTAGATTTCTCACAATTTAATTGCAAAGTGGGCTAATCTCTACTGTTATTTCCAGACTTAGCAGTTTTCAGAAACTAATCGAACCGGTACGCTGCCGTTGGATCTAGATCCAACGGCCCACGTTCAAATCACCGGGGCGACCTAAAATCGGCGGCGCCACCGCGCCGGCGGCACGGTGGTGGACGGTGGGCTCACCTAGAGGGCTCGGTTGACGGCGGTGAGGGTGCAGATCGACGGCGGAGGCTCGGGAACGGCTACGGGCGGAGTTGCGGGTCCTGGGTGCACGGGTCCGTCGGCGGCGAGCAGCTCCTCCTCCGCGGACACGGGATGTCGACGGCGAGCTCCTGGCAGCGTCCCTGTGCAAATTACGGCGAGGGAGTGAGCGTGGGGTGGCGGTGGAGTATGGCAGAGGGGTAGGGAAAGAAAAGAGAGAGAGGGAGTGGCCGCACGGCCACGGATTGGTCGTCGACCTCCTCGGCAGTGGCGGCGCTCCGAGGACGACGCAGGGCGGCAGCGGCTCTCCGGCAGCGATTCCGCCCTCCAGGCGGTGCACGAGAGAGGGTGGAATGGAGGGGGAGTAGGGTGGCGAGGCGGGGTGGTGTGGTGCGGTCGAAATCGTGCTCGGGCGGCTCGCTTTATAGCCGAGCTCCGGCGCACGGTGGACTCGGTGCTGGGGCGGTCCAGCGGCCACACGGGCTCGCCGTAGGGTTGGCGCGAGGCCGGCTACGGTGTTGGGCTACTGAGGGGCACGGCTGTGGCGTGGAGGCGAGCTGGGCGTCGTGGTTGTGGGGGACGGCCTCGGAAGAGCTTGGGCGGCGCACGGGCACGCACGGGCGGCACGCCTCCGGCGGTTTAGGGCTGCTGCTGGGCACGGTGCAGGCGCGAGAGGGGGCAGGAGAGGTGTAGGGTGCGGCGTTAGGGCTAGGTGGCCGGTGGGGGACGGTTTCCTCCACGGCGCGGCACGGCGGCATGGCCACAGGAGCGCTGCTCCCTGGCGATGATGAACGGCGATCAATGCGGCGGCTAGGGTGCTTCCCGCGTGCAATTGAGGTACTGGGCAGGTTCGTGGGATGGAGAGAGGGGTTGGGGTGCAAAGAATCGACGAACAAACGACCGAATCCGTGGATTCAATCCTCAGTTCATCGGGTTTGGGGAAGAACAGGGTGGTGCATGCCACCTGTTCGACCAAATGTCTCAACAAAATTTAAATTCGAATTTTTGAAAATGGTTTCCACTTTTGGTGTCATGTATGTTAATAAGGATTTTTAGTGCTATGATGGTATTTTTTTGATAAGTGCATCATAGCACATTTTGTGGTTTAAGATGATTAAAGAAAGAAATAGAATTTTATATTTTGGAATTTTGAAAATATATTTTGAAGAGGGAAAAGTTATTAGAGCTAAGTGGGAGTGAGCACTATGTCACCCCACTGGTTTTTGATTTAAAAGAAAATATTTATTTCTCATTAAGAGAAATTTGTGTGGCACTTGTCCCATTATTTCATGTGGTGGGGTTGCTTTCATTTTCTTTCTTTTTATTCACACCTTTGCTTAGCAATCACACACATCAAGCAACAAAATGCAAGCAAACACACATAAGATAATAAAAAATTTTGTTGGCCCACATTTTTGGAATTAATAATACTTATATTAATTCTGGGATGTTACAAATCCTCCCCCCCTTAAAATAAATCTCGTCCCGAGATTTGCTAGGCTTAGGAGCTAAGGAAGTCTGGGAATTCGCGTCTAAGATAATCCTCACGTTCCCAGGTTGCTTCTTCTTCAGAGTGGTTAGTCCACTGGACTTTGTAGAACTTGATCGCACGTCTTCGGGTAAGACGAACATCTTCTTCGAGAATCTTAAGGGGTCTATCACGATAGGTCAGGTCGTTGTTCAGGTCGATGGAGTGGTGATCAATGTGCTTGAAAACATCCGGCTGGTCAGGAACTTCAAGACACTTCCGCAGTAGTGAAATGTGGAAGACATCATGAAATTCAGACAGCTCTGGGGGTAACTCTAGCTGATAGGATACTTCTCCTCGGCGGCTAATGATCTTGAAAGGTCCAATATACCTTGGTGCTAACTTTCCTTTGACATGGAAACGTTGCATTCCCTTAAGAGGTGTCACTCGGAGATACACAAAATCTCCGATGTCAAAAGTGAGGTCACGGCGCTTAGGATCGGCATAACTCTTCTGGCGGGATTGGGCAGTTTTGAGACGCTCGCGAATAAGCTGGACTTGCTCTTCGGCTTCACGAAGGGTGTCGGGTCCGAATAATTTACCTTCTCCAGTGTCGGACCAATTCAGGGGTGTACGACACTTCCTGCCATACAGTGCTTCAAACGGGGCCATTTGCAAACTAGACTGGTAGCTATTGTTGTAGGAGAACTCTGCAAATGGGAGACAATCTTCCCACTTGGAACCATAAGATAGAACACACGCACGAAGCATGTCCTCCAAAATCTGGTTCACTCTCTCGGTTTGGCCATCAGTCTGGGGATGATAAGCTGTGCTAAAGGTTAACTTGGTTCCGAGGGTCTCGTGAAGTGCTTTCCAGAATCTCGAGGTGAATTGCGTGCCTCTATCAGACACAATCTTCTTGGGTACTCCATGCAGGCTTACTATTCTGGACATGTATAGGTCTGCTAACTGGTCTCCACGATAGGTGGTCTTGACCGGAATAAAATGAGCAACTTTGGTCAGTCGGTCAACGACGACCCAGATTGAATCATGACCTCGGTTGGACCTGGGCAGTCCGGTAATGAAGTCCATTCCAATCTCGTCCCATTTCCATTCAGGAATTTTCAAGGGTTGAAGCAATCCGGCGGGTCGCTGATGTTCAGCTTTGACTCGCTGACAGATATCACACTTGGCTACGAAAGAACCAATCTCTCGTTTCATTCCATGCCACCAAAATCTTCCTCGAAGGTCTTGGTACATTTTGGTTCCTCCGGGGTGGATTGAGTAGGGGGTTTCATGGGCTTCCTTCAGGATCAACTCCTTTAGTTCACTATTGTTGGGCACACAAATACGACCATTGAATCTCAACACTCCTTCAGCGTCTTCGGCAAAACCAGGGGCTTTGTCGAGAGACATTTTCTTTTTAATCCCTTCGATGCTCTCATGACCTCTCTGGGCTTCTTTGATTTGATCCATTAGGGTTGGGGCTAACTCAATATTGGCGAGATACCCATGGCTAACGAGTTCGAGTCCAAAATCTTCAAACTCCTTGAACAAGGTTGGTTGTTCGACTCGAATCAAGGCATTCAGGGTACAGGGCTTGCGACTAAGGGCATCGGCAACAACATTAGCCTTTCCCGGGTGATAATGGATTCCAACATCGTAATCCTTTATCAGCTCCATCCATCTCCTCTGTCGCAGGTTCAACTCTTTCTGGGTAAAGATATACTTCAAACTCTTATGATCTGTATAGATCTCACAGCGATGTCCCACAAGATAGGAACGCCATGTTTTAAGAGCAAAAACAACGGCTGCTAACTCCAGGTCATGGGTTGGGTAATTCTCTTCATGTGGTCGCAACTGTCGAGACAGATACGACACCACTTTGCCTTCTTGCATCAGAACGCAACCAAGTCCAAGACGTGATGCATCGCAATACACATCAAAACTCTTGGTGACGTCTGGCATTACTAGGACTGGGGCTGTGGTTAACTTCTTCTTCAACTCCTGGAAACTATCTTCACACTTCTGGGTCCATTCAAATTTCTGATCCTTCCTCAATAATTGGGTTATGGCTTTGGCTATCCGAGAAAATCCTTCAACGAACTTGCGGTAATAACCCGCTAGTCCGAGAAAGCTACGAATCTCGGTCACACTGGTAGGGGTCTTCCAATCAAGAATGGCTTTAATCTTCTCCGGGTCAACAGAAATTCCTCCGGCAGATATGACATGTCCGAGAAATGCCACCTCCTTAAGCCAAAACTCACACTTGCTAAGCTTGGCATAAAGTTGGTGCTCTCGGAGTGTCTCCAAAACTAGGCGTAGGTGAACAGCATGCTCCTCTTCGGTTTTGGAATAAACAAGAATATCGTCAATGAAGACTACCACGAACTTGTCGAGGTACTCCATGAAGATCTTGTTCATCAGGTTCATGAAATAGGCTGGGGCATTGGTCAGACCAAAGGACATTACGGTGTACTCAAACAATCCGTAACGGGTGGTGAAGGCAGTCTTGGGAATGTCTGATTCTCGGATTTTCAACTGGTGATATCCTGTCCGTAGATCGATCTTTGAAAAGACTCGGGCTCCGTTCATTTGATCGAACAGATCCTCGATCTTGGGAAGAGGATACTTGTTTTTGATGGTCACCTCATTAAGCTTACGATAATCCACACACAGTCGTGTGGTACCGTCTCTCTTGTCCACAAAAATGATAGGTGATCCCCAAGGTGAAGCGCTTGGGCGAATAAGGCCTTTGCTGAGCATATCAGCCAACTGCTTTTTCAGCTCCACTAATTCTTCCGGATTCATCCGGTAGGGTCTCTGGGATATAGGAGAGGTTCCAGGGATAAGTTCAATCACGAACTCAATATCCCTGTCTGGCGGCATACCAGGCAATTCTTCCGGAAAAACATCTCGGAATAGGTGAACAACACGGATCTCATCAAGGGTGGGTCGAGCTATGCCCTCATGGCATCCTGGTCTGGTTTGGCTGGTCTCAGATACATACTTCACTTCAACTCCATTATCAGAAGTGAGGGTAACGGCTCTTCTGGCACAATCAATTTGGCCGTGATACTTGGCTAACCAATCCATTCCAAGGATCACATCTATGCCTTGGGTGCCTAAAATGATTAGGTTGGCTGCAAACCTTTCTCCTCCAATCTCTATGAAGGTTTCGGGACACATCTGGTTGGTCGTGGCTAACAAGCCTGGGGTTTGTATCAACATGGGGTTTGGGTAAAAGACTTCCAACTAACCCTCCCTTGGACACAAATCCTTGGGTAACAAATGAATGGGTGGCACCGGAATCAAACAGAACATTTGCAGGTACAGAGTTGACAAGGAACGTACCCAGCACAACATCTGGCGCCTCCTCAGCTTCCTCAGCATTGATGTGGTGCAGACGGCCCTTGACAACAGCAGCATTTCCACGGGGTGCGGCATTCTTGCCATTCCCATTTCCATTTACATTTCCATTGCGGTTTTGACCCTGGTTCGGTGCAGGCTTCTTGGGATTGGGGCATTCTCTGGAGTAGTGACCTTTGGTGCCGCATTCAAAGCAGACAACATTGGCCTTGGATTGAGATTGTTGGGGTTTCCTCCTGGACGATTGTTGTCAGTAGGACGGTTGGGGTTGTTTGGGCGGTTTGGAAAGGTAGGACGTGGGGCTTGCGGGGGTCGATAAGCAGGCTTGGGTGCTGGTGGGAAGGTACGAGGCTTCTGGTTGCTAGCACCTTCTGAAGCAATCATCCTTCTCTTGCGTCCTTCAAACATGGACTTGCGCTTGGTCTCCAGCTGGATAGCCTTGTCCACAAGTGACTCCAGATCAACGAAGTCATGGATCACTAAGGCGCACTGAAGCTCATCATGCAGTCCACTCATGAAGCGCTCAATCTTCCTCTTCTCTGAGTCCACATCATCAGGAGCATACCGAGATAAATCGGTAAACTCATCAAGATAGCCAACCACGTCTTTGCTTCCCTGTCTCAGCTTACGGAACTCATCCTTCTTCCTTTCAATAAGTCCACGAGGAATGTGCTTCTTGCGGAACTTCTCCTGGAACTCAGCCCAATTGATCACATAACCAACCTGCTGGAGAGCCTTGGTAGTGTCCCACCAAGCTCGTGCAGGTCCAGCAAGATAGTGGGTTGCATACAGAACCTTCTCATTTTCTCCCACTGCGGCAACTTCCAAATTGTTGTTAATGGTGCGAAGCCAGTCATCGGCCTCTAAAGGGTGAAGTCCCTTGGAATAGGTGGGTGGGTTGGTCTTCTGGAAATCGCTCAAAGTGGACCTCAAGTGTCCATCTTCATTGCCATTGCCATTGCCATTGTGGTTGTTCTGATTGGGGTTCTGGGCATTAGCGGCGAGTTGCTGGAGAACAGCAAGGTGTGCCTGACGCTCCTGGCGAGAGGCCTCACGGTCCTCCATGATGATCCTAAGAAGTTGGGCCGGGGTAGGTTCGGGTGGTGGTGGTGGATCATTGCGACTGTGGCTTCCTCCTCGGGTGTCAACCATCCTGAGATTAGACGGGCGTAAGAGTCAAGAACAGACTAAGGATGTGCCTTACTCTAACAGGGTAGAAGAGTAGGATTTTTTTTGAGTGGTTGGGGTGAGAGTCTTTACTACTTAGAAGTTTTCGAAAAGACTTTGCAAACTTAGAGAACTTCAAAGCACACAACAATATCAAACAAAAGCATCACAACATAGCTCCACACATCATACATAGTTGCTACAAGCATATGGTTTCATAGGAACCATTACACTACTCAAAAGCGACTACAACTGGGTGGTCCTAATCCCTACGATAACTCGAGAACGGCAAAGTGATCCAACTACTGTGGTGGAACACTCGGCACAACGTCGTCAGTGTCGGACTCGAAGGCACGCTCCTCTGGGTCCTCCTCGTCCTCGTCAAGAAGGGGCTCAGTCGGCTCCTCCTCGTCGTCGACGATCTCCTCCTCGTCGTCATCCTCCTCGTAGTCCATCTCCTCCAAGTAATCCTCATCATCACTAATGAAGGCGCTGTTCTCCTTGCGGAGATCCTCGCCCTCCTCCTCCATCTCATCGGCTCGACGCTCAAGGTCCTCTATCATCTCGTCCTGCTCCGCCACTCTCTTGCGAAGCTTGGCGATGGTCTTCTTCAGGCGGATCCCCTTCTGGTGAAGGTTGGCCTTGTCCTGCTGCAGGTGCGCAACTCGGTCACGGCTCGCCTTGAGCGCGCTGCGCTCAAAGTGGGACCGGTACCTCAAGCTGCGTAGGTCCTCCTGGGTACGGTAAAGTAAGACCTCCATATCCACAAGGTGCTCACCAAAGGTAGGGTGGCGAACAGTGGAAGTAGGACGTCCCTCGGTGTCACGCCTCCCGTAGAACCTGAAAGGCGAGTTCACTAACTCCTCCTTGTGCTCCTCACAAAGTCGGGCCAGCAGCCTCTGCATGGCACGACACAGTCCATCGTCCCAACTGGCGTCCATCGTGGTGAAAGACAGTGTCCTGGAATGGGAGGACTTGATGTTCCCCCGGACAGACGACTCGATGAGCCAACACAGGTTGTCCTTGTCGTGGGCATCAACCTGCGCTCCACGGAACTCAGGAGCTGGGCGACCCAAGATGTCGCTCAACTTGTACAGGTCTTTCTCGAACATGAGGTTGCCCTTCTCCTTAACTTGCAGAAACTCGGTGAAGTGTAGCGCCATCTACAAATTTTAAGCCAAATTTTAAGTTAGTTAGGTGACTTGGGCGCAAACTTTAAATTTTTAAGTGAGGCAACAAGTGAGTCAAAATTTTAAACTTTGTGGAATTATGAGTGCGTAAAATTTTAAGGATTCCGAAGAATTTGTAATATTAGTGAATAGAATTTCGCAAATATGAGAGGGTTGGGAGATAAGAAGTTTTCGAAAATATTTTCACTCCTTTGTTTTAGAAATTACTTTTGTAACTCCTATCTAACGGCCATGCTAACTAAGGTCTCCTATGGTCAAGATGCGCTCTGATACCAACTCTGTGGGGACCCCGGACTAGCTGTCCGAAATACCCGATTATGGTTCACACAACGATCCCATGATCAGTCTGTCGTTGCCCATAATCCGAATTGGATACCAAAGTTTACATCCATTTCAGTACCGCATTAAAGTCTTACATAGTAGGTCACTTAGACCAAGTCTTACATAGGTGCCTTCAAGGGCCAAATCAAAAGCATTCAGCGGAAGCTACGTAGTAGAAGTCCAACGCGTCCTAGCGACGACCGACAGGCAGTTGACTCACGAAGATCCCTAGTTCGCATAGAAGTCTCCATACTCCGCTTCAGCGTAGTTTTCCTCGGGATCTGGCTAAGACAATAGCCAGGGACGAAACCAGTATGAGTACAATTTGTACTCGCAAACTACTCCTCTACTGAGTATGCAGCAGTTTTAAGTTGTTTCTCTACAGCACTTTTAGTTATTACTCTATCTCTATATCTTTGTTGAAAAAGATAAGAAGAGATTTACTACTATCTTTAGAGAGAATTACAATTTTATTATTTATCCAAAACTCCTCCTCTTTCCCGACCACGACTCATCATGGTCTCTTTTACCTCCACAACTCATACCACTCCATTTGGTATAGTTGGGTAACATTATTTCCTTATTTTTCCAATCTTGCACATTTTATCAAAACTTTGCACATGGTCTAGTAGGGCCTCCCAACTGTCCATATCCGAGGACTCGGCTATTCGAATAGTTTTACCCTCTGCAGAGGTAGCACGCTTTTCCCACACCCATCCGGTAGCTCATCGTGTCTGCCACGTCCCGCCATACAAGGTGTATGCGAAGTTGAGCCACCGACCATAGCCTGTCCTTTGCTCATGCTAGTATAGGACCCTGCCCGTACGAATTCACCATTCCTTCAA
This sequence comes from Puccinellia tenuiflora, assembly GCA_012064385.1. Taxonomy (NCBI): domain Eukaryota; kingdom Viridiplantae; phylum Streptophyta; class Magnoliopsida; order Poales; family Poaceae; genus Puccinellia; species Puccinellia tenuiflora. The sequence goes on from QRDG01000125.1 coordinate 2,171,830, forward strand.
CACCTAGTACAGGATCCCCCGTCGAGGAACCTAGATGTAAGGACTCGTAGTTTTGCCCGGCGAGCACGAAGCCCTTCAATCCCTCAATCCCTCAGATTGCCGGGACCCAGGTCAGGGGGTAGGTCGCCATGACCATCCCCTCATGCATAACGGAGTCGTCTCCGTCGATGAGGTATCCAGTACTAACACGAGCAAACTATATGACTACGCCCGTTCCCATATTTGGGTAGATGTGGTCGCACAGGTTATCGGCTGGTCGACGTAAGTACTAAGACACAATGTGCATTTTCATAAACAACTACCATTTATCACTTCTCCACTTTAACACCGATAACTCGGCATTTCATCATCAACTAGGTACTTTAAAAAGGAGTTTGGAATAAATCATATTTTTCCCATCCTATAGTTTAAGTATCTACTCTACATTCTACATAGGGTGATAAAGCAGTTTTCATATCCTTTGTGAAAAGGTTTTTCAGAAAATCAATACCACTACTTTAGGAACTTGCATGTGATTAATTAGAGGTATGTAAATGCAAGCTCAGCGAAGTAGCTTGCCTTGCTCAACAAAGTGCTCGGGTTCCTGCTGCTCGAAGTAATCTCCTTCCTCGTAGTCTCCGGCAACGTTCGCGTCTAATCGATAAACAAACAATACAAGCAAACAATCACTAAACTAGACAAGCAAACATCACATCACAAGCAACATAACATCACAATTAGCTACTGAACACACAAGATAACACAATTTGGTTTCAAATTGATTTAATTAACCATTATTCATTTGCATCACAATTATGGCAGAAACTAGGGTTTCATGTTTAATTGCATAACTTGAGTTCTGTTGGTCACAAAAATATGAATTAAAATTCTACAGATAGCCACTGATTTATAGGAAACAACCCAATTGGATTTATTTCAATTTGAGTTATTAAACTCCCTGTATAAATGTTTTAATCCAGAATGTTGGTTTTCTTGTTTTTGCTACAACTCAAGTTAATTGTATTCAAAAATTAAATCCTTTTAGGGGTAACTAGTATTGCTTAAATGTGAGCTAACAAAATTGGTTTGACCTCATTTGGATTAGTAGAGTATCAGAAACAAACAAGTTTAGGTTTTATACCTTCTGTGGCATTTTGATTATCATTATTTATTTATAACCTAAATGGGGTGAAACCACTTTAGTTAGTTAGATAATTTCATAAGCTTTCCAGAACATTTTCATTTGCTATTTTTAGATTCCTAGATCTCAAGATATTACTTTCAAAGTTCTAATCAAATTTCTGACAGAGAAATTTACCCTATTTTAAGTTTATCAATTAGCACATTTGGCATTTTCATTTTAAATCAGGGAATTACTCTTAATGATCATGTCCTGCATCACTGTGAAGATTACATGTTTTATTTGCTACAAGATTTTAGTTTGCTATTTTTAGGCCTCTGGTTCAATAGCAATTTGCATGGGAAGTAGGCTATGTTCTGTTATTGCAGTGTTGAGCTAACTGATTAGCTATATTGTCCAATTTAAATCTTTTAGCCAGATTTTAATTCAGGGTTCAAACTACTTGCTCATGACAGTATGCTAACTATACTAACATGTCATTCTCAGAATACTCCTAAATAAAATTAGGTGAATTAAGATCAACAGCTAAAAACAGAAATAAATATCTGTTTCAGAAACTTTTCTGAAACAGATAGGACATAGCTACTTTGTCCATTTATTCGAGGATGCTAGACTAAACATTTTGGACATACAAGACTTGCAGATGAATCTATGAATCGAGCTCTTTCCAACCATATAAAGTTTGTAAATTTTGGTTCAGTGGATTTTTCATAATTTAATTGCAAAGTGGGCTAATCAACTCTGTTATTTCCAGACTTAGCAGTTTTCAGAAACTAATCGAACCGGTACGCTGCCGTTGGATCTAGATCCAACGGCCCACGTTCAAATCACCGGGGGTGACCTAAAATCGGCGGCGCCACCGCGCCGGCGGCACGGTGGTGGACGGTGGGCTCACCTAGAGGGCTCGGTTGACGGCGGTGAGGGTGCAGATCGACGGCGGAGGCTCGGGAACGGCTACGGGCGGAGTTTCGGGTCCTGGGATGCACGGGTCCGTCGGCGGCGAGCAGCTCCTCCTCCGCGGACACGGGATGTCGACGGCGAGCTCCTGGCAGCGTCCCTGTGCAAATTACGGCGAGGGAGTGAGCGTGGGGTGGCGGTGGAGTGTGGCAGAGGGGTAGGGAAGAAAAGAGAGAGAGGGAGTGGCCGCACGGCCACGGATTGGTCGTCGACCTCCTCGGCAGTGGCGGCGCTCCGAGGACGACGCAGGGCGGCAGCGGCTCTCCGGCAGCGATTCCGCCCTCCAGGCGGTGCACGAGAGAGGGTGGAATGGAGGGGAGTGGAGTGGCGAGGCGGGGTGGAGTGGTGCGGTCGAAATCGAGCTCGGGCGGCTCGCTTAAATAGCCGGAGCCCGGTCCATGGTGGACACGGTGCTGGGGCGGGGCAGCGGCCACACGGGCTCGCCGTAGGGTTGGCGCGAGGCCGGCTACGGTGTTGGGGCTACTGAGGGCACGACTGTGGCGTGGAGGCGAGCTGGGCGTCGTGGTTGTGGGGGACGGCCGCGGAAGAGCTTGGGCGGCGCACGGGCACGCACGGGCGGCACGCCTCCGGCGGTTTAGGGCTGCTGCTGGGCACGGTGCAGGCGCGAGAGGGGGCAGGAGAGGTGTAGGGTGCGGCGTTAGGGCTAGGTGGCCGGTGGGGGACGGTTTCCTCCACGGCGCGGCACTGGCGGCATGGCCACAGGAGCGCTGCTCCCTGGCGATGATGAACGGCGATCAATGCGGCGGCTAGGGTGCTTCCCGCGTGCAATTGAGGTACTGGGCAGGTTCGTGGGATGGAGAGAGGGGTTGGGGTGCAAAGAATCGACGAACAAACGACCGAATCCGTGGATTCAATCCTCAGTTCATCGGGTTTGGGGAAGAACAGGGTGGTGCATGCCACCTGTTCAACCAAATGTCTCAACAAAATTTAAATTCGAATTTTTGAAATGGTTTCCACTTTTGTGTCCCATTATAGATAATAGTGATTTTTGGTGCTATGATGGTATTTTTTTGATAAGTGCATCATAGCACATTTTGTGGTTTAAGATGATTAAAGAAAGAAATAGAATTTTATATTTTGGAATTTGAAAAATATATTTTGAAGAGGGAAAAGTTATTAGAGCTAAGTGGGAGTGAGCACTATGTCACCCCACTGGTTTTTGATTTAAAAGAAAATATTTATTTCTCATTTAGAGAAATTTTGTGTGGCACTTGTCCCATTATTTCATGTGGTGGGGTTGCTTTCATTTTCTTTCTTTTTATTCACACCTTTGCTTAGCAATCACACACATCAAGCAACAAAATGCAAGCAAACACACATAAGATAATAAAAATTTTTGTTGGCCCACATTTTTGGAATTAATAATACTTATATTAATTCTGGGATG
>QRDG01000126.1:0-59172 GCA_012064385.1 Puccinellia tenuiflora
ATATTGGAACTAGAAAGACTAGCATGCTAAATAATATATATACTAGTAAAAGCATGCATAGACTTACAAGAACCAAAAGAGATACAAATTGGACAAAAACACCAAGTAAACCAATAAAGCACACCAAGGTGTGACAAGAAAGGTTGTCCAATTATATCAAAATCCAAATCAACACATGATTGAGGAAAAAATCAAATCAACAAATGATTGATTCCATAACACATCAACACATGAGGTGTGATATCAAAAGGAATCAAATCAACACAACAAATGATCGATAAGACACCAATTGAAAATAAGATACCAATTAAAACAACAAATGTCAATTTAGGAGAAAAGATACCAAGAAGAGGGTGATACTTGACCGAAATCAAGTAAAGGAAAAAAGGCAAAAGGTATCAAGACTCCCACAATAAAATACATTGGAACAAATATCTATGAGGAGATATTAAATTCCAATTAATACCAATTGAAGGTACCAACACAAGATAAAGAATCAAATGCCAATTGAAGGATCAAAATTGATATAGATAGTGTTCTAAATAAAAAGGAATGCTCCCCCAAGATTAATGCATTATCTTAGATATTTGCATTTGAATACAAAATGCATGCACAAGGGATCATTACTCTCCATATTTTATCTAAAACACTAAACACTACCGATTGAAAATAGGATCCATTCAAAAGGCAAGGAAGGCAATAGATAAAGCAAATCAACGCAAGAGCCAATATGAAGATGGTCTACAAAATCCACCACAATTACTAGTATCACTTGTCATGGACAAGGAGTATATAGAGATATTTCTCGGTGGTATAAAGGAATGATGTACAAGACCAACTTCACCACAAACTAGCAAATGGCAAAAGATAGGAATTAAAACACCATTTTTTAAAAGGTTTGTTGGTAGTTTCAATTATTCGAACCAACCGGCAAAGCCATGGTTAGAATAAAAGGAAACAAATGGTTTCTCACATAATATATGGAATGCATATTAGAGAAAAACCACACCAAGCAACCTCACACAAACAAGAACCAAAGGGTAACCACAAAGGAAAAGGAACTTGTTTGAGTAAACATGCCACATAGGAAATGGATAATGTACAATATCAACTCTAAGTGGCAAATCTCAAATGTTCACATTTTTATGGGATTGTAATATGCACATAGCTTATTACTCCCCCATAATGTGATAATTCATTTTATTTTTAAACAAGAGGCAAATAAAACCAACTAGAGAAATTAATGGACATTATAGAATTTGAATTTCTCATGAATATGACATACCACATAGTAGCTAGATAATATGAAATATCAATACTAGGTGGTGTGCTTCATGTACATACATTTTTAGGTTTGTGAGGTGCACAAAGCACATCACTCCCCCAAAATGGGATAGTCCATTAATATCTCAAAGAGCCAAATGAAATCCACACAAGATCAAAAGCTCAACACACAAATTACACATACATGATACACAACTAACAACAACCTTGAATAACAAGACTAGTAGGAAAGAAGCATATCAATACAAGCACATGCTAGGAACAAACTAACACATGCAAGGGAGCAAGCAACTTTCAATGAATATGAGTTAAATACAAGTTACCGCAAGGAGGAAGCATTGGTATGAGATAGATATGTGATTCCAATTGACTTGGCTTGATGAGATAAAACCATGAAGATCCCTTAATTCTTCAAAAGAAACCAAGTCACCAATGTCCTCCACAAACACCTATTGATCAAGTTGAAGCTTGTTGGTCCCCAACCAGTTGGGTCCTAAGAGGTTAGTCACAATAGGTTGGGAACCCAAATGGTGCTTTTCTTGCCACCACTTTGAGCTCCCACATACTTGGCAAACACATTGCCACTCTATCCTTCCCAAGAGAATAAATCATCAATTATGATAGGGTTGGATGGGGTATTACCGGTGCATGAAGAAGCAAAATGACCTTTGCCACGGCAAAGGTAGCAACACCGACTCTTCTCTTCTTCTTAATAGGCTCCTCAACTTGAGGAGCGTGACTTGAGTCTTCTTAGGAGGTGGTCTTTGTTCAAACCCGTGGTTGAGCACGAGATTGAACAAGAGGCCGCTTCCCTAGTTGCTTCTCACTAAGAGGCTTCTTCTTCTTCATTCGGCAATCACGAACATGATGCCCTTCTAGCTTGCACTTGAAGCAAGTGATCTTGGCCGGATTCTTGATTTGAACTTGGCCCTTATTCTCTTCTCAACCTTGGACTTGTTTCTTGTTGTTGGAGTTGAATCCAAGTCCACTCTTGTCATTGGGGGATTGTTGCACACTCAACATGTTGTCAAGTGCACGCTTCCCTTCATGACGCTTTTCCAAGCCTTTCTTCAAAGAAGTGCTTGGGCCTTGAGCTCTCCTCTTTTCTCTACATGGTTATTGACAACACAAGAACTAGAGAGGTAGATGCATCAGTGTTAGAGCAACAAGGCAAAGCAAGTAATTCATCACATGATGTACCAACATTTTTAGTGGATGAACTACTAGGACTAGCACATGGCATTTTAGCATTTTTAGTTATGGTTGTGCTATTATCCACATGAGCTCACAAGATGTTACCTTTGTAGTGACGGCCTCATGAGCTAACTTTAGACAAGCATAGGAAGCTAGAAGATCATCATTAGAGCTAGATAGCTTTTTATGACTTCTTCCAACTCCCTATACTTGCTAGTTAGCAACTCAAGTTGAGCCCTTAGCTCAACATTCTCCTTCAAACTAGATGCTTCACAAGAAGTGGAGTTAGTAGCAAACAAAGCATCATTAGCATTAGGAATAGAAGAAGAAAACTTGGCAAGCTCATCATTTAATCTAGCATTTTCATTTTTCGTGACTTTATATTTAGCATGAGCATGGTCACGTTCTTTAATGATTTTAGCAAATATATCATTATGAGACTCCTCGATAGAATTTAGTTTCTCCTCAAGAGAAGCACGAGTCTCTTGCTCTTCCTCAAGAGCATCTTCTAACGATGCTTTCTCCATAGCATCATCCCTTTCTATCTACCTTTTTCTTCAAGGCTTGCTTCCAAGGCCTCAATAGTTTCCCCCACGCTCAATAAGAGTGCTCATGATTTCAAAGAGGTAGCTTGAGCACTTTCATTAGAAGGTAGGGCTTTAAGAATCATTAGACCTTTATTTTGAAGAAGGGCATTAATTTTTTCCATATCAACTTCTTCATCATTATTATCATTATCATTATTATCATCATGTCATTACTAGAAGAAGATTTAGCCATGAGACAATGAGAGGTGAAAGATGAAGAATAATTGATTTTTGAACTACTCAAGTTCAAATCTTGTTGCATAGCAAATTGGGTTTCCTCTACATTATTATTAATGCAAGAGTTAGAGGGAACACACGCATTCTCATCATGGCAACAAGATAAAGCAAGCATATCATAAAGAGATTCATCCAGCAAATTTTTGATGATATGCAAGGACTATCAACACTAGCATGTAAATCATTTATATTGCTACGAGTGTTTAGGTCCAAAGATAAAGCATTGCAACAAGATCGAGATAAATGATCATCAATAATGAGCTCACTATCAAGGTTGCAAAACCTATCACTACTCACCATTACATTGGATTGTGGCTTACCACATTTTGGTTGAAGTAGATGAAGACGAGGCTCGTCACGGCCGGAGGTGGAGGGAGAACAATCATCCTCAATAGAGTTGGACAAACCATATTTATCTTGTAGCTTGGTCCAAAGCTCATGAACATCCCGAAGAGGCATGATTGACTCGAAAACTACAACACTCACAAATTTGCAAAACTCGTTAGATGCTAGAGCATCTAGATATAAGTTTTTCTCATCCTCTAAAGTCGTACTTGCGTAGTCCTTTGGAGGAGAAAAACCTATATCTAAGATACGCTCAATATTGGGGTCCAAGACCCGTAAATGATTAAGCATATGAGTTTTTCCAAACATTAAAATTTGTGCCATTAAATCTAAACAAGGAATTGTGCACTAATCCCTAGACGACATCTTTACTCTCTAGGCGGTAAAGCCAAGCAAGAGAGACGAGGCTCTGATACCAATTGAAAGAACAACTATGCCCGAGATGTCGCCTAGAGGGGGGGGGGGTGAATAGGCGATTAAAACTTTTCTAATTAGGGGCTTGATAATTGCGGAATAAAACTATGTGTTTAAATTAACAAGCCAACAACCTAATTATCTAGGCTCACCTATGTGCACCAACAACTTATGCTAAGCAATTCAAGCAACAAGGTGATAGCAAGATAGAACTTCAAGCACGAAGGCTATCACAATGTAAATTGCATAAGTAGAAGCTCGGTATAGAAATAACCGAGGCACGCGGAGACGAGGATGTATTCCCGAGTTCCTCCTTGTTAAGGGAGTATGTCTCGTTGGAGGGGTGTGAGCTCGCCACAAAAGGCCTACTCAAGATGCCACAAAGGCCTCACCCTATTCTCCGATGAACCTCAACCAAGGGATTGGTTCACCTTCCACTATCGGAATCCTTCGAGGCGGATTCCGGAGCCCTTTACAACTTCTCCTTGGGGCACACACCCACAACTCAATTGGGGGCTCCCAAACTCGTGCCGAAGCTTCACAACTCGAAGACTTCGCGGCACCTCCACACCGTCTAGGGTACACAATGCACCCAAGAGGCAACAAGCTCTTGGGAACACAATGCACCCAAGAGTAACAAGCTTCTCAACCTTCAACTTCACGTATCACCGTGGAGAGAGCAACCCGATGCAACTAATGCAAGAGGCAAGAACACACGAAGTGGTCAAGTCCTTCACTCTCAAATTCCAACCAAGCAACAAATGCTTTGGGGGGAATAAGAGAGGAAGAACAAAGGGGATGAGCACAAACCAACCCAAAATCTAGATCCACAAGTTTCCCTCACTTAGAGGGGATTTTGATTGGTGGAATGGTAGATCTAGATCTCCTCTCTTGGAACCCTAAATTTGGGCAAGAATCATTGGAGGGGAAGAGAGGAATCAAGCTCACAAGGATTAGAGCAAAGGGGAAGAGCAAGAACAAGTGAGCAAGCCAGCAACCAGGTTTTGGGGGGGGGGGGGGGAAGGAGGCTTTTTATAGCCTCCCCCAAAAACTAGCCGTTGGAGCCTGTCCAGGCCGGAGACTCCGGAGTAAGTGGCCGGAGACTCCGGCCTGCTGGGTCATCGGGGAGGCCGGAGATTCCGGTCCTTGGGGCCGGAGACTCCGGCCAGGCCGGAGACTCCGGGCACCCTCCGGGGTAGCTCCGGACCCCTATCCAGAGGCGCACCACACAGATGCAAAGAACGGAGAGAAAACTGGGGGCCGGAGATTCCGGGTCCTCGGTCCGGAGACTCCGGTGGGCCGGAGACTCCGGTGGCCGGAGACTCCGGTCCTTCTCCGGGGCACTCCGGACCCCTATACAGAACCGCACCACAGCAGACACAAACGGCAGCGAAAAACACAGGCCGGAGACTCCGGGTCCTTGGGGGCGGAGACTCCGGTGTGACCGGAGACTCCGGACCCTCTCCGGGGTAGATCCAAACAGAGAAAACCAGAACTGCCATAACTTTTGCAAATGAAGTCCGAATCGAGTGAATCCAATTTTGTTGGAAAGAGGACGACAAGAGCTTACCCTACAAAAACTGAAAATATGAAAACAAGCAAAGGAGATTGTGCGGAGGGATGGAATGGTGAGACATTTCCAAGCGGATGAACCGGCAAAATCTCCAACACCGAAAACGCACAAGCTTTTCATCAAGACTCCGTTTTCAATGATCTTGGGCTTGTTTCGAAGATAATCACAAGCCCTACAAGATCATGCATATACACATCATAGTCTATCATGTGAGGAGGAAATCATAAGGAGAGAGTTTGACCTCTCGTAGAAGAGACAAACCGGTAAAACCTCCGATATCAAAAACACAAGAAGACACAAGAGATATTCACGAGATCCGTTTTTGATGAACTAGAGCTTGGTATGGAGATGAACACAAGCTCTAAATTCTCACATGGATAAAAGCCAAATAAGAACCAATAAAGATGATTGCATGGATGCAAAGGTTTGAGCTCTCTACGACGATACGATCACGATATTCGGTCGAGAGCCCCTCTTGATAGTACGGCTATCTATCCTATAATCCGGTCTCTCACTAAACATCATGAGACCGGTAAAATAGAAACCCTACCAAGAACATACCTTTGCCTTGCGCTTAAACCACATGAGGTCGATGAAGACGATCTTCAACTCCTCAAGATGCACCACCTTCTTCATTGCGCTTCGCTTGGTGAAGATTCACATGACGCTCCCCCATACACCAAGATGGGGAAAGCACTCTTCGGCATATCTTCACTTGGACTTGAGTGTCGATCAACCCGCACTTAGCCTTGATCAACACAAATCTTTTCTTCCCTTGAGCTTGACTCCAACAAATGGAGACAAGCAAGCTTGGCCTTGATCAACAAATGATCTTGACACAAGCTAAAGGACAACCTACACATAGAGCTCAATGCAAATATTAGTCCATAGAGATTGTCATTAATTACCAAAACCATGCATGGGATCAACCATGCACTTTCAGTTGCTCTTGATGTCGTTCATCTGTGTCACGTTGTCGTAACTTTCCAGGAAGGTCGATGTCTTCATTTTTTTCGTGTTGTCATCTGAATGGTTTGCCTCGTTTGCAAATAAAAGTTTCTTATTTTGACAAGCTACTTTATAAGTTTTCAACTCATCTAGTTTGTGTCGTTTTGTTGTAAGATATATTTTTTGTTACAATAATAGATGTCTCGGTGTCCCAACATTTATGTGCGACTAGGTTATTAGAAAGTGATCATCTTACAAAAACAATAGGAAGTTTACAAAAATATCAAGACAAACTTTGTGTCCTATGTGAAATAAGAAAATGAGAGTGCTACAGTGTAAGTTTTAAACGTTAAAATATACTCCCTCTGTATCAAAATATAAGATGTTTTAGCTTTTACACTAAAACATGTTTAGATGCGGATGGAAAGAAAAAATGTTAAAACATCTTACATTTTGACACGGAGGAGGTACTTTTTTATTTTATTTTTCATGAAATTATAAAGTAGTCCCTCCTTTTCTAAATGTATGATATTTTGGACATTATTGTTTGGACTACATACACGGATCAAAATGAGCGGTATCGACACACTAAAACGTGTATAGATAATATAGAAAAAGGTAGAAAAGCTAAACCATCTTATATTTAGGAACAAGTTAGTAGTAATTTATCTACTATCTTTGATTCATTAATTGTCGAGATAATTTCTATTAAACGTTATTTAATATGAATCAGAGTGAGTATTATTTTTTTAAAATATAGATAAGCATAAAATAACGTTTTTTATACTTTTAGGAGGCCACGATCTCTAACACATGCTTGTTACCCTAGCCAGACACATGGGACCTACAGAAACATGGCACATAAAAATAACGTATTTAGGCTTTTAGGAAGTGGTTATTCCGTAAGGTTACCTCTGGTCCGATAAAACTGTCGTGGAGAGAGTACTAAGCAAGTACAATTTCTACACACCTTACAGTAGTAATTTTGGATCGGAGGGAGTAGTATTGGACAAAAGATAAGAAGAATCGCACGCATCCGGCCATGAATCAAGCAACCTAGCCCGACACGTGGGCCCAACGGACGCATGACCCACCCGCAGTGGCCCTTGAGTGGAATTTCTTGGTACGGGAAGCACTTACGAGCCATCACGTGGGCGCACCGTCCACAGCGTGACCCCGTCGTCATTTTGCACCGAAAATTTTAACCCGAGAGAGAGAGAGGGGCAACGTGCATTCGGACGGTGAAGACCTGACCAGGGAGGGGGGGCTCGTGCCTCGTGGAGGGAGCTTCTTCAGTTCAAACCAACCACCATGTGAGCGAGGAAAGGTATCTTGTTTTTTTATTACCCTTTGGGGACCGAAAGGGAGCCGCTGGTCAGATCGCGGGACCTCATGTCGGTGTTCGGGACGCGCCTCACGGAGGTTTTTCTTTTTTCGCCAAAGTCACCGAGGAAGCTGCGTGGTTGCTGCTGACACAAAAACTGTCAAGCCTTCTACAGAGCCTCTCGCCCGCGCACCTCGCTCCCGTCGTTGCCGCGCCGCTGCTGCTGCTTGCCCGTGCGCCGCGAGCTCGTTCCCGTCGTCGCCCGCGCGCCGCGAGCTCGTTCCCTTTCTCGGTCGGTCTGTGCGTCCGCCGCTGGAGCCACTCCAGGACGTCGTCGTTACGGAAATAAAATCATTGAATTAGATGGCAGGAGCTAGCAATTCGTGCTCGTCACGTCACCAGCAGGGCCAATCGAGCAGGTTCACATGGATCTCCGCTCTAGCATGCATAAATGAGGATTGAGGAGCTCCTTCGGTGGCAAAGGCGCCGCTCTGCTCGTTCGTCCGCGCCCCGCGCGGCCGCGCCGCGCGTGCGCCGCCGCTGCCTGCTACCCGCGCGCGCCGCCACGGCTACTGCTGCCTGCGCTCCTGTCGCCGCTGCGAGCTCGTCCTCGTCGCGCGCGCCCCGTCGATGCTGCCCGCCCGCGCCGGCGTGCTGCCGCTGCTGCCCGTGCGGCCGGGAAGAAAGAGAAAGAGTGGAGAGGTGGGATGTCGCTGACGGGTGGGGCTACATCGTGGAGATGGACGAGGCTGATGCAAACCGAGAAAAAAACGGACACATGTGTGTTTGGCTCACTGCGTTGGGACATGGCATTTACCTATACGCACGTGGATGAACGAAATGGGTCGGCAGTTGGAGTTGGCCTGAGTGCTATCTTGTATGCAAATCTGAATCCTATGATCAATTTTAAGTTTTAAGCTGTGTGACGATTTTAACATTAGGACCGCCAAAATTATATGTGGTTTTTCTTAGTATAAAAAGTTGTGTCCTGACACTTAGCATTAGGACCGGCACTAGGCAATATGATGGACACACGTTCCATGGGTCTGGAATCTATCTAGTGCAACGTGGTCATTTCTTTGAATCGCAGTAAGTTAACGATTTGTTTGTACCAAAACACAAAAAATGGAATTTCTCCTCTTTCGCCCAACTGAACAAGTGAGATTTTGTTTGTGAGATAACGTACGATGAGTGGATCCCAAAATTCGGTCAAGCCTTCTACAGAGAATCAAATTTTGAAGCGTCACCGCCTATATAGGTCTCGTTTAATTTTGTACTACAAATCTAGATCCGAATTTACGCACACGTATATTGGGCTGGCTGTCTGGCCACGCATGCAAGCGGCAGGTCCAGCCAAAAGCAAAAGAGATGGGGGGAAATCGGATGGATTTTAAGCGGACAAGACTCGTCGGATGACCTGGCTGAGATATCGTTTACCCTTTTCCTTATTATTATAGGTGGCACTGATGTCTCCTTACCATCTCTGTGTGACCCACTGCGCCACGAGGCCAACGTGACCTTTTTCTCCTACCCAATTTGGAGCAACTGAAAATATCGTAGAAAAATATTTTCCAGAAGAAAAAGTGTGGCTTGGTATGCACTTTTCGGCAAAAAAAAAAAAACAAAACAAAGAGGGTATGTGGATGACATACAAGAAAACAACTCACCAAAAAGGAAGCTACGTTTCACGATCGGTTCTCATTGGTGCCCCATCACGTCAAACAAAAAATCTATGGCGGCGAAACGACGGATTTCTTCTGTTTTCCGAAGCTGAAAGCATTTTGCGTGATGTTTAAAGGAGAGAGCGACTGTCGGACTGTGCGAGGCGGAGGAGAAACGGAGGACGTGTTTTCGTGTTCGTGGCGTGTGGCGTCTGCTCGCGCGGATAACGTCCGACGCGGCTGAGCGGGAGGAAGAAGATAACGCCGAGGAGACCGGAGACGGAGCAGCTAGCTGGCTGACGACCATTCAGCCATGGACTGTGACTGGTCGCCGTTCGCACCAGAAATTTATCGCCAAAACAATTTCGCGGATGCTCGGAAGGTTTTTCTTTTCTCAGGCAAATCCAAACTCTTCCCTTTCAGCTACCGCCGGCGCTCACTGGCGATCCACCCTTTCGACGTCGGAAACGCTGTAGCCTTCACATGGCAAAAAATTAAAAATCAAAATCAAAAGGATGAAAATAATCGGATTCTGTGAACACGGGAAGCCAGGAAGAATAAATAAGAGGTTTGGTCTGCTCACTGCTTTTGTTAATTTTGATGGTTTTTAAATGTTGAGTTCACCCTTGATGATTTGGAACACATGGCATGCCAGGGCGTAGAAGATAGGCTTTGTTTCTTTCAAGCAAAATTTGCCAAGCCGTAGTCAAGGTAAGGAAATTTCGAGTCCAGTGCAGTGATCGACCGGAGACCTATGGAGGAAGAAGAGATCCTACCGTGAGGACAAATCGAGGTAAGTAAATGCAGCTGATTCCTGCGTCACTAACCAAATGAAGACTTACCATTTGCAATGGAGCTACTACTATAGAGCCTTCAAAACTGAATTCGACACGCCGAGATGCATGATCAGTCCAGGTAAGCCATGGCGTTCAGAACGATCGAGCCTAGTACTGTCTACAGGACGCGCAAGATCGATTGACGCCATAACCACCATTCGAACCAAAATTTGACGGTTTTCACATTGACAGCATCGGATTAACAAATTTTTTTTTAAAGGGGGAACCTATTATCAGCATTCCCTAGCATATGCCGTTTTTCACGTTTTATATTTTTTGGAAGTACGTGACAAGAAAGTGACATTAGATCACTAGTCATATCTTTGATTTCATTTCGTTCTGTCAGGAGAAAATAGAAGCGATGCAGGGTGTACACTGTACAGTACGCGAAGATAGACCAAAAGTGCACAATATGATGGCCATAATTCTTCATCAGGATACCTTTATGTACATGACAAGGCTTCAAGAAGTCAGTTGGACTGCCAACCGATCTACTCCCTAGTAAAATATTTTCCAGTTTAGTATAACATGATGTCTGGAAATGCTATAAAACCCTCAAAGATTATCAATAGCCAGTGGGCTTTTCTAGAAGCTCAAGTGTCCACAACTCATGACCAATCTCTTTGGTGACAGTAGAACAAGTAATATCAAGGACATTGCAGGGCAGGAAGATGTACATGGTTGGGGGGAAAACTAGACACGGGCAACTAAAGCATACGCAAAATGCATCGTCTTATCCATAAATTGTACACGTTAATGTAGCAAATTGGTCCTCTGGTTAGACACCGAATGCTGATTGCAGCGTTGACCGCATGCTGGATGATAGGAGTGCGCTTTGAGCCATATCCTGGAAGTTTTTTCTTGGCATCTGCACAATAAACATCGCAGTACAAATGTCAAACTTAACTGTATTAAATCAAGCAGACGTTTCATTAGCAGGTATGCATGATTGGAGCGGCACAACAGCTATTTGATCCAAACATTATAAACTACTGTCAGTGAGACCTGGAGTTGACAGGATGTGGCAACAAAATGGCATGTATTGGAGGAGACACTCCAGAAAACTACAATCTTGTGCTATCCAAACCCAAGTAACTGGGCTTGGCGCCCCAATTTTCAGCTGCCCTAATGAATAAGGCTATGTTCAAACAAGCTACAGAAGTTGTCCAGGAAAGCAGGCAGGATTAGCATGACTCCAGGCTTCCAATAGATGATCCACATGAGATACCAAAATGCGAACTTAAGAAACATAAACATCTTCAAATGATCAAAACTGACTAGCACACCCAGAAAAGTAATATCAAAGAAGGCTGGCTAAGGCTAAACTGCTAGAGGTGTTGTTCTGTTCAGAAGAACAGTCTAGTCTCAAGTGTTCCATGCTACATTTGAATGTACATTCCAAATAGTTAGACCAGGATGTTGAAGTTGCGCATCTGTCAAATAGTATAAATCTCTAGACTGGTAAATTTGATATTAATAACTAATGGTTTCTTATCTGACTGGCAAATGCAAGTAACCACACTATCCTACAACAGGGTTACGACGAATGTAGATTCTGCAGGAGAGGCCACACCTTTTTTGCACTTTGTAAACCCAACAATATTTGCAATGCTGAGACTCAAGCACACTCCAACCACAAGAAGGTAATCAGCTTGAAGTCTGATGAGCGAGAATATCGCAAGAACAATCCATGCAGCAGCCTGAAATATGGATGCGGCTCCCTTTTAAAATCTTTAAACAATTGGCAAAGTTTCATTCAGGAGTACAATTCAAATAGATGGCACAGAGGAAAACAACAGACCAGACAGTACCAAGGAGGAAAATAAGTAGCTAATAAATCTGGCCTTGCCCTCGAGTGATTCACTCATTCAGTGAACCTTCCTCATTAACTTATCAGTTTCCATAGTCTCCTTATTTCAGATTAGTTTTCCAGTTTCACATTATTCAAGAAAATGACAAGATTTAAAACAATGAAGGATCTGAATTAGATTTAACAAAGTTTCCACTATCATCATTCCCAACCTTTTACGTTTAGTTTACAACTACCAGAACCCTACATAAAAAAGATAATCATTTACATCTTGGGAGTTTAAAACCTGTTTTTCAGAATAAGGTAATCTTTTTTAAGATTTTTCATAAAATTATCTATATGTTCTCTAATCTCATCTCAGTCTACAGTTGTGATATTAGACATGTTTCAAAACTCGCACATCTAAATTTAGCTACCACACTGGTGTCAATGATGAATCTAGAATATTTTCTGGTAGAACTGTCCAATTTTAGACATGGTGATTGCTTAATTTACCTATTGTATCATGCATTTATCAAAAAAAAAAAAAAACATTGAAATGCTCCTGACATTTCCCTTCCCATGATCAATCCTTGGATCAATGTTACTTGCACACCTTGCAATTCTGCCCAGGCAAAACTATTTTTCATAGCAGCTAAGTAGTGGAACACATACCCAACTGAGTATCATATAGGGAAAGCAAACATATCCTAGAAGCCTGTGTACTGGATAAAACACCACATGTACTCCTACATGGTTGTACCACAGGAGATAGGTACCGAAAAGCATAACAAAATGAGCATGCTTCTAATACCTTTTGAATTTGTTGTTTTTACACTAGCACTGAAGGGAATATTTCACAGTGACATTACCCAAACATAAGAATCATTGATTCATTAACATTCTACAACAGCCCTACTCATTTTCTTTGGAAACATTGCCATCTCAGCAAGCAGCATACTTAAAAGTGTAATAATACCTAACAAAAGCAGTACTGCCAGCCTGGACCCATAGTATACCGAGACACATCAGATAGTTCCACTGAGCATATAAACTCCATGCAATAGGGTGATGACCTAATACCGAACACGTCCAAGGTACAATAGTTCAAAATTATAAATGTTTTAGAAAAGATTTCATCAGTCCTTGCAAAAGAGAATTGGTCTATCTAGTTAACTTATCATGCTTCAACATGCCTGACTGCTGTTTGTTGTCCAATATTCCTTTGTATGTTGTTTATGTTTATATATTCCATCTCTAATAGAATTCGTAGCACACTTGTCAGGCAGACATATTAAAGCCAAAGAATAATATTGTGCATGATTAATTTCGTTCCTAGACAAAAACAACAACAGAAACAGAACTATGGTATTCTCAACATCACTTACGGTCAAGTAAAGAGTCCACCAAAACAACCACGAGTCTTTCTTGTTCATCCTAGCAAGAGACTGCAACAAAACAGCTACTTCAGTTTTGTGGTAGGCAGTCACAACAAAACTGCACAAAAATGGCAAGAAGACAAATGTAAACCTGTTCATCAAGGCATTCAAACATCCACACGCTATTGCCTTCATCATTGATCTCATTCCACCAACGCAGTCCGACCAATATCCGTCCACTGACATTCTTAACCACCCAGAAGTCAAGGGCTGCTAGGAACACGGTGACAACGAAGATGATGACAAAGTTGTGCACAAACAGAGCGGACAGTATGTAGAATGCCAATGCCCCAGCCTTCAAACACAAATACTCAAAATCAATTAAGCATGCATATAGTATATACAATGGATCACCGTATACAAATTCACATGTCTTTTGTATAACGGAGATTGCATATCTAATATCTTTCAAGAAGAAACAGGCATGTTACCTTGAAGAGCACATGGAAGAGGCAGGTCTTTGGATTGGAATAATTCTCACTAACCTCCTGCAACAATAGAAACATAAATTAACACGCTATTATTACCTTCACTGCCTTTAGATACTCATCCATCCATCTCCTAAATCTCGACTAAGAAGAGGACAAATTAGCCATGTACAATATAATCCAAAGAGCCTACCAAAATTGCATCTACTTCTCATAGAAAGTAAAAAACTGCCCGGATCTCGGAAGGAGGATAATTTCGAGATTCTTTGTTCGCATGATAGGAGGACTACCCAAGATTTGTCGCACAGTTCGAAGAAAACACTAACCCCCCCCCCCCCCCCCCCCCCTTTTTTTTTTGCGAAGAACCCTAATACAGGATCCTAGCGGAGAAAAATCCATAGATCTGAAGCAATTCCAACACAAAACCAAACCCTAGAACTGTAATAAAGAGACAAAACAGAAATGCAAATAGAACAGATCTTTTACCTGGCGTTGATGCTGATCCATCAGATTCTCCCTTTGCTACTCGCTCTCTCAGCGCGAGTTTCAGCAGCTACGTCTGCCTCTGCTGCTTCGCCGGATTGGCCTATTGTTTCAGGAGAAATTCCCCGATATCGAAGATGAGAGGTACTGAGGTAGACGAAGAAAGCCAAAAAGTTAACTGAAATATAATAGAAGGGGTTGATTGAAATATGTTTAGGTACCGAGTATAGGTGGCCAAACGTGCCGGCCCGGCCCGGCACGGTGCCGGCACGGCACGGATGGGGCACGGCCTTCCTACCGTGCTGGGCCGGCCCACGTGCCGCGGCCAGACCTCCGGCACGGCCCGTAAGATACGCCGACGGCCCGTTAGGCACGGTTGGTCCGTCGGGCACGGCCCATTTAGCACAAATGAGGCCCAAAAACTGAAAATATATATAAATAGGTAAAAAATAAAAAAATAAATAATCGTGCCGTGCCGGGCCAGCCCACGGGCCTCGATCGGGAGCTGGGCACGGCACGGAGCGGGCCCGTGCCGGGCACAACCCGTTAAGATCCGTGCCGAGCCGTGCCTGGGCCGGGCCAAATTCCCAGTGCCTCGGGCCGGCACGCTGGGCCCGGCCCATTTGGCCAGGACGTATCCAGTGAAACCGTGCACCCGTGCACCCAACCCCAAAATCGACCCCCTAAAATGTTTCAAAAAATACGAAAAAAAGTTTGGAAATACATTATGCTCATATCTAATATGTCACAAAATTTTGGCTTCAAATTCGTAACAGAACTCAAGAAACAAAAAAAACAAAGTATAGCATGAATAGTGTTCAGATCACTATTCACATATGGCTTTGTCATTTTGTTTCTTGAGTTCTGTTACGAATTTGAAGACAAAATTTTGTGACATATTAGATATGAGCATAATGTATTTTCAAACTTTTTTTCGTATTTTTTGAAATATTTTAGGGGGTCGATTTTGGGGTTGGGTGCACGGGTGCACGGTTTCACTGGATTATAGTACCGAGGGAGGCAGGGAGCATCGAGATTCTCCGGTCCTTGGTACTCTCGCAGTGCCACTTTCCAGCCGTTGGATGAAAAAGATAATGACAAGGATTTTTTACACTATTGTTTCCCAAACAACCATCCTATATCAAAACTAATAAACAAATCTACTCTTTTCTTCCCACGGTACTCATCCTTTGTAGCCGTCGGATGGAAAAGAGAATGTCAAGAATCCTTGGTTGTCATTTCATAAATAAACTAATTGTTTCTCAAATTCAATCTGAGTCCACTTTTGTGGTTTTTAAAATCCTTACAATGATGATACACAATAGAAATATGTAAGATCATATTTATCGCAAATATGGTTCATTTGTGAATTTCTAGTTCAACTAAAAATCCCGAATAAACTATAATAGGCATAAGTGGGATCATATTTACACATCTCCAATTCATATAACTTTGGTGAAACTCTCCATTGTGTAGCCCCACTAAAACCAATATGAATATTCATGAAATCAAACTGAAACTCGGTAAAACCCATATTAAACCTCCAAGAATAAAATAACGGGTTTGGTAGTTTCGTACCCAAAGTATATATTGTGAAACCTAGACAAAATCTCAATAAGGTGGACTGTGTGTTTTTTTGGAGGAAAAGGTGCTAATCGGATTTTTCTAGATTGTTTGTGTTTTGTCACACGTGGCCACATGTGGTGTTCGAACTCCATTTGTACCTGTCGTTTAGTTGAGTGGACTTTATCGATTCGGCACGAGTCAAGGTGTTCGCTCGGAAAGGAGTCCTATATCATCAACACACGACGGCTGAAATAGTTCAAGTTGTGCCGCCTTTTGCCTCTTCTTATTTAACCATGAGTGGGCCCTTTCTCTCTATTCCCGTCTCTGTCCCCACACCATGACATAGCTACATTACCCCCTACACCTGGAACCCGCCTCAAGTCACCACTTCGGCAAACTCCGGCAATCCCTGGAGATCTGTGGCGGCACCGGGACAACAAGGAGGTGGGTAATCCGTCCATGGAACCAGCAGCTCGAATCATCGGCCACGTAAGACAAATTCACATATTTTTCAACTCCGTTGACTTTGCGAAGAATTTCGTCGCACTCTGGAGCGCCCGCCGCAATTACTCTCACCAAGGTGTTACTCTCGACAAGGCCTACCTCCTACACATACATGGAATACCAACGTCAATACAAACCATCATTTCTTGAGGATTGGACAACAAATGCGAATAAAGACATAAGAATACCATTCTTGACGGTACCACTACTTTACATTTTCATCAAGAATCCTTTATCATTTCTAGGAATAACTAATTTTCATTTGTGAAATTCCTTACGACCTAAAAAAAACCGTAGCAACACACATGTGAGGGTTGGATGGTACTCCCTCCGTTCCTTAATATAAGTTGTTTTAGCTTTTCTCAATTTTCTATATCCGTATGCATCTATACGCTTTTTAGTGTGTTTATTTATTCATTTCACTCCGTATATAGCCTATAGTAAAATAGTCTTAAATTAAGGAACAGAGGGACTACGTCAAAACCAGCAAACATGGGATAGCGCACAAATTTCCACATGATCGTTGACCAAACCAGACATATGGTTGACCATCGCTGATGCAAATCTCTCAGTAAATCAATCCGTCGATTAGAAAAAAGAGGATCGAATCAGATTGATCTGATGCCTTCCAATTAGAAAAAATTTATTCCTATGGAAACTGAATACCCAATCTTTTATTTTTTATTTGTTATAACATTTGTGAGATCTATTTAGCATGGGTATTGTGCTAGTCTCAATAAGGTGGACTGTGTGTTATTTTTTAATAAAAAAAGGAGGTTATTTCTATACCAGTAACAACAACTAGCAAATACAAGCGATTCCTCTCAATAGAACAATTAGAGAGTAAGCGTCAAAGGGTCGTATTGAGCACTCATATCCCATTGAGTACTCGTGTTGTACCCGTGACTCTCCGGTCATTGGATTGAGAAGATATGGCAATGATTGGTGGTTGTAGTTTTATTAAGAGAGAATATTCTATTGCTTAAAATTCGATCTAAGTCTGTCTCAATGAGGTTTGTCGAGGTTTCATCAATTTTCACATACGGAGTAGTTTCTACTAGAAGGGAAAAGGCGCGCTTTGCTGCGCCCGTTGTTTTTAAGTGCCAAAGAACTCATCACAGGAACTTGCCCAAAGAATGTGAAGCAAACCAAATAAGCAATGTTGTAGAAAATTAAATTGTAACAATGTGAAGCTAATTAAATAGAAAGACTCATTAGCTCAACTATCATTTTCTCACAATTGTTCATGTTATATATTCTTATGCACCATCAGCAAATGCTAGTAGCATTTCGTCTACATGTTTGGCCTGTTCTTGGTTATTCATTGGCTGCCAAGGCATATCTCAGCCCGTCGGCAATGGAAAAAAAAGAGTGGAGACCCACAACTGCGAGATAGGAAAGGCATAAGATGTATAAAGTTTACTTGAAATAAAATTTAAAAAATTGAAACAAATATAAAGTTTAAGCTTGATGAATGGGAATATCGTAACACCTAAAAACACATGAGAGAATTCCATGAGCAATTATCCATAAACTTCATATCATGCTAGTAGTTGAGGTACCCTACAGAAGGCAACATAAAATCAGAAACATGATATTGTACTATAATCTATAACAATAGAGTTAACAGAGAGAATTCTTATCATGTAGATTAGTAGAAGTGTTTCCCTATTTAGTAATTTATGTAATCAACAGATTTATTTGTTCTTTGCCAGGAAAAGAACATGTCCCTTGTGCCCCCACGGTACATATTCGGTAGCCTGCTATCCGGATACAATGTTCAGCTGATCCATAGTACAAATCAGAACAATCCGATAGTTGGAACTTGAAACAATAACTTAGGCCTCGTTCGTTTAATCCCTGAGTGACAGGGATTGATCTGGTTTGCGGCCCGGTCCTGGTTGTCCAGCCCGGCGAGTTATTTTTTCCATCCCAGCAAAATTGTGGTCTTCGGTTAGTCCCTGGCGGTATTTCTAGCCCAACCCATCCCGTCCTGATCTGCTACCTCGGTCTGGAAAAAATTTATCCCCACTCGACGTGTGGACAAATTCCCACGACGCGAGAGAAAGCGAGCGAAGGGTCGCGAAGTAGCGAGGACGGCGACAGGGAGATCTCGGCGGCGGCGGCGGCGGCGGCGACGGCGACACCACGCCTTCCCCTCCACCGCCGTCTCTCTCCTCCGTCAGCAACGTTCTCCCCGGTACGTCCCTCTCCTACTTCTCATCCTTCCCATCTCGTAGTTAGGGTTTCTAAAATTCTTGGTCGGAGAATGAATCTTGGTACGAGATGGGGTCTTTGGTACGAGGAGGACGGAGAGGACTACAATGGTTCCGTTCGAGATTTCCGTAGCTCGCATGGTGATTTGGGATTTCGGGATCTGTACGAGGGTGCTGCGCTGATCGGCTGTTTTTTCCTGTGATTTGAGCGCTCTGCTCGTGAGGTTTTAGGTGGGTGTCGATCGATCTGTGCTTTGTTTCATTGTTTGTGATTGCTTGATGAGTTCTTGGAATTTTTTTTGGGGGCAGATGGAGGTACAGCTGGAGTACTGGATAGAATCCGAAATACAGTTCTGCTCTGATGATATTTATTGTCTTTGAGTATATGAATTACGTTTATCTTGATTGCATGGTGGTTAGAGTTAAGCTTGTATTCGTTGGGAACTCCCTTTAGTTTACAAATGTGTGCATAGTTGCGTCACCTACATATTGATTTACTACACCATTTCGCAAAAAAAAAATATTGATTTACTACACCGATCAATATGCTAGCTTCTTTAGGTAGACTAAGGCAGAATCGATCAGCACATTAGCTAGTCTAGTTAGCTCCGGGCGCTGGATTCCCTATCTCTTTACGCCTGCCTCGCCGGAAGTATTCGGTGGAGTACATGATAAGATTTTTCCTGGATATTATACATGTTCGATTCTGATCAATATTATTTTCTTGCTTACAATTCTTGCTAGACCTTTTATTTTCAGGCATGTTGTGTAAATTGAGTCTTCCATGGTATGCGCTGGCTGCAGCATGTTGTAATTAATGTCACTATTTGAATTTTATTTCCAGATCTTACCCGCGCCAGTGAGAGTTGGAGAAGACGAGCCCCCTCCATCTTGGGATCCGGTTCTTGGTCCTTTTATAGAAGGTGTTTAATTTTTTCATGTCCTTCTCTTAAAGCTTATTATCTTTCATGTCATGTGCATTTTTCTTTGTGTCAAAATTTGAAATGAAGCTATTATTGATTGCTGGGATTTTAGAGTACCACCCATACTTTTTGTTTTTTGTCTTTTTATCTGTTTGTATACACTTGTGATAATTATTATGATAAGTATAACTGAAACAATTATTTTTAGCTTTACAATGGATATGAGCATTAGAGATCGTATTAGGAAGAGGAGGGAGGAGGATGATGACGATCTTATGCTATTAATTCTCCCTGCTCTATATCATTTGGGTTATCTTGGAGGAGTGGAAAGGCAGCCACGCCATACATCAATTCTAACCGGGGAGGAAAAGGTTAGGGAGCTGCTTGAAGGCCATGTCAAGAATTGTAAGATAGCATTCAGAATGGAACCTTATATCTTCAAAGCCTTGGCTGATTATCTTAGAAGGGAAAAGTTGGTGCGTGATACTAGGATCAAGGTTGAGGAGAAGCTTGGGTTCTTTCTATATATGCTTAGTCACAATGCATCATATGAAGATCTGCAAGTCTTCTTTGGGCATATCAATGATACATTCCATCATCAAATGAAGCGGTTCTTCGATATAGTTGTCCCTACCCTCAACTTGCGATTTCTGAAGCCTCCTTCAAATCAAGTACATCCAAAACTTCTTGGAGATAGCAGATTTTATCCTTACTTCAAGGTGATTTCTATTAACTCTTCCATGAAAATAAACGGTTGCATTTTTATAGTTCAAGAAAATCAGTCGTAGTTTCTTTTTTGCAGAATTGCCTAGGTGCGATAGATGGAACCCACATCCCCGTATCTATATCACCTCAGCAAGCTGCACCTTTCAGAAATAGGAAAGGGACACTTAGCCAGAATGTGATGGTAGTTTGCACTTTTGATCTGAACATCACCTATGTGTCCGCTGGATGGGAAGGGTCGGCAACAGATGCTAGGGTTCTTAGATCTGCAATGAACACGGCTATAGGGAAGTTTGAAGTACCTCCAGGGAAGTTTTATCTAGTAGACAGTGGTTATGCCAACACACCATCCTTCCTTGCGCCCTACCGTAGGTTGAGGTACCATTTGAAGGAGTTTGGTCATGGGCATCGTAGACCTCAAAACCACAAGGAGTTATTCAACCATCGCCATGCCGTGTTAAGGAATCATGTTGAAAGAGTTTTGGGTGTCCTAAAGAAGCGGTTTTCAATTCTCAAAGTTCCCACCTTTTACCAAATCGAGAATCAAGTAAAGATTCCCTCGGCTGCTGCTGTTTTGCACAACATCATTCGATCAATGAATGGGGATGAAAAGTGGCTAGATGATCAGCCAAATAATATTGATCCGATACATTTTGTCAATCTACCTGATGGTGATCAAGGAAATGATGAAGTAAATATTGAAGGCAACAACTTAAGAGACTCGATAGCTCATCAAATGTGGGCTGATTACCAACAACGTAGAAATTAATGGGTTGTAATAAGAATTGTATGACGTGTTATGAATATTCTTGTGTTTGTATGAAGAACAAGTAATTTGGTCGTGATAATTGGTACAATTGTGTTATAAATATTGTGTGATGACAAATTTATTCTGTGATTACTCAAGTACATGGCCAAGCACATGAGGGGGACCAGCTCAGTAGCAGTGGTGTCGAATTTGCAGACTTGCAAGAAAGTTATGCATATCAAGCACAAGATGCAGATGGAGATGCAAGACCAAAAACAACAGAAGATGCAAGCGTGGAAAGGAATGAACAGAGGCCGCCTAGAAAGGCCAGTGCACCAACAACAGCCAATGGGAGAGGGTCTGAAGAGGCCGAGGAAAGGCGCTGCACTAGAAGGGGCGCTAGAGAGGTACCTTGACGTGAAAATGAAACAAGTTCAAGATGAAGCGGTTGTGTTAGAAAGGGAAAAGGAGTCGGCGAATGCTAATGACTATTCGATCAGGAGATGCATCTCTATTCTCAAAACAACAACACTAGCACCAGATGAAAAGGTAAAAGCATCTGAGGTCTTCCTGATTCCAGCTAACCGAGAGACTTTCATCAGTTTCAATGACGACGATCAAGAAATTGCTCTGCTTTGGTTAAGAGGAAAGGTGGATAAGCTTTGAAGGTATACCGTACCCCTACTTGTTTCCATTTTTGGTGGTTTATGTCATTTACTACCTCAATGTACATGGTACTGCGTTGATCATCTCATTGTGGTGTTCAAATATCAATTTTTTTTGCATATTACTTCAAGAGTCGTAAGATACAAACTCTGAAGTTCCCTCTTTTTTCTTCAATACAGGAGAGAGGCACAACGTGATGATCATCTTGTCGGTTGTCACAGTTTTGCTTTGATCTTCAACTCATATGGCGCGAGATCTACTAGATACGGATTGAATTGTTTAAAAGATGACCTTTGTTGTTACTTCTGATTGGTCCTGTGATGTCCATGAAGTGCCAACTCTATGTCTTGCAAATTTATTTTGAACAAATTATGTTTGGTAGATGGGCTGGCAAGTTAGTTTCATCAAGCTATTTTGTATTGCGTTTCATATTTATTAATGCATAAATGTGGTGAACATTGTTATGTTTTTTTAGTCCCAGTTCAGATTTGAACATTTTTATGTTTTTGTGTGAAATTTTTTGTTATACTGCCACGCTGCACTGAGAAAGAATGGTCACATTGTGTGTTGCCTGTAATTAGTCCAAGCATGGTCGAGTGGGCAATTGTAGCCTAGCAGGGATTAAACGAACGACTGAAATAGTACAGGGAAAGATGGGGAAGGGATTAGTAGGGGTTAGGTGAATGACCGGGATCCACCAATTCCCTGCCTGGATCGGTTCCAGGTCTGGATGCAATCCACACCTAAACGAACGAGGCCGAGAGAACAAAATGAAGAAGCACTAATATAAGATCCAATACTGGATCTTGCCTGACAATGCTAGGGACTGCAATTTAGTAATCTCGAGGTTCGTGACCGACATATCTGATTTAGATTCTCTATAGAAAAAGGAAACAAACAAAAGAATCTGTAGCATCAAACCAATTTCAGACACAATTAAGGCTGCAACACAGACTCTATGGTGCATATGATGTCCCAGACTCTAATTCGTGAAGAATGTGTGTGTGTGTGTGTGTGGGGGGGGGGGGGGGGGGGGGGGTTCAGTGAGCACATATTATTATCGGAACCGTAGGTCGATACCAAGGAATATGAACTATTTACTATTCTGGAATTTGTTTCTTATCTACTCTTTGATAATTCGTATGAGAAAATGTATAACAGGAAGAAATTTGACCTTATGCACTTGAACATACCGTCATGAGTAATACCTCCTCAAGATATTTTAATATGCTTAGACCTTAATCAATAAATCTCCAACAACATATACCTAGATGCAAACAACAAATAAGTATCCTCCTGAACCTCCAAACAACAAAGAATATGGACGCTTAGGAACATATTAGTTGCCTCACAAAAAACATCATATAAGATAGTAGCTTGTATGTCGTTTTTTCTAAAAGAATCGAAACACGGTTATTTAGAAGAGTATGACTTCTCAAATGGGTATGATGTTCGAAATTCAGCTTTAGAACAGAAAAATCATAGTAAGTATGAAGAGCAAGCGGAGTAGGAGAAGCATGAGGACATCCTTGCATTTCAACATCCAAATTTTCAGCATGACACAGTTCGGTAGTTGTTGGTAAGGCTATGCTATTTTTTAAATGTATCAACATTTCTTGATTTCCGTACTTGACTGAGAAGGTATAAAGCAAAGTTAGTACTCATGTCTGCATAATACTGAGAAAGAATAAACAACATTACCTGAGAACAATCCTTGTCTGGAGAGTGGAGAGTACTTTAGACCTAAGATCAGTACGATACTGCTCCAAAGTAAGGACAACAGAGAAGTGCCCATATATTCATAAAAAACATGAATAAGCATGGAATCAACAACTCATAATTAGGCAACAAGCAGTGGAACATATTCATCAATCATCATCATCATCCTATAAGACTTAGTTTTGCAAAAAAAAAAAAGGAATTTTCTTTCGAAATGGATGATGTCACAACCTGAAAGACTAAAAATTACCATGTTTCCGATTGAAAAGGACCAACAATTGTAAACTGGCTTGCCGACCATGAGCTCACTGGTCATGATACAATGCATATGGTTTCGAGAAGTTTCCATGATTAACAAGTGTATCAGACCTTGCAAAAACACCGTCATTATTATCTCGTAGTCATAAGGACGAAAAGCATAAGATAAAAAATGAGGCCAAACAAAGTGCTATCTTTGTATGAGTAGAACCATCAAAAATGGAGAAGGACTAAGAGTCATGACTGCAACAGGGTAGCGAAAACACTTAGCATGACATACGAAACAATCCAAGGCATTCTAAATTATCTGAAGGGTGATGGCAAATATAGAGGCACACTCATCAATAATAAACCCCTACTTATACACTACATAGCTATTAATTATCAAGACACTCATCTTATACACAAAAAGCGCGCCATTAAAAAGTATAATCATGAAAGGAAGAAAATATACTATGTTGCTATTTTTATGCTGACACAATAGTTAAAGGGTGGACACTTTGCAATTTTGCCATACTCAGTTGCTTCAGGGTGCTTTAGGGCCTTCACCCAAATTGCTTTACGTTAAGTAAACACACTAAAGATGCCATCGTATATCATGTCGAGCATATACACTAAAAATGGCATAGCTTGAAACTGCATACAACTGGTGGTACTGCATTGACATAAATACTGCATTGAACATGCACAAAATAATCCAGTGGCATTAAAAATATTATCGAAGAAAGATCAAAACACTATCTTGGAATTCTTGCATAAGCATAGAAGATCAGGACATTAAACAATAAGGACCTGCCAATCTTTTCAAGAAACAAATAAGGAGCTTTTCTGTCAGTTCTCTCAAACAATTATTTCAGTGATTCCAGCAAAACTTTATTAGCTGGCCAAGTGTCTACCTTCAGTTATTTAAAATATACATCTCTTTTCTGCAGGATTACATTATCTGTTGCAACAAGTTTAGCAAACCTGACTTCCTGATGATTCAAAGGTACGCATGTATCCAGATTCATTGTGACATAATATTTACAATTGGTGGTTAAGACTAAGCTTAGTTCACGTCATCCCTTTTCTGTCAATCCCTTCATGTACTTCAGGAATTCAGTCTTTCCGTTCTCAAAAATAGCATAATCCATCTCTTTTTATTTTTTCAAAGAATTATCAACACCAATAGTTAAATGTAGTAACTTAAATACCATTCATATATGTGCTATCCCAGAAATCATCGGAACAGCAAGCTATCCCAGAGATGAACCGTCGCGGCACATCTACAAAAACAACAGCAACAAAACATAATCAGCCAGCATAGAAAGAAACCCAGGGAAATCGGCAGAACGAAGATAGCCGGTGGCGAGAAATCAAGCAGGGACGCGCCAAGAAAGGGACCCAGCAACGCCAACATACCGCAAACGCGAGAACACAAAAGAGCCAGAGCCAGACGACAGTATCCCCGGCACAACGGGCAGGCGAGAAAGGACACCCGCACAACATGCGGCGCCCCAAAACGCCAACCAAAGAACCCACACGCAGTCGTTAAGACAAGCTCGGCGAGCAGTCATCGCTAGAACATATCAGTTGCCTGAATCCCAAGGCGTCCACTCTAGTGCAGGCACCGAGCAGGAACACCTCCAGCAGCAGCTCATGAACGTGTTCGCCCTCCCACCGCTGCACCGCAGTCCGCATGCCCTGTCACACAGCCTCTGAGGCCACGTCCCGGGCCGTGGTTGCGTCCCTGGCAGATACGCAACCTACGACCACCACGCCGAACGTCTGGGGGCAGCCGGCGCGCTCCATGCACTCCACCATCCGGTGCGCACCGGGCAGGTCCCTTGTCTTGCATAGCGCAGCGACGTACTCGTCGTACGTGTCGGCGTAGTGGAAACCAGGGTACCACGAGCCGGCCTGCCAGGGCCCACGACACTCTTCAGAAGATCTCACCAAGGTCCAGGCTCTCCAAGCCTGGAGAGGCTCTCCAAGCCACGTTGGAGTCTGCCCCAGATTCTGCTAAGGACCTGGCCCTTCAAGCTCTCCAAGCCTGGAGAGGCTCCCCAAGCCTGGCGAGGCCCTTCAAGCCTGGAGAGGCTCTCCAAGTCTGGCGAGGCCCTTCAAGCCTGGCGAGGCTCTCCAAGCCTGGCGAGGCTCTCCAAGCCTGGTGAGGCTGCCCTTCAAGCTCTCCAAGCCTGGCGAGGCTCTCCAAGCCTGGCGAGGCTCTCCAAGCCTGGCGAGGCCCTTCAAGCCTGGCGAGGCTCTCCAAGCCTGGTGAGGCTCTTCAAGCCTGGCGAGGTTCCTTCCTCACGAAGCCAGCTCTGCCTCCGCGGCAGAGCGCACATGGGCTCTGCACACTCCGCAGAGTCACGGGCGCGCCAGCGCGTGGTGACGCCAGCGTCACAGTTGCCATTCCCATGTATAAAGCAGTCAACCAGACTGTACCAAGCAAAGGAGCTCCAAGACTTGCCTGTTGGTGACAAGGGAACAGTCTGCAGCTACGCTCCAAGGACGACGTCACCATGGGTCACCTCCCACCTCGGCAAGCGCCAGCCCACTGTCCAGCTGGTCGGTGCCCCTTTTCAGCTTTGGTGACGCCGTTCCCCTGCCGTGGACCGCGTCCACGAGCTTCACCTTTATGGTAGACCTCACCTTTACGGTGCACCGCGCCTCCTCCCTCGTCGCCATGTGGTAGCCCTTCCCGCCCAAATGTTTGGGCAGAAGAGGCCCAGGGCGCCTATAAAAGGAGGGGGAGCACGCCCAAGCAAAGGGTTCGACTCTGGGTTAGGGTTCGGTTTTTGGAATCTAGGAGCCTACCCAAAAACTCTAGATCTGAAGATCAGCCAGTAGCCATTGTTAGCCACCTAGAGCTCGACAAGCTCTCCTTGTACTGTAAACTCTCCAAGCAGTGCAATACACAAAAGCAGGACGTAGGGGTTTTACCTCCACAAGAGGGCCCTGAACCTGGGTAAGACCTTGTGTCAATCTCTGCAGTGTCGTCCGCAGCGAGCCTGACGAGCACCGTCGCCGAAGCACGTTGTGGATTGTTTGACTCCGTGTTCAGCCCCTTACACGATACCTTGGAGACACCCCTAGTTCCTGGGGACAATCTCCGACATTTGGCGCGCCAGGTAGGGGGCTGAGGCGCGTCTTCATCCTCGACACAGCCATGGCCGGTTCTCGTGCCGAACGACTCGCTCGCCGGACGGCCAGCGCCGCCAGCGCTCCTTCTGCCGGCAACCCGCGCGGCCGCCCACGCGGGAGCACCGCTCCGCCGCGCCGCGTCGACCCCGAGCCCCGCGTCGAGCACCCGGAGGACGACGACATCGACCACGCTGAGGACGACCTCGGCAAAGAGGAGGCCTCCTCCCTGCGCCCGTCACGGGACGGTGCTGCCTCCTCGCTGGGCCACCCTGCGCCCAGCCCAGCAACTGCACTTCTCATGGCGCAGGAGCTGCTGCGGTACCGTCCCACGCCGGAGGCTCAAGAAGCCTGGCTCCATCGCCTCTCCGAGCTCGTCGGTGCCGCTTGCGTCGCCGCTCGTGCCGCCGCTCCTGTACCGTCCCACTCCCTGGTTCTCTCAGGGCGTGTGGGAGACGTAGCGCACGGCGCTCCTCCCGCACCTCCTCTTCATCCCGCGCCTGCTCCAGCTCCACCGCAACCAGCTCCAACGGCGGCTCCTCCTCGCGACAACCGTGCTGCTTCGCACGCCTCGTCACCGCATGACTGCCAAATCATGCAGCCTCTGGGGCGCTTGCGTCACCCCTCGCCGAGGCCCCGGCCTTCTCGTCAAGGCTCGGGGGCCCGCGCCACCTATGTCCGGGCTCCGGCCTTCTCCCGAGGCACCGGCCTCCATGAGGCTGATCCCCTCGCGAGGCCCCGGTCCTCGCCGGAGACACCCCGTGCAGCCACGGTAAAAACGTCCAGGCTCCGGCCTTTCTCCCGAGGCGCCGGCCTTCACGAGGCTGATCCCCTCGCGAGGCCCCCGGTCCTCGCCGGAGACACCTCGTGCAGCCACGGTAAAAATGTCCAGGCTCCGGCCTTCTCCCGAGGCGCCGGCCTTCACGAGGCTGATCCCCTCACGAGGCCCCCGGTCCTCGCCGGAGACACCCCGTGCAGCCACGGTAAAAACGTCCAGGCTCCGGCCTTTCTCCCGAGGCGCCGGCCTTCACGAGGTTGATCCCCTCGCGAGGCCCCGGTCCTCGCTGGAGCCACCCCGTGCAGCCACGGTAAAAATGTCAAGGCTTCCTCTCCGTGACAGCCACCCCGTGCAGCCACGGTAAAAACGTCAAGGCTTCCTCTCCGTGACAGCCACCCCGTGCAGCCACGGTAAAAACATCGTGGCCAAGGTCACATCCTCCACGAGGAAAAAGTTCGGGCTCCCCTCTCTACTATACGTTGCCTGGGGCCGTTCGAGAAGACTCCCAAGCCACCACGCCTCGGCAAGGTGACTTCTTCAAGCACCATGCCTTGGCGAGGTGGATCCCCATGCCGGACATGGTGGACCGCAGGCTCAATGAAAGCCACCCCCGCATAGGGGCCCCCTCTCTGAGCTCTCTTTACATGCGTCGCCTCGGGCCGCGAGAGTCTCAGCCACTGAATGTGGAACCCCATGCCTGACATGGCGGATTTTGCACTACTGGCCACGCCAGTGTAATGAACAACTACTTCGGGTCATACTGAACTTTTGCGCATCGCGCCAGCATATTTTGCGGCTTCGGTAAGCTGTTATGATATTGCTGTTTATTCTCGCTCGTACGATCCCTCCTGTGTATCTCACGAGCGGGGGCTAGCATGGTGCCATGCCACGGGAGCATCCCGGCAGCGCCTCAAACCCAAGGGATCCGAGCTCTGAACTTGCGGGTCAGCTCTCATGCATGTCAACTCCTAAGGAGCTCTGAACTCATGGACCAGCTCCCGTGCACGTCAACTCACCAAGGACCTTGGTGCCTGTTCCCCTCGCAAGACACACATGAAGGAACCTACGAGCACGCTTAAGTTATCTAGCTATGTATTGCTTGTGGGTATGCCTATCTGTCCAAACGCAGGAAAGCAGGTTCAAAAACAAGCCTCAGGCACCCTCTCCAAGGAAAAAACGCCTCTCCAGGGAACCAACACCCTCTCCAAGGCAAAAACGCCTCATCAGGGAACCAACACCCTCTTCAAGCAAAAACGGCTTGCGAAGCTAAGTCCAAACACTTGGTTAAATTTCCTTTCGCTGGTTTTCGTCCCTCGAGCCTCTTTTTCTCTCTCCTATGCCTCATGGGCTGCTTGCGCGTTAAAGGGGAACCCCAGGCATCGCGCCTCGGGGATCTTACTTCTTGAGGCCTCACGCACCCCCCGGCCTTGTGGAGCCCTGACTCTCACATACCGAAGCGGCGGTGGTGTAGCGCTAAGAGAGGGTCCTAAAACGTAGAGCGAAAAAGACATGAAAGGGGAGATAAAAAGCCTCCCGAGGGGCATTCGCTGGTTTTCGTCCCTCGAGACTCTTTTTCTCTCTTACGCCTCATGGGCTGCTCGCGCGTCAAAGGGGAGCCCCGAGCATTGCGTCCCGGGAGCCCTTACCTCTCGAAGCCTCACGCACCCCCCGGCCTTGTGGAGCCCTGACTCTCACATACCGAAGCGGCGGTGGTGTAGCGCTAAGAGAAGGGTCCTACGACGTAGAGCGGAAAAGACATGAGACAGGAAATAAAAAGTCTCCCGAGGGGCACACGCAAGTGCTTTCAAGTCCTTACAACAAGGCATTACAAGCAAAACTAAGTTAATTCGTGCCTCATGCACACCTAGCTACAGGAAGGCTCAAGCGGCAGCTTCTTCGTCCTCCAAGGTCCCCGCACCGTCGCGGGGCGCAGAAGCCTGGATGCTTGTCGAGGCACCTTGGGCGCCCTCAGGCTCGTCGGCCCCTCCTGCTGAGGCCGCTCCCGTCGCGGCCTCGGGCTCGTCATCCCCTCCTGCCGCGGCCGCTCTCGCCGCGGCCTCGGCAGGCCTCTCCGGCGTCTTTACGGCCTCGGTCGCCGCCTCTTCAACCTCCCTCTCCTCGCGGTGTTCATCCGCAGGAGGAGGGGTAGCTGCGCACCATGGCCCGTCAGCCGTGGGCGGCACAAGTGCCACAACGACGCCAGGGTGCTCCCCAAGCTTGTGGAGCCTTCGCCTCTACATCGACCAACCTCGTCAACAAGTACCGGCGCAGCCGTCGCGCCCCACGTGTCTCGGGCCAGACAGGCTGTTTTTGGGCCCGCGACGCTTGGCCTACGCCCAATGGACTCCAGCGTGCCCATCGCGGGCCCGGGGGCTACTGTCGGCGTAGTGGAAACCAGGGTACCACGAGCCGGCCTGCCAGGGCCCACGACACTCTTCAAAAGATCTCACCAAGGTCCAGGCTCTCCAAGCCTGGAGAGGCTCTCCAAGCCACGTTGGAGTCTGCCCCAGATTCTGCTAAGGACCTGGCCCTTCAAGCTCTCCAAGCCTGGAGAGGCTCTGGAGAGGTTCTCCAAGTCTGGCGAGGCCCTTCAAGCCTGGCGAGGCTCTCCAAGCCTGGCGAGGCTCTCCAAGCCTGGTGAGGCTGCCCTTCAAGCTCTTCAAGCCTGGCGAGGCTCTCCAAGCCTGGCGAGGCTCTCCAAGCCTGGCGAGGCTCTCCAAGCCTGGCGAGGCTCTCCAAGCCTGGCGAGGCCCTTCAAGCCTGGCGAGGCTCTCCAAGCCTGGTGAGGCTCTTCAAGCCTGGCGAGGTTCCTTCCTCACGAAGCCAGCTCTGCCTCCGCGGCAGAGCGCACATGGGCTCTGCACACTCCGCAGAGTCACGGGCGCGCCAGCGCGTGGTGACGCCAGCGTCACAGTTGCCATTCCCATGTATAAAGCAGTCAACCAGACTGCACCAAGCAAAGGAGCTCCAAGACTTGCCTCTTTGGTGACAAGGGAACAGTCTGCAGCTACGCTCCAAGGACGACGTCACCGTGGGTCACCTCCCACCTCGGCAAGCGCCAGCCCACTGTCCAGCTGGTCGGTGCCCCTTTTCAGCTTTGGTGACGCTGTTCCCCTGCCGTGGACCGCGTCCACGAGCTTCACCTTTATGGTAGACCTCACCTTTACGGTGCACCGCGCCTCCTCCCTCGTCGCCATGTGGTAGCCCTTCCCGCCCAAATGTTTGGGAAGAAGAGGCCCAGGGCGCCTATAAAAGGAGGGGGAGCACGCCCAAGCAAAGGGTTCGACTCTGGGTTAGGGTTCGGTTTTTGGAGTCTAGGAGCCTACCCAAAAACCCTAGATCTGAAGATCAGCCAGTAGCCATTGTTAGCCACCTAGAGCTCGACAAGCTCTCCTTGTACTGTAAACTCTCCAAGCAGTGCAATACACAAAAGCAGGACGTAGGGGTTTTACCTCCACAAGAGGGCCCTGAACCTGGGTAAGACCTTGTGTCAATCTCTGCAGTGTCATCCGCAGCGAGCCTGACGAGCACCGTCGCCGAAGCACGTTGTGGATTGTTTGACTCCGTGTTCAGCCCCTTACACGATACCTTGGAGACACCCCTAGTTCCTGGGGACAATCTCCGACAATACGTTGTGACAGCCGGCACGAGCCCTCGCAGGAGCATTTCTTCAAACACCTCGTCGACGGCGTCAAACTCACCGCGGTTGCCAAAGGCGCGCATCATCAGCTCGAAG
Source organism: Puccinellia tenuiflora (assembly GCA_012064385.1). Lineage (NCBI taxonomy): Eukaryota > Viridiplantae > Streptophyta > Magnoliopsida > Poales > Poaceae > Puccinellia > Puccinellia tenuiflora. The sequence goes on from QRDG01000126.1 coordinate 31,503, forward strand.
TCAGCCACCCCAGAGGGGGGGCACGCCGTCGAAGTCCATCTTCTTCTTGACGACCTCGTACGCCTCCGCCGCCATCTCCTCCCGCAGGAACACCAAGAGGAGGGAGGGCGCGGTGGTCGAACCCGCTGGGCAAGACGCTCCACCGGTGCATGTCTTCCAGGAACGCTGCGGCGCACCGGCAGAGGGAGGAGAGCATGGCGCGGCAAAATGGCAAGTCCAGGTCGAGGAGGAGGGAGGGCATGGAGCGCAGGAGGTCGGCGGCGGCGGAGGGGCGACGGGCGCGACAGAGCGTAGAGGCGAGCATGCGTAAGGTGGCGGCATCGGGGGAGGCGTGGGGGCGGCTAGGAGGAGCATGGAGGGGGACGACGCGGAGGAGTGACGGTGAGGAGCAGTTGGCAGCGAGGATGGCCTTGAGCGCACACATTGTGTAGACGACGGTGGAGAAAAGCGTCGTGGTGGGTGCGAAGCGGCCGTGGCGCGCGAGGATGGTGAGAATGTGGTCGTGGTCAAACTCTGGCGGCGGCCACTGTAAATAAAGCACAAGATCTAAAACAGAAAACCCCACGCGAATAGGCAAAGGAACCGACCCAGCAGAAGGCCCACAGCCAGTCTCACACACGTAAACAAAGCCATCCCTCAAACACACTGACAAGCGGGATCAATACTCAAAATGCACCACGGCTCAAGGATTCCAAGGAGTATAGATATTGGAGGGGATAGCTTAGATCTCTGACCTCCAGTGTTGTAGACAGGCCTCAGGCCATCCTGGCCTTGGCCCGAGGCGTGAGCCAGAAATGGAAGCCTATTATTTGCTACAGTGTATTACTGTAGCTTACTGTAGCTACAGTACATTGAAAGTGGCCTGGGGCGTTCTCCCATCCTGGCTACGCTACTGCTGACCTCCATTTGGCCTTTGGGGTGCTTTGGTAGTGCCGATGGAGATGCTCTTTTATGTTCTATACAATTAATAACAAAGGGGTGTCACATGTGCTATAAATGTCTGATAACAGCACATGTATATATATGATTCCAATGAAAAACACAAGAAACGACTAGGATGGACAGAGTGTGCCGCATTGTCACTTTAGGCTGTGTTTGGTTCAGGGGATTAGATTTAGAGGACGAGGATATCTCCAACCACCTGGTTAGCGGATAGCAATTTTTTCTGTTTGGTTAGACAGGATTAGAGGTGGTTAGGGATAGCCATTTTTGTGCATGACCTCTTTTATTGAGGCTCATTTGCATGTTATTTTCGGCCATCTATTTCTAAAAAAAATTTAAAAATTCATGAAAAAAGTAAAGAAAATGAGAAAAAATTACTAGCTAGCTGTGAGATCTAACATAGCTAGCTGCAGGCGAGAGAGGAGGCTAGCTAGCTTCGTTCCTCAAGCTGCCGCTTGCTTCCCGTCTTACTCCTGTTGAGCCGCCGCGCGGGTGTCATCTTGTTCTTCCGGCCGCCCGCCCGCATGTCCGGAAGCTAGCTAGCTGCAGGCGATAGAGGAAGCTAGCTAGCTTGGATGTGTGCGTGAGAGACGCGGGGCGCAGTTGCACGGTCGATCCTACCGCGGAAGTCCTGTAGACGCAACCACGCGGTCGCTCGGTCTGGCGCCAGCGCCGCCGCCGCAAGTGAGAAGGAGAGACGGAGAGGATAAGGTCAGAAGAGTCCACAAGGGGTGTTTGTGAAAATTGACGAAATTGACCACGTGGCCAAACTTCAGCACAAAATGACCTTGTATCGATTTTTTTTTCTTCAAAACTAACCTTTTACGGCAACGCCCTACAAAACGGCGCGGCCCTCCACATGGTAACGCCGCAGGCCGCGGCGCTGCCCTACCTGCCAGCGTGGCAAAGCGCGGCCAACCTGGCACCCAATCCGTTTAGGTAGCGCCCCAGGCGGCGGCGTTGCCCTCCACATGGTAGCGCCGTGGGCAGCGGCGCTACCCTCCTGACTTAACAGACCGCGCGGCCGACCCGAGCACATACATGTTCGTTCCAGGAAAAGAACAGACCCGACCGGAGCATGCCGGCCGCGTTTCCCCTCTCTCCTCCTCTCAAATCCTCTAGCCAAATCGAGCAGATCTGAAGGATTTCTCCGTGGATTTTGTGCTCTAACCCTTCCTGAAGGTAATCTCCTCCGATCCCCAAAGTTTCATCCGAAAAATTTGTCACATTAGGCCTATTTTGCAATTTTAGGTGAAACCCTAGTTCATCTTACATTTGGAAATTTGTATGAAATATTGCAAATCTTTTTGTCCTCTAGCATCTGTACATGACTCGCAATCCTTAGGCTTGTGTAATGATTTTTTTTGTAATTTTATTTAACCGGTTAACTTAGGTGTAGTAGATGCATGTTAAATTGTAGTTAACCGGTTAACTTAGGTCTAGTAGATTATTGGTTGATAGATGGATTGTTTATTGATGTTGGTTGAGCCTATTGATTACTTTATGAAATAATTTGCTATCTCATTATTCTTTATGTTAGGAAAGAAATTAGCTATCTCATATTGTGAAATATATGTGTAATGTAGGATGGAACTACTCGATCCTAAATATGATGGTCCACACCGTGCGCGGTTGATGGCGGAGGAGAAAAAGGTACATGTATTGATAATTGTAGTTCCAATGAGAAGATTATATGGACATGTGGTTGGTGCTCTAACGCATAAATTTTTGATAGGTGTTTTCACCTCTGCGGATGAGGGCTCACGAGGTATCATCGAATAAGATGCGATACGACGAGAACTACACACCGTACATTGAGAGTACAGGACTCCTTCCATTCATCCAGCTAGTAACTCGGTCGACGCCGAACATGAACCCAGCTGCCCTCACCGCACTTATTGACCGGTGGAGGCCGGAGACGCATAGTTTTCACCTTCGCACGGGGGAGATGACGGTGACTCTTCAGGATGTCTCGATGATCCTTGATCTCCCCATCGACGGAGCTCCAGTCTGTTTTAGCACAGATTCCAAAGGTTGGCGCGAGTTGATGTTGGGTCTTATTGGTCGGGTACCTCCATTGAAGGTAGACCCGACTAAGGAAAGAACCCCCTCCGGTGGGACATATGTTTGGATCAGACAACAGTTTAGCCAGTTGCCCGCTGATGCTAGCCCAGAGGTGATTCTGCAGTATGCATATGTGTGGTATGTCATCTCTAGGTCTCTGTTTGCTGACGCCGGCGGTCGGAACGCTCCGTGGATGTGGTTGAAGGCATTAAGTGGTACCACTAAACTGAGCTAGGGTTCGGCAGCATTGGCATATTTGTACCGCCAGGCAAAGAAAGTTTCATATTTTCTCCACCTATTACAGTTTACAAATAATCTAACCATGCATGTACTTGTGCAGTTGGACGATGCTTGTCGTAGAACCGACGAGCAAGGTTGTATGGGTGGTTGCTTGATCCTACTTTCGGTATGGATGTGGGAGCACTTCTCGGTTGGACGACCGACCATATTGCCTTTCAAGCCTTGGGAGGACAATGGAAACCTGCTGCGCAGGCCTACATGGGCGTACATGTGGGACGTGGTTTCAGATTATAGTGGTAACACAAAGATGGACTATGTGCGATACACCAACGAGTTCGACGAGCTAACCCCCGAGGGACCATGCGGAAGATCTTGTTACCGTGGAGTATAACAGACTCGTAAGAGAGGGCACCCAGAGCCAGTTCGCTCCTCTGATCAACTTTATGGTAACAATTCATAGTTTTTTTGCTTCTTATCTTATTAGATTTGTAGGATGTCGTATATTGACATTTTTTAATAGTGCACTGAGATTGACAACCAAGCCAATGAAGCTGACCGAGCTCTCGCGCAACCTGCGACTAAGAAGGGCAACACAGCCGTTAGAGAGTTCGTGAAGGTACGTCGGTACACCTCTACATTGTGCATATTTGGCGTTAAGTTTAATGACATGTTCATTCTAAATGTCACAACGATCCGCCACTCGTTTGCACATGTTGGCTGTTTTGCTTGGTTGCTGTGGCAAGGATGATACCATTCCATCAAGGTCGCCTTCAAAGGAATTCCGGGGTGAAGCTTCAAGCTCTCAGCCAACACATCTTGATGACGAGGAGGACGAGGTAAACTTTTTGACAATTTGTTTTTACCTAGCCGCATACACGAGATAGTTACCGTTAGTTTTTGGTTCTCTAGGTCCCTGATGAGATGACCTTACAGGAGTACCAACTTCAGCGGCGTGAATTCAACTTTAGGTCGAGAAAGAAATTTACACGGTACACACCTTCACAATGGGACAATAAAAGGCAGGAGGTTGAGGAGGAGTCAGAGCATGATGAACAGGTTGAGGAGGAGTCAGAGCATGATGAAGAGGTTCATATTGAGGAGGAGGATCAGCAGGCGTTTGCACCTAGGAAGGGTGCTAGGAGAGCTGTTGCAAAAAAGAAGGCCGCACCAAACTCAGCTTTGAGGAGGCTTCGGACTGAGGGGGCATCGTCGCCTGAGTTGGGTAGGAGGAGGAGGAAGGGTAGGCAGTAATATATGTTAGTATGCACTTGTTAAACTTGTTGTCATGTTGGACTTGTTGAATTGTGTTAAATTATGCACTTGTTGGAGTTGTTGAGCATCGTCCCTAGAACTATGGACTTGTTGAGCATCGTCGCCTGAATTCTGTGTTGAATTGTGTTCAAATTGCGTTGAATTGTGTTGAAATTGTGTTGAATTGTGTTGAATTATGCACTGTCATTTCAGAATTTCAGCATGGTAGCGCCCCAGCCCGAGGCGCTGCACTCTGCACGGTAGCGCCCCAGGCCACGGCGCTACCCTCTAGTCCTTAGCCGTTTTCGGCGTCGAGGAGTGGAGCCAGAAAGACACGCTTCTGTTACTCAAATTCAACATGGTAGCGCCCCAGCCCGAGGCGCTGCACTCTGCACGGTAGCGCCCCAGACCACGGCGCTACCCTCTAGTCCTTAGCCGTTTTCGGCGTCGAGGAGAGGAGCCAGAAAGACACGCTTCTGTTACTGAAATTCAACATGGTAGCGCCCCAGCCCGAGGCGCTGCACTCTGCACGGTAGCGCCCCAGGCCACGGCGCTACCCTCTAGTCCTTAGCCGTTTTCGGCGTCGAGGAGAGGAGCCAGAAAGACACGCTTCTGTTACTGAAATTCAACATGGTAGCGCCCCAGCCCGAGGCGCTGCACTCTGCACGGTAGCGCCCCAGGGCATGGCGCTACCCTCTAGTACTTAGCCGTTTTCGGCGTCGAGGAGAGGAGCCAGAAAGATACGCTTCTGTTACTGAAATTCAACATGGTAGCGCCCCAGCCCGAGGCGCTGCACTCTGCACGGTAGCGCCCCAGGCCACGGCGCTACCCTCTAGTACTTAGCCGTTTTCGGCGTCGAGGAGTGGAGCCAGAAAGACACGCTTCTGTTACTGAAATTCAACATGGTAGCGCCCCAGCCCGAGGCGCTGCACTCTGCACGGTAGCGCCCCAGGCCACGGCGCTACCCTCTAGTCCTTAGCCGTTTTCGGCGTCGAGGAGTGGAACCAGAAAGACACGCTTCTGTCACTCCTAGGTCGATGAAATTCAACATGGTAGCGCCCCAGTCCGAGGCGTTGCACTCTGCACGGTAGCGCCCCAGGCCACGGCGCTACCCTCTGCAGTTGCAAAAATCTTCCAAAAAAGGGACTTGTTGCTTTCACAAGAATTAACATATATCTTTCATGGACACAACAAATTCATAAAGTTCAATACATTGCAAAGTTCACATGAAATCCACAGAATACAAAGTTCAACACACAAATCTTTGATGGACACAACAAATTCATTACACCTAGTTCATTAGATAGTCCACGGCATCGACGACATCAATGTTGGAGACTCTATTGAGTCCAACGTGGATACTTCCCCTTACGCTTCGCCGCATCCTTCTCCGCTTCTTCCTCCTTTTGTGCCCGACGAGCCCTCTCACGCTTCCTTACCCTCTCCTCCTCACGCTTCTTTGCCTCTTCACGCTACTTTGCCTCCTTCTCCAAACGTTCCACGAGTAGCCGTTCTTTCCTCTTCTCTTCCCGCTTTTCATCACGCTCCTTCTCCGCTGCACGTTCAGCTAGCTTTGCATACTGATACTCAACCTCATGCTTGTGGTAATCACTTTGCTCCATATCTATCCACTTGTAGAAGCGGCAAAGGGGCGGTGGAGACTGAAATAATATTGTTATTAGCATGTATGAACAAATCTAAACCTTTGTCATGTACAAAGGAGGACACATACCTTAGGACGGTCATAGGTGTTCTTTGGTTTCGGCTTGTCATGTGCATAGTTCGGACACATCCAAAATCTCCTTCCTCTTGTTTCATCCCAATCTGTCGACTGCTTAGAAACACAGTCATCACCACACCAACACTTCACCGGAACCAACTCCGCCTCACCAAGTTGCTTCCCCGCGTACCTCCACATCCATGGTTTCTCCATCGGATCGGAGGACCCCATACCTACAAAATTTAGCACAAAATTGTTAGTACAATAAAATGAAATAATATTCGAGATAAAATAGGTAATAATGTTGGCTACATAAATTGCATTCATACCAAATTAATACCGGGCTCGACCACTAGTACCACCTCTACGACCTCTTCGTCCACCATCACGAAATTGGTCAAACATTGAAACGCGACGGCCGCTACCACCGTGATGGCTACCACCGTGTTGGCTACCACCTTGTTGGCTACCACCTTGTTGGCTACCACCTTGTTGGCTACCACTGTGTTGGCTACCACCTTGTTGGCTACCACCTTGTTGGCTACCACCTTGGTGGCTACCACCTTGTTGGCTACCACCTTGTTGGCTACCACCTTCATTTCCCTTTTTCCTCTTCCTTTGACTACAACCTCTAGTGTTGTGTCCATCACCATTGCATCCTCCACAACGGGCACTAGCACGGGGCTCCTGAAAATGTTGGCTGCCCCATTCTCGTAGGCCTCCAGCACCCCACGCGTCCATATCATTTCTGAAACGCTTTGTCTTCCGTCTCCCCCGCGTGTTCACCTTCAAATCAAGATCGGGCCAAACTTGAATTCCATGATACTCCGGCCACTGAGATTGGTCAAAGTAAGGATGAAATCTACTCGCCCATGTGTGTTTTGTTGCCTCAATAGAGTATTCTGACACGCGGACGGGGCCAACTTCTTTCACCTTCGAGAAGTGAGCCTAGCTCACTTGGCTAGTGGAGTGGATGTACAACCCGGCCACCCAGGTTCAAGTCCTCACGGACGTGAATTTGGGTTCTCATTATTTAAAAAAAAACTCGCTGTGGGAGCCTCTCCTACCGCTTTCCTTTAAAAAAAACTTCTTTCACCTTCACTTTTCTTATGCGTCCCGCTGTCCGCAAGTGTGTGAGAGCATGGGAGATGAAGCAATTGAGGCCTCTGGCATGAACACTCTCCTTTTTTGAGCATGACTTTGCATGCCCGCCCTCCGTGTTGCACACCACCTACTGTGGTACCTCCCGGCTCATTGACTTGGTAAATCCACTCGTCTTTATCAAAACATTGAGCGGTTTGGGAGTCCGACTTCCTTGACTGGTATGACACCCATTTGTCAACTTCAGGTGGGTACTTGTACTTCTTGTTGGTGATGGTCTTTCCTGCAATCTGATTATCAGTCTCCTCGCTGTACTTCTGAAAATACACATTCAACTTGTCGAACGTATATTGAACTATTGCGGTCACAGGCAATGCACGGACACCCTTGATCACATTGTTGAAACATTCAGCCATGTTGCTTGTCATGTCACCGTACCTCCTACCCCCTTCGTCAAACGCTCGCGCCCACTTGTGGACCTGTGATTCATGTCGGTGCAAAAACTCTTGACCCCCAGCCGAAGTTGTGAGAGTGAGCAATCTGTTGTACAATCTCGCGAAATGTCGCTCGGTGAAAGCGAGGCAACAATCTTTGAGATCGTCGGACAACTCCTTACTATTACATGCCCTGTAGAAGTTTGACACAAAATGCCTCATGCACCATCTATGGTGCACACGAGCATGGCCGGGAATTTCAATCTCCACCGCGTTGAGTATGCCCTGGTGGCGGTCCGAGATGACACAAACCTCTCTTTGAGCCTCAATTCACTTGGTTCGTACAAGATTCATGAACCACTTCCAGTTATCGTTGTTCTCCACCGTAACCAAAGCAAAAGCCAAAGGAAGCAAACGGTCATTCGCATCATGAGCTATTGCGCCCAAGAGTGTGCCTTTGAACTGACCAGTAAAAAATGTGCCATCCACAAAGATAACCAGCCTACAATGCTTAAATGCCATTATGCATTGTCCAAAAGACCAAAATGCACGGCGAAATACCCGGACGAGTGCACCATTGATGATCCGGGTCTTCTTGGGTAATGGATCCACCACCCAATACATGCCCGGGTTAGTAGCCGCCATCGCTCCTAACAACCTAGGGAGTCGGTTATATGCTTCTTCCCAATCACCGTACAACATCTTAAATGCGGCTTGCTTAGCCTTCCATGCTTTTCCGTACTTCACCGTGTAACCGAAGAGGCCTTTCACCATATCTATGATACCATTAATGGTAAAAGTTGGGAGTGCCGATATGGTATTGGAAAGTCTATAGGCGATGAAGTCGGAGGTTAGCTGTCGGTGTTTATCCTCAACATCTTCGTCATCCACATCCCTACCATCACACATGTGTGTCGACACACAACTTTTTATCCACCAAATAGGCCCCCCTTTCCATGGTCTTGCACGCACAATCCATGGACACCCTTCCTCCTCACATTTAACCGTGTAACGCTTTTTTACATCGGAGTGTACCACCTTGAATGGTCGATAATACTTAACCGCATACTTCTTAAGCCATGTCTTCAACTCCAAGAAGCTTTCAAACTTTGCTCCTTCAACAATCCCATACTTTGTTGCATCCATATCCTTCTTTGTTGTTGGCCTTGGTCCAAGCAATTTACTCGTGCCACCATCAACCACGGCTTTATCCGCGAGACTAAGATCATGAAACAATGATGTCTGATGATCCCGGCCCACCACCTTCTTGAAAAGCTCGGCTTCTTTAGCCGTGAACCCATCCTCATCAACATCTTCCAAGGGACCCTCGTCCTCCGAGTCTGATGCGTAACCTCGGGTATAAGGTATGTCATGGTTCATGTCCTCTAGCATAACATATGCCTCCACGTCACCAACATAATTGTTATGAAGCTCAACCTCGCCCTCATCGTCTTCGTCCTCATCAATCTCATCTTCCGGTGCTTGATAATGGTCATTTCGAATCGGGCTTGGAGGTTGGCTAGCTTCTTGTTGGGTAATTGTAGGTTGGCTCATCTCATTTTGGGTCATGTGAGGTGGACTCGACGTTGTGTCATGCACTTCATGAGAGGCACACCGGTTCAAATCAATGTGAACTCGAGAATCAACCTTCTTTGTGACAAATACCTCGAGTGCCTTATCTTGAGATCCCGACACCATCTCCTTGTATACACTCCAACACGACTCGGAGTTGAGAGGCATCGTCTTCCAACGAGTGTGCATTCCAAAGCCAACATTATGCCTTCCCTCCAATTGAACTAAATCATTTGGGTCCTTCCAATTCAATGCAATCCTAACTTTTTCCACAAGCTCCACATAGTTAGGACTACGGTCAAACAACACCACAATCTCCTCCGGGTCATGATCGATATTGCCTTTCAAAAAGGCTTCCTTGTCCACATGATGAACACTAACAAGTCTCTCCATCTAACAAAAATTTATGACAACCAAAATGCGTCAAAAATACACTAACAAGTCCAATTACACTAAACTATGCATTTCATACAAATACAATAATAAGATTAAACCTACTTATGTTATGCTCAAAAGTAGCCATTAACCCTAACCCTAACTAAATCTAGCCCATTAACAAATATGTTAACCATACCCTACAAAACATAAGCAAACACTCCATAGCCATCATACACACAAACATTGAGCAATATAGCTAAAATAAACCATAGATTTAGCCTCATACCTAATTTCTAGGGTTTCCTAGATCTAGTTAAATACACCAAATTACAAGATTTCAATTGGTCAAAACATTAGGAATAGGGAGAGTACCTCTTTCCAACAAGGGGGGCCGAAATCCACGAAGAAATGGAACCTAAATGAAGGGACTTGAGGGGAGGGAGAGTTGGGGGAGTGAGAGGGTTAGAGAGAGGGGCTCGGGTCGGGTGGGAAGTGAGGTGCCGAACAGGTAAGTGCTGGGTCGGCTCTGCGCGGGATGGTTAAGTCGAGGAGGGTAGCGCCCCAGGCCCCGGCGCTACCGTAGGGAGGGTAGCGCCCCCGTCTACGGCGCTACCTAAACGGGATTGGGTCCCGCCTTGCCACGCTGGCAGGGTGGCAGCGCCCCAGCCTGGGGCGTTACCCTATTGAGGGTAGCGCCGTCATGTAGGGCGCTGCCCAAAAGGGTTAGTTCTGAAATTTGTTTCGGAAAGAGGTCATTTTGTGCTGAAGTTTGGCCACGTGGCCATTTTCGTCAATTTTCACAGGGTGTTTTATGACGGAGGTGAGCGTGAAAAACGGTTCGGAGGTGAGCGGCGCAGAGTGGTTTGTCTCGTCCAGCACTTTTGGCCGGAGCAGCTCAACCAGTTTGGAAAGCATATTCTCCGAATCTGGTTACCTCTACCTCCTCTCAGCCTCTCAACCAAACATATGGCAACCCTGAAAATAGTGGCTATCCCTAGCCAATCAGGGGATAGCCATTGAACCAAACACACCCTTAGACTAGTGCAACTGGTCCTTTTGTTTCAAAATAAATACAATGCAGTTGATTGTGCTTAACAAGTAGCAAAAAGCAATGCAGCCAGAGGCTCTCATTTCTCTCTCTCTCTCTCTCTCTCTCTCTCTCTCTCTTCCCAGGATCCTTGAGAGTCCTCGGCCCATCTCCGGTTCCTCCCTCCCAACTTATCAATGGCTCTGTCGTATGGCGCCAATGGGAGGGGGAAGCCCATAGTTGTAGGGTTTGCTTTAGGGTTAGGGTTTGATCATATGTGGCGACTGGCGCTATGCCACTCTGCCTATGGATTCCAGCACCTGTTAGCGGTGTCGGCGATATGCATCTCTCTCCTGACTGGATGCGATTCATGGAGGATGGCATCGGTCGCTATTGGAGTTGGTGGGGCAGCTTGAATAAGCTTGTTGCGAGCAGATCTGCCGACCATGGTTGGGGATTGGAGATCCACCTTTCTGTTCTTCATGGAGGCGAGGAGGATGATGGATTCCACATTCAAGCTGATGCTAGCGGGTTCTGCAACAAGGCGGATCCATTATTCTCTTAGGAGTGCTTTCACGACGGCGGGCGCATCGTCGTGAGGCGACCCCTCCCGCCTTGGGCGCTGGTTACAATTTGATGGTTTTCTCCGGCCGGCGGTAGTGGTCTTTGACACGTCCCAGACGTATCTATAATTTTTTATGTTTCATGCTTGATTATATATCAGTGCCACATGTTTTTATAATATTTTTATATCATTTTGGTATGATTTATGGAACTAACCTATTAACAAGATGCCTAGTGCCAGTTCCTGTTTTCTGCTGTCTTTTGTTTCAGAAAAGTTGTTCGGGCAAGTTTCTCGGAATCACCTGAAAATTTACGTGAATTATTTTCACAAAGGAATAAAGACGGAGCCAGGAGGGGAGCTGCAGGGGCCCACAGCCCCTAGACGCCACCTAGGCGTGGCCCACACCTTGGCCGCGCCTGGGGCCACCTGGCGCCCTCCGACATCTTCTCGAGTTTCCCTTTCGCCTATAAATTGACTTCGACGCGGAAACCCTCGATACCCGATCATATTCTCCAGAAAACATCTGTGGCCATCACCGTCGTCAACCATAGATCGGGAGGGTTCTGAAGCTCTTCCCGGCACCCTGCCGGAGGGGGGAATCATCACTGGAGGCATCTACATCACCATGCCTGCCTCCGGAGTGATGCGTGAGTAGTCCACCACGGGACTACGGGTCCATAGCAGTAGCTAGATGGTTGTCTCTTCTCCTTGTACTCCATTGCTTAGATCTTGTGAGCTACCTATCATGATCAAGATAGTATCTGTAACTGCTACATGATGTATTTGCATGGATCCGATGAATTGTGGAAATCATTACTCTTGTTCATCTATGTGTTATGTTTTATCTATGATCTTGCATGCTCTCTGATGCTAGTGGATGCTTTGGCCAAGTAATTGTTAGTATCTTCAGAGAGGGTATTTATGCTAGATAGTGGGTTCATGCCTTTGTGTGCTGAGTGCGATTGACAGAAACGCTTATGCTCATGAATGTGTTGTTGCCACTAGGGAGAAAACAACGATGTTATTTCCTTGTGTTATTTACATTGCTTACATTATGCACTTTGCTTATTGCAATGATCTGTTGCTTGCAACTTAATACTTCAGGGTGACATGCTGGATAGCGATCCCAGGGTGGATTATTAGTCATAGATGCAGTTGGATAACGGTCTATGTATTTTGATGTAATGCCCATATTAGATGAAGCGGTGAACTATATTGTTTTATGATAGCATTGTTATGCGCCCACAATTTTGTCAATTGCCATGCTGTGATTTGTTTACCCATCATGTGTATCTTTTGGAGAGACACCACTAGTGATCTGTGGACCCCGGTCCTATTTTCCTACACTGTTTACAACCGTTTTAATAGCTTTCCATCATCATTTGCTCGCTGGTCATATTTTACTCTCATCATATTTTACATCTGCACATTTAATTCTTTGTGTTCAGCAAGCCGGAGAGTTTGACAACCTCTCTGTTTCGTTGGGGCAAAGTAGTTTGTTTGTGTTTGTATGCAGGTCCAGGTAAACACACCATAAGCTGTTTTTCTGGCACCGTTGACACCTAGCAAAGCCTTCTCCACGTCAACATCTGCACATTTAATTCTTTGTGTTCGGCAAGCTGGAGAGATTGACAACCTCTCTGCTTCATTGGGGCAAAGTAGTTTGTTTGTGATTGTGTGCAGGTCCACATCAACACGCCATAAGCTCTTTTTCTGGCACCGTTGACACCTAGCAAAGCCTTCTCCAAGTCCTACTGGTTCGATAACCTTGGTTTTGTAATCAAGGGAAACTGCTGCTTTGCTGCATCATACCTTCCTCTTGGGGTTCCCCAGCGAACGTGTGATCCACGTCATCAAGCTCTTTTTCTGGCGCCGTTGCCGGGGATTTGAAGAAGGCTTCTCGAACTACCAAGTCTTCCGTCAACACGCCACAAATCTTTTTCTGGCGCCGTTGCCGGGGACTTGGAAGCTTCAGCTAGGGGAGTTTCACACATCCTTTCACTTTACTTTGTTATTGTCTTGCTTAGTTTATTTTTTGTTAGTCTTGTTTTGCCTTTCGTTTGCTCTGAAACTAAAAAACATAAAAAAAATTAAAAATTCCAGCAACTAGTCTCTTTTTGTTTTGCTTAGTTTCTTGCTTCTTTATTGTTGAAATGGGTTCAGCTGAGAACACTAAGTTGTGTGACTTTACTAGCACGAACAACGATGATTTTATATGCACACCTATTGCTCCATCGGCTTCCACAGCCGAATTTTATGAGATAAAGCCTGCCTTGTTAAATCTTGTCATGAAAGAGCAATTTTCTGGTATTAGTGGTGATGCCGCCCCTCATTTAAATAACTTTGTTGAGTTATATGATATGCAAAAATATAAAGAAGTAGAGGGCGACATTATAAACTGAAACTTTTTTTCCTTTTTCCTTAAGAGGACGTGCTAAAGATTGGTTATTGTCTTTGCCTAGGCATAGTATTGATTCTTGGACTAAATGTAAAGATTCTTTTATTGGGAAGTATTATCCATCTGCAAAAATCATACAATTAAGGAGTAACATTATGAACTTTAAACAATTTGATAATGAACCTGTTGCTCAAGCTTGGGAAAGAATGAAGTCTCTAGTTAAAAACTGTCCCATTCATGGACTGACTACTTGGATGGTCATCCAAACTTTATATGCAGGATTAAACTTTTCTTCAAGAAACCTATTGGATTCGGCTGCTGGAGGTACCTTCATGTCCACCATATTAGGTGATGCAACAAAACTCTTGGATGAAATGATGTCAAATTATTCGCAATGGCACACCGAGAGAGCTCCTAGTGGTAAGAAGGTAAATTATGTCGAGGAAATTTTCTCTTTAAGTGATAAGGTTGATATGATTATGTCTATGCTTGCTAGCAAACAGGTTCCTATTGATCCTAATAATGTTCCTTTTGCCTCTTTGGTTGCTCAAGAGGAGCAAGTTGATGTTAATTTTGTTAAAAATAATTTCAACAACAATGCTTATAGGAACAACTTTGGTAATAATAATTATAAACCTTACCCTCCAAATAATGGTAATCCTTATGGCAATTATTATGGTAATTCTTACAACAATAATAGAGGTGTGTCCTCTGATCTTGAAAGCATGCTTAAAGAATTTATCACTTCACAAAAGTCTTTCAATAAAACTGTTGAAGAGAAGCTTGAGAAACTTGATAATCTTGTTGCTAAAGTTGATAATCTCTCTCATGAAGTTGATTTTCTTAAAATAAAAAATTTACCTCATGATGTTAAGGAACATAAAACTTTAAATGCCATACAAATTACAATTGATAATAATATAAGAATGTTAGCTACATGCTAGGTGGGAAAGAGAAGAAAGAGAAGCTGAAATTGCTGAAATTAGTAAGGTTACTAATGTTTGCACCATTTACACTAATGAAGATATTAAAATGATAAATGCTCAAGAGTCATCTACAACACCTAAGTATGCTATTGCTAACAGAAGAGAGACAATTTTCTGCCCGCATGGGTGTAACAACCCCATTTTGGTACCAGAAAATATGAAGATTTTTTCCACTTTGGCATCTCATATTGCATCATGGCATATATAATTAAATTGCTCCACATAAAATAATATTTGGACTTAACTAATAAATCAAGGTTGGTGAATATTATTGGACAAACAAAACTCAAATTGGACTTTCATATTTGTCCAGGAAGTTCTGATAATTTCAAATATGGTTGCCGCAAAATTTAAAGCAATTGCCATTTCAAAATAATTAAACAAGGCCCAAAATGCATGTGAGCCATTCTAAAATATTTCTACATAAAATGTTTACCAAATGGGCTGAAATTTTTATGACAGTCCCCTAATATAATATACTGGCTTTGTGAATTTTTCCAGATTTTTATAAATTGCTTAAGTGCCCCAATTAAATTACTTAAGCTACTGGAATTATTTAAAAGAGAAAAACAGAAAAGGGGAAATAAGTGCCAGGGGGTTTTTCAGAAAAACGTCATCGTCATCTCCCTGTAGCGACCGCGCGGGTCGGCCGCACTGGCGCCATGCCGCCGTGCTCGCCCTGCTCCCACGCGCTGCGCGCCCCCCTGCTGGATAAGGAGCCCCCCTAATGCCGTGCCTCCCTCTGCTCTCTCTCCCTCCCCCTTTTCCTCCCGTGCCCTAACCCTAACCCTAACCCTAACCGCGCCATGGCCGTGAGGTAGCTGGTTCTCGCCGCCGCATCGCCGTCAAATGAGACCTCCCAGAGCAGATCGAATCACGCCACCAGCTCCGCCGTGACCTCTTCTACCTCCACGCCGATGGAATCGAGCCGGGAGCCTGGGATCGTCGCCATCGACCTCCTTCTTCCTCTCCGTCTGCGGCCGCCGTGCACGATTGCCGCCGGGTACCGGCCTCCCCCTTCACCACCGGGCACACTCACGCATCGAGGATGAGACGCTGGTCCTCCTAGACTTTTTCTTCCTCTCCCTCTCCCTCTGGTTCACCCTGGTGCCGTAGGCCGAGCCACCGCTGCCGCCGTAGTTCGTCGCCGGAGCACACCCCGGCGACCATAGGGTCCTTCGCGCCGCCAATAGATTCCCCACGTCGTGCCGAGCGCAATGCGCCCCCTCTCGGGCTCCCGCGTGCATGCACACGACGGATCGGTGCACGACCGTGCCGCCGGTCACCGCAGCGCTCGCGCCGGTCCTGGCACGCACCGCGGTCAAACCTGACCATGGGCCGCCTCGCCCGCGTGGACGCCAGTGTGTCCACGGGCCCGGGCCATCAGCGACCGTGGCTAGCCCCCGGCCGGTAAAAAACGTTTCGGTCCATTTTTTGAATTTAAATAAAAGGACAGAAATTATTTCAAACTTTGAAATTGAATATCTTTTGAACCACAATTCAGAAAAATGCAAACAATATATAAAAATGCTTAGAAAAGAAATGTCTATCTGTTAGTACCCTTGCCATGATCAACTAAATTTGTTAAATGATTTTAATTAATAAATACTAAAATGGCAGATTTAAATCCCATTTTGGGAAATTCATAACTTGAAGAATACTTGCCCAAAAATTATGAATGAGCTATCAAAATGTTCAGTAAACAATGAACTACAAGTTTATGTCATTTGAGAGAGTTGTAGAATTAATTTTTGTGCTATTTATAAAAATTAACTAAAAAGGCAGATTTAAATCAATAATTGGGAAAATCATAACTTNTAATAAATTGGAATCCTTGCATGCTTGTTTGGGAGAGAGACACGCTCCGCTTTTTCATTAAACACTCATGTTCTTCACTTATATGTGTTGAGTGTTTAGCTTTTATTAATTGTTGCTTCTAGCTCTTGTTTTTCATGCATCTCTTGTTCAGAGTTGTTAGCTTTTGTAGTTAGGATGTATTCTCTTGTGGTTTCACCCTTTTAGTTTTGTTTCAAATAGGTTGATTGGTGTTTGGTTGAATGGAAATTATCATGTAGGAAGTGAGAAAAGTGCTTGCATAATCTTGTAGATCACTGTCTTTGAATATTTGATACTTGTCAATTGTTTAGAGATATGAAATAGATTTAATGCTTAAACTTGTGGAACATCTAGTAAGAATAGATTAGTAAAGAACTGCCTTGAAGCTTCAAAATTATGGTGTTTGTCCTTCTTGTTAGCTCTCAAAGTCTAGATATTCTTTTTGCAAAGAGTTGGTTTGTCTAACAAGGTAGACGGTGTGATGTCATACATGCAAGTGTTGATAGTCCTTACATATCATCCAAAAATTGCTTGGATAAATCTCTTGATGATATGCTTGCTTTATCTTGTTTCCATGATAAAAATGCTTGTGTTTCCTCTAATTCTTGTATTAATAATAATGTAGAGGAAACCCAATTAGCTATGGAACAAGATGTGAACTTGAGTAGTTAAAAAATTAATTGTTCGTCTTCATCAACAATCTTTTTCCTTATGGCTAAATCCTCAAGTAGTGATGATAATGATAATAATGATGAAGAGGATGATGATGATGAATCCTTTCATAAGAAAGGTCTAATAATTCTTAATGTCCTTCCTAAAAATAAAAATGCTCATGCTATCCTTTTTGAAATTATGAAAACCCTAATTGAGCGTGGTCTTACTATTAAGGCTTTGGAAGCAAGCCTTGTAGAAAAAGGAAGGATAGAAAGAGAGGATGCGAATGAAAAAGCATCTTTACAGGTGACTCTTGAGGAAGAGCAAGAGACTCAGGCTTCACTTGAGGAGAAACTCGAAACTATTGAGGAGTCTCATAATGAAATAATTGCTAAACTCATTAAAGAACGTGACCATGAAGCAGCCCGGACCAACCTTACTCGTCCGCGTACGAGAGACCGATTCCACGATTGACATGCAACTTGTATTGCATAAGTGGCTGACGGGTGTATGTTTCTCTTGCTATAGTGAGATGAAATTTTCAACAGAAGGCCTTTCAAAAGGATGAGTAAATAAGCAAATTCTATATCACCGTTGTGGTTTTTACGTAGATTAGAACGGTTCTATCTCGGCTACATCAAGCGGATGTGCTATGTGTTCTTAGGTACGAGCCTGACGTCGACCCCTCCACGGGCCAGGGAGTCAAGGGAGGAGAGGGACCTGAAGACGGTGATCGAGAAGATGGTGAACAAGCCGCAACGAGTAGAATGGGCAAGGCATTCTCTTTTCTGCAGTGCACTGCCTCGGATGGGCCCAATGCACTGCCTTTTCTTTTTCTCTTTTAACAGTGCACTGTCTCGGTTGCGCAGTGCACTGCCTGTACTGCCTTCGGTTGGGCAGTTGATGCATGTAAATTGCATACATGAACTTTCCATCCGCCTAGGTTTATAGGTCATGCACGTGTCCCTATATGTCATTTGACCCATGTAACATGACATCTACTCCAGTAAAGTTTGAAATGGTATATTTTTAGTGTTATATAATTCATCTTATGTTGGTCAATTGACAATCTAGAGACTTAAACCCGGTCAAAGGTAGTAGCGAGTTTTAGCCTATAGCCCAATAAAAATTCTAAAATTCTCATATGGGCATTCATGCATATCAAGGTTCGGACTAAAGTATAGCCCCATGTACTAGCCAGTTGAGAGTGAGTTAGACTTGAGGGTCTATTCTCGACTCGGTTTATTTGTGAAAAAAAACAAGTGTTTCTGTTTACTGTGCTACCGGCCTAGCGGTGAAAGCGATGGGCGACTGATCGCACCACAAAGGACGTGTTTGGTTACCTGCAGCCGTTTTCGGCCTTTTGCATCCGTGGCTCCCGGGGGCCTGGCCTGCAAAAACACGGCCTTCATGGTCGGGTGCATTTCTACAAATCCTCAAGGATCACAAGTGGAACGCTAAGCAAGGGTGGGGAGGATGCGAGCTCCGCGTCGAACAGAAAGAAGCAAGCAGCCAACCCATTTTGTTGCCCACAAAGTAACAAACCAGTTTGCCTTGGTGCAAACTCATGATGCCATGTTGTTTGGTCGCCTATGTGCGCAAAATACGTGCAAACACAGTGTGTTTGGTTGTGCGCGCACTCACACATACTCTCACCACTTGTTCTAAGTGGTGAGATTACCATCACACATGGGTCTTAAAACTCACAATAAATACATGCAAACACAGTGTGTTTGGTTGTGCGCGCACTCACACATTCTCTCACCACTTGTTCAAGTGGTGAGATTACCATCGCACATGGGTCTTAAAACACACAGTAAGTACTAAGGTCATAGGATAAGTAGCTAATAGGTAGCACATGACAGTTATAAACATGATACTAGTGCACCACAAATTCAGTACAATAACTGCTGGTGATGCACCACAAGTTCATCATCTGAGGGGTTTAACATATAACGCCTCACAAAATATATCTAGTTAACACATCAGCACCAACACCATCATCACATTATCACAAGTAGTGCCTGCGAAGGAAGGAAGTGAACCGGTGCTTCCTCTCGTAAGGGCTCATGGCAATATAGGACGCACATTCCATTTTATTGTCCATCAAGTGGCTAAGAGTGAGTTGCAGCGACTCAACCCCGATAGGATTCTTCAGACTAATCTTGGCGACGATGGTCTTCATCTGATCATAGTTTTGAACTGGCTTGTTCAGAAAAGCTTTATCCCTAGGGTGAAGCTGAAACCATAGCAGAGTTAGTCAAAGCATAACAGGAAGTAGCGAACTAACTGAACAAGTGGAATTACGATAGCTTACCCCGACATGTTTGATGAACATATCCTCGTCCATCATGAAGTAAGTAGTCTCCTCCTGCCATTCCACCCCTTCAACGTGCCAATAAGCGGAGCATGTTTCACTTATGTCTCCACTTTCTGAGGTGATTGTACACCTGAGTAGTGGTGACTTTGGTGCCAAAGAAAAGAAGAACACTTACGCAAATCTCTTCCAAGCTCTTGTCCCCGATTCCCCTCTGAATATCGACCCCACCATTGACAAGCTGAGCCATCCTTGTGAGGACAAAGGTGGATAAAACAGGAGGCCACTGCATTGGGAGGCCTCTAGCCGCTCTCAGTTGTAGGAACTTATCATGCGCCGGTGCTTGTCAAAGCGGTTTCACAGAGAGCACTGACGTAGCCGAAAGATCTGGGGAGCTGGGCAACACCTCGGTGGTGGTGTCCTACATATTTTAGTACTGTAAGCATGCATGACAAGGGTTGATACAAGCACAACATTGTAGAACAATCAAGCAGATCATGAGAACATGAATGAACACTCTATACTCTGTACAACCAACACACTACAGAACAACACACTGCAGATCTCTTTAATACACTGAACTGCATAGCGGTGAGAGCAAGACACTACATAACTAGTCTGATCTACTTGATCTACTAACACATACCATAGAACCTACAAAGATCTATCCACATCTATCACACGCTCATAGATTTAGGCTACACAAGTGAGGATTGCATGTTACTTACAACCATGGAGGCAGCGGGGGAGGAATAGGACATCTCGTCGACGGAAGGAGATCTCGCCGCCGACCACCACCGACTAGAGGAGGGGATCTCACTGCCGACCATCGCCAATCGGGGGTGGAGATCTCGTCGCTGCTTACGTGCTGCGAAATGGTGAAAAACTCGAAAGGAGGGAAATGGTGGCGCGAGTTTAGACGGTCAGAGAGAGGGGGTGAAATAAAGGGGCGAAAATGGTGGGCGGTGACGGAAAAACTGCCGCCGACTCGTCGCCTGCGCGCGCGAGCTCGCGCCATCTCCATGCGCACACGAGCTCGGCTCCATGTTCCCCAACCCTGCCCCAAAATGCACGCGGAGAGAGTGACTCTGCGGAAATGGCAGAATCGGCCGTTCCTAACGGGCCTGACCAACAACGCAGAGACCAAACAGACCATTTCTGCATCCCTAACCAAACACGCCCAAAAAGGTCAGAGTTGAAGTGTTGAACCCACCTGCCACCTTGTGATCGATCGAGTACCATACTCTTCTTCTCTCTTCCCGTCCAATTACAGAGCGCGGCGCCGCTGCTGCTGCTCCAGAGCAGAGCACACGTACTCCATACTCGCGGACAGCGCGGTCCCCGTGACGATAAAGCCGCTCCTGTACCGACCACCCACCGGCGCCCTCACGGCACTCTCGCGCGCATCAGCCCCGCCGCACTTATTACTATTCCTCTCTTCACCTCACCTCCCGCCTCGTACGGCAAATCCGATCCCTGCATGCAGCGATCGAGCCACCACAAAATAAAGCAGCCTGAGCCTGGCATAGCATACATGGGCAAGAAGCCCGGCGGCGCCGGCGGTGGCTGGCTGGCCACCGTCAGGAAGGTCTTCAAGACCAGCCCCTCCTCCTCGTCGTCCTCCCCTTCCAAGGACTCGCGCCACGCCAAGAAGGTCCGTCCGTACCCGCGATCTTGCTTGCTCCGTGAATTCTTTACGTAGTTATCAGTCACTGATGCTGTTAATCGATCGTTGGAGCGGCAGCAGGTGCTGGGAGGCGGAGAGCAGGAGGAGGCGGCGGAGATACTGTCCGTCGACCACTTCCCGCCGGCCGCCGACACGTCGTCGGACGCGACGAATGAGGGTAGCCGCGGCGGGAGGGAGCGGGTGTGCGGCGGGGTGGAGGCGGAGGCCAGGAGGGGCCGCCGCGCCATTGCGTCCAGGCTTGCCGCCCTGCGCGGGAGGGCGGCCGGCAGGGAGGACTACCGCGCCGCCGTGCGGATCCAGGCCTTCTACCGGGGATACTTGGTACGCAACGTCGTTTCCACTGCCAAAGTTCTTCAGAATGCACACTTACTCCAAGATGAAAATTGAGATGCATGCATTTTCTTTTGAAAATTTGACAGTCCATAGGTAGCAGTAGCTGTTTTTCGTAGTATGTTTTCTGGAAAGCGAATTCACCTGGTACGCGATGGCTGAACCTTAATTACGGCACAGGTAACGACTGACAGTACCAAACCAAAAGCTTTCTTCCTGTTAAGAGCAGTTGCTTGCACTGTGACCAAGCTAAACAAAAGCGTGCAGGAATCAGGATTGCTTGTGATTAAGGGCATAAAAAGGTGGCTTTCAGAGATTAACAATTATTAGATCACCAATTCACCATCATAGTTTGCCGTCATGTACACTCACCTCATTCATTCGGCGGTGCTGACCATTTATGCTTCACGTGTGTGCGTGCATCCGGCCGGACTAGTCATTCCTCCTAAACTTATTTTATTGGAGCAGAGCAACTCTATCAGATCCCAAAACATAGCTCCCAATAACCAGTCTTTGGAAGACTTCCAATTTTAATTGTGGAACTAGTTAATTGTGGAACTGAAATAGTATCAAATGCTCCTTTAGCAGAATAATATGTTGAATTTTTTGGGTTTCACATAAGAAAATAGTTAATTCTCAGCCATCCAACTGCATATACAATTCATGTGTAATTGCAACGAATGTGCAATCTTTTGATGCACAAATCACGATACAATCTAACAGAGCCGAGAATTAACAAAAGTGAAGAAAATATATCTTGCAGGGGAGTTCAGAAAGAAATGATACTTGATCTAATGTTGCATTTGCTGTGTTCAGGCCAGGAGAGCCCTGCGCGCGCTGCGCGGGCTGGTGCGGCTGCAGGCGCTGGTGCGCGGCCACCAGGTGCGTCGCCAGGTCCGCCTCACCATGCGCTCCATGCAGGCGCTCGTCCGCGCGCAGGATCGTGTCCGCGCCCGCCGCCTCACCTCCCACGTCCCCATCCCCACGCACGGCCGACCGGCCGTCGCCCCCGCGCTGCACGGCGGCTGTCGGCGCTCGTACGGGCACGACCGCCTCTTCCTTGATGATGACGAACAGGGCGAAGAGGACGCGGAGACGGAGGCGCAGCTACGGCGACCAAGAAACAGGCACGGAAGCATCGGCAGGCGACGTGAGCCCGTTCCAGGAAGGGTGGGACGCCGTCACCCGGGCGGGAGCTTGCGCCGGCCGCACGGCGACGCCGTGGCTTGGCCACCTGCCTACGCCCATGGCTTCCAGCAACAGCAGCAGCTCAAGGTGCGTACGCCCGGCCGTTCTCTCTCTATACCAATTACAAATGTGCAAATGCAATTCCATCATGAGCATTCGTAAATCGTAATCCTAAGATCAAAACGCTTGCAGCTACAGTGCGACGAGCAGGACAGGCGCAAGGCCGGCTGGCACTGGTTGGAGCGCTGCACGGCGCTGAGCAGCGCGCCGCCGGAGCAGGCGGCCAACCAGCACTTGGCGGCGGAGACGTCGTACGTGACTGCGGTGGCCACGGCCAGCACCGGAGCCGTTTCGGAGAGAACCGTGGAGATGGAGCCGAGGTGGAAAAGCCCACCCAAGGACCTGTACCCGGTGAGCGCAGGCGCGGAGGCGGAGGTGACCATCCCGGGGTACATGGCGGCGACACAGTCGGCGCGCGCCAAGGCACGCATGGCCGCTCCGAGGGCGCATGTCCGGAGCCGGTCCGGGTCGGTGGCCCTTGGTGGCGGCTCGACGGCGAGCTCGGGCTGGAGCACGAGTAACAACGGTGATGGTGGCGCCGGCCGTACGGGGCAGCAGAGGGAAGGGTACAGCCCGGAGTCGAGCTGCAGCGGCGAGCGGACGTCCCCGGCGGCGCTTGGGGGCCGCGGCAGGGTGGCCTATGCCTTGCACTAGCATGATCAGAAGCTACCACTGAAACAACTGATAGGTTTGGAATTGATCATAGAGTTTACCATGTTTCTTTAGTAACGCGTTGCGAGGGTGTGCTCATGAGTCATGACTAGTTGATCACTTGATCTCAGCTGGTTGGAATTACGGTCGCTTACTCCTGTATAGTACATGTAGTAGGGAGAGAAGACAAATGGAGTCTATGGAGCTTGGTTTTTGAAAATTCGAAATCGACATTGTTATGTTTCAAAAATTTTGGTAAAAAATTGCGTAGATAATGTCGAGGTCTATCACTGTCTAAAATATTAACAGAAACTTCATTGTATTTTCACCTAGGTAAAAAAAAAGTGTAGATCTAGATCCGTGAGCGGTGCACACTTTCAAAAAGTTGAATATTTGTCCGATTTATCTTTTTTGTGTAGCCCGTAATACAACGAAATTTGTACTGAGATTTTGCATGAATATAGATCACAAGATTGTCTACCCAAGCATTTTTGTTTCAATTTTTTGAAAAAAAATGTCGATTTCGATTTTTTTTTAAAACGAGCTCCCTGAAGCTCGGGAGCCATTTGTGATTTCCATTGTAGTACAGTATAGGTATACAACTCTTGTGCTCATCTTCTTTAGTGTAAACTGTAGGCGCATTTATTCGAGTTTTACATATTTTAGATTTTATTCTTGAAAACAAAAAGAGTAGTTTATTTTCACATTCTTTTAAGCAAAATTCGTAATAAAATATAAAATGCCTATTAACCACCCTTTAGACAACATCTAGATATTTTAAGATGGAAAAACCAAATTACTCTCTAGTCAAGATCTAGGACTCTTCCTCTACTTTATTGACAACTATTTATCATTCATCCGTGCGATTCCACCCACAATATCCCCGATTTCTCACGACTACAACTCGATCTTCACGCAAATGTCTCTCGCGCCTTCAAAAACAGGCCCCAGCACCATCGTTCTCAAAGTCGCTTGTAGTGGTAGCGAACAGAGCGACTAGGAAGCTAGGGTCTGATCTCATGGCCGCCATGAGGAGGGCGACATAGGGTTTGGGACTTTTTTTTTGTTGTCTCCTTACTCCTCTTGAGAAATCATTCTCCTAAATGTTTAGCACTATGTGATTTTTTTCACGTGTTTGTTGAAAAGCAACTCAGATACACAAACGAAATCACGTGTCAAAAATAATTGTAGGTCCTCCGTTCTAGTGAATAAGGCCTATATTATTTCCGAAAAGTCAAATTTTGTGAAGTTTGACCAATTTTTCTAAATAAATTCTTAACATGTACAATACAAAATAAACATAGTTAGATACATCATGAAATATATTTTTCATATGATATCCATATAATATTATAGTTGTTGATAGTTTTTCTAAAAGTTTGGTCAAAGTTTACTTAGCTTGACTTTTTCAAAAAATACAAGTTTTCTTCATTGTAACAGAGGGAGTATACGGAAAGTCAAAATGGAGCCCGAGCTCCATGGAGCTCGGTTCTCTAAAAAAAATTCAATCCTCTAATTTTTGTCTCAAAAAATTCTGAAAAAAAATCATGTTTGTAAATAATATTGCGATCCACCATTGTGAAAATTTTCAAGACCAAACTCGTATTATTCTGAGCTACGCAAAAATAACAAATTTGGCAAGATTTCAAAATTTTGAGATTGCGCACTATTCACCTATTCAGATATGCACATTTCTCTTTTATGCGTAGCTCAGAATATAACGAGTTTGTGATTGACAATTTTCACAGTGGTGGATCAGAATATTATCTACGACCATGATTTTTTCAGAAATTTTTGAAACAAAAATTTGTGATTTTTTTTTAAACCGAGCTCTATGGAACTCGCCTCCATATCGCGGCTCCCAGTTAGTATAGAGCTATAGAAGTGTAGTTATCTTTGGAACTTTCTAAATGTAGTTTTGTTTCCCCCCAACCAAGTGAGCCTCAAGGCCTGCTAAAACATATAGAAGTGTAGTTTTCTTTGGAACTTTCTAACGTGAAAGTATCTGAAACTTGAGGAACATTTTAACGTTCTGTAATAATGTCCAATAAAAATATAATGCAAGTGAAGGAAATAAAAGAAGATCAAAATACAATACTCCAAGAAACAGTACAATCAAGAAAGGTACACAATAAAAATAAAATAAAATACTAAGAAGAGGTATTGAACTCAAGGCCTCTTACTTCCTTGCATAACCACCAGCTAAGAAAACAATTCTTGCTCTACACTTGGTTGCTCACATATCATACAATATATGCGAGAACAATACATAGTATTATATTTGACAACTTTTTTTGGATATTCAGTTGAATACCGATAAATTAGGGGCCTCCTGGCCGGGCATGGGAGACAGTAGGTCCACCAGCAAATGGATTATCTACAAACACAAGCATACAACAAAGCAGAAGTGAGATAACTTACAATTATCAAGTTTTGTACTCTAAAAGCTTCATTCTCGTAGATAATCAATCAAGAAGTTGCACAAATTTAGGGAATCTCAAACATTTCCTCAAATGATATTGTAAATAAAACTACAAATTCTAAATAAACTGGTTGAATTGTAGTCATAAGTTTTATTTTTGTTGCCTAACGAATTACAGTATAACCCAGGGCGCTAGCTTCAATTGCAAAGGTAAATGCCTTAAAAAAATCAACGGAAGATACACGTAAGCCAGTGAAACAAATAGTTACCTAACATAGAAAGGAGGGGCGGCCAGGGCATGGTGCTGGTTATGTATCTACTCGCGGCACTCCCATGGTGGGAGTCGAAAGCGGTGGCCGGGTGCAGCATCAATCCCATGGTGAATAAGCTCATCCGACCTCCCGATCTGGAGGTTTTCCCCCTTTCTTGGCAGCTCTCCTTGTGCCTTCATGGTGGAGGAAGGGCAGTTGCAGAGGGGGGTGGGACGGATCATAGGAATCACGCTTCGATCTGACCCGGGAGATCATCACCTGCGGTGGTCTACAGTACCGAATCCGAGGCCACCACCAGCCAGAACTACCGAGGTCGAACTGGCCGGGTCCACGAACTCGCTGTCGGCAGTCGCCACCCAAACCATGTTAGGCCGCGGTTGTGCCCCATAGGACTATTGCTGCATAGAAGATTGAGGCCGCCGCCTCAACGTACAACCATCGTCCAGGGTTGCCACCCTGGTATCCGCCTCCGACTACAGAGACAACCCGCCGAGCCGCCGTGAGCCCGTCGCAATGCGAGGGTTATGAACTTCAAGGAGACAACTTCAGGAAGGTAGCAATACGTCGGTTGCTGCCGCTCGTTCCTATGAAGCTTAGATTTTCACCTACAATCGGGATTGAAACTCCACGATGACGCAAACAAGTAGAAACGACGTCCGGAGGCGCCGCCATCGTTGGCACCTACTTATGTCGGTGCAGGGCTTTCGCCCGGAGTTCAATCCGACAGCAAAGCGAGGGGAGCATCAAGTTGGGCAGCTTCACTCTCCCGCTAGCCCGACACGTCTACCCGCTGCCTGCGGACTGCCGGGCTTCTGTGAGACGTGCCCCAGGCTGAGTGCCCATGCGCGAGAAACAACTCGTGCCACAGCTAGCCTCATGCGGGCTATGCCCGTCGAAGAGAGCTAGCCGCAGCAAGGGGGAGGGGGAGGTTGGGATGGCGGTGGTTTTGGGATTCTGCCCAAGCCGCCCCGTGCGGCGACATGGGGTGAGCCTGCTTTTTCCAGTTCAGCCTTTCGGTTTTTTACATTACTTTGTTTTTTCGTGTCTTTCTTGTAAACAAAAAGGACAAACATTTGGATAGTGTTCTCGGAAGATACATTTATTGTAGTTAACCAAGCAAAGTAGTGTTGAATGATAAAGATCGATTATTGAAAAATTGAGGAAGATAAAACAAGAACAGATGAACTCACGGCTTCCACTGGGAGGGCCACCATCTTGGGTTGAGGGTTTGCTTTGAGCGGCAGGACTACTGGGAGGGCCAGGTGCAGGGGTGCCTTGAGCAGCAGCATCACTGGGAGGTCCAGGGTCAGGAGTGCTTTGAGCAGCAGGAGAGGCTGAGAGCGGACCGCCAACTGGTGGCGTCGTAGCCATCCGAAGCTCCTCTTCTTTTTTTTCAGAATCTGGAGTGGTTTAGCTTGACGAGGGCGACGAGCAAATGACAGGCTCGAACTTGTGTATATATAATGTGCATCATCCCATGTGGGGTGGTGGGTAGCCATCCATTTAGTCAAAGTCAGCTATAACTTACTATAATCCAAGTGTTAGGTGGGTAACCAGCTTGTGTACTACCATACT
>QRDG01000126.1:63672-333002 GCA_012064385.1 Puccinellia tenuiflora
TGTTTCACGAGATGAAGCAATAGTAGCCCATATTGGAGAAACTTCCACTATTAGTAAACTTAATTCCCAAAAGATTTTTCGGCTATCTATAGAAACCGGAGGATCTGAATCAGGTAAACTGAAGTGGAGCATGTTACAAGAACAGAAACATCTGAGGACGCTAATATTAATTGGTCAATTCAAGATCAGGCCCTATGATTCATTGATTTCTTTTCCAAGTCTACGCACTTTGCATGTTCAATCTGCAAAAATTGCTGCATTGGTTGATTATCTATATCAACTCAAGCACTTGAGGTTTTTGTCTATACGACACACTGACATATCTAGGCTGCCAGATAACATTGGGAAGATGAAGTTTTTGCAGCTCATTGATGTTAGAAGCTGTAGAGATTTGGCAGCGCTTCCTGGTAGCATTGTAAAACTAGGGCATCTGAGGTATCTTAACATGAATAAAACTAGCAATGACGCCACCATACCTCGAGGGTTTGGTGGCCTAACAAATATGAGGATACTATATGGGTTTCCAGCCCACATGGATGGTGAGTGGTGTAGTTTGGAAGAGTTGGGCCCTCTTTGTGAGCTCAGGAAGCTTGGAATAAATAGTTTGGAAAATGTATATGATGTCTCATCTGCGACAATGGCAAGGCTCTGTGAGAAGATACATCTTACTGACCTGATCTTACGTTGCAGCAATAGAACAACAGACGATGGGTTGGTGAAAGAGGAAGAAGAGCAAAGCAAAATTGTAGAATTGTTTGATGAGTTGTGCCCTCCCCCGTGCTTAAATTTCCTGGAAATTGAAGGATATTTTGGCCAACGGCTTCCAAGGTGGATGATGTCGTCCACATCTACGGCGGCCCTCGAGAGCTTGAAAACTCTATGGATAGACAGTCTGGCTTCTTGCACTCAACTACCTGATGGCTTATGTGTGCTCCTGTGTTTGAAGAATATTCGTATCCGCCACGCTCCAGCTATCAAGCATGTTGGTCCTGACTTCATGCAAATCTGCCATCACGGTAACCATCCTTCTTCCAAGAAGACAGCTGCATTTCCCAGATTGGAGAAGCTGGTCTTAAAAGGAATGCTGGAATGGGAGGAATGGGAGTGGGGGGAGCAAGTAAAAGCCATGCCCGTTTTGGAGGAGCTTGAGCTCAAGGGCTGCAAACTGAGGCATGTCCCTCCAGGCCTTTCCTGCCATGCAAGGGCTCTGAGAAAACTATCTATGAAAAACATCCAACACATCAGTTCACTTGAGAACTTTTCTTCTATCGTCGATCTTAAAGTCTCCCAAAACCCTGACCTAGAAAGGATTAGTAATCTCCCTGTATTGCAGAAGCTTGCAGTCATCATGTGCCCAAACATGAAGGTATTGGAGGGTGTGCCTTTACTCCAAAGGCTCGAGATAAAGGACTATGGCATCGAAGCTCTCCCAGAATACATGAGATATGTCAATCCAAGGCATATGAATCTGGACTGCAGTCTAGCACTGCTCACTTCCATAGGCATGGGACAATCTGGCCCAGAGTGGACAAAGTTCAGCCATGTCGAGCATGTGAAGGCATATGCGCAGGATGGAGACAGCGAAAGGAAATTGTACGTGTTGTACACAAGAGAACCATACAGCTTGGAGACAAATATCAACTACTGATCTTCCCACATCTGCAGGTAAATTAGCACGTGTTGTATTAATCTTTTCCATTCCTCTTTTTGTTCAGTTTTTTTTTGGCCATGGTGAAACGACGGAGATGACTGCAAGATCGTGGTGATATGCGCTGGCGGGCGGCAAGATTGGTGGTGCTATCCGAAGCGTTCTGGGAGTGTGGTTTTTTGGAGGTAGGGAGCGTCTCGACACTGACGCGGTGACGCCTGAGGGCGTCGCCATCATTCCTGAAGGGCGTCGGGTTCCTCTTTCTCTCAACTCAGCGTACCGGGGGAAACCAGTGGCGGATCCAAGGGGTGGACAGGGTGGTCCATGGACCACCTTGTGATTTTCATGTAGCTTGTATACCATAGTATAAAAATAAAAATATTGATATTTATATAAAGAATACCATTGTTGGACCACCCTGACATATTGAGTTGGATCCGCCACTGGGGAAACCCTAGGACACCTCGGGGTAACCCTAGATGTCCGGGCAACAGCGTCGTCGTCGTCGCTCCCTCCTTGGAGGTGCTGCTTGGTACGAGGTGATTCGGAGTGGCGGGAGCGTGGTGGAATTTCTCCGGAGGGTGCAACGGTTGCGAGTCGTCTCTGTTTTCGTCAAACCGCCGATGTCGGCTTTGTTTTCTCTTCTTTGTTCTTTTTTCTTTCTTTTGGGCATGATTGCGCTGTTTGCCCCAGCAGTTCCCTACAGTGGTATCGGTGGTTGCTATATTAATATAGTGGGGCAAAAGCCTGTTTCGAGAGAGTTTTGTTGCCCTTCTCACGTATGTACTGGAGTTTGAAGATATTTCCTATCTACTCATTTCCCTTGAAAATGTGTTTCAGAGAACCAAGAGGAACATGGCATACGCACAAGAACAAGAGGAAGGAGAAACACTTCTAGGAGGTCGTCCATCCCACGCTTGCAGAAAACTGAAGCAGGCAGTTTATCGTCACTTGTTGCTTCAGTGTGTCATCTCCCGCGAGGTGTGGTACAAAATGCTCAAGGAATTCTGGTTCAAGCGACCGATTGCCCGATGGCGGAGGAATTATCTATTTCCCAGGCTGAAAACTGCGTCAGCGAGAATCAGGGAGAGAAGAAGATAAATGGAGTGAGGTTGATGATCAATTAGACATGGATATAACATAGGGAAACATGTTAAATCCTGACAGCCATGCACACCATGAAAAACCGTAGACTCCCAGTGTCTGTTCTAGGGTTGGTAATTTCTTTGATTACATAAGAAAATACTGCAATGAAGGAAGCACAGTGTTGAGCGTCCCGGGGGGATTTGGAAAAAAATCCCCGCCTCTAGAGGACGACATGTGTCCAATTTGTCTCACCTTCAATTCCGCAATTGCTTCATTGAAGCAAAAAAAAAAAAAAACGCAGTTTGTATGGAAAATCCCGCTTAGTGTAGCAAAAGAAAAAGAAATATCAGCAAGACATCCCCGTCAGACAAAAACAAGTCTAGCGAGACCTCGCCGGCAGCATACCGACTCCGGCTGGCAGCATCGCGTCGACCGGTGGTATCACCTCCACTGACTTGTGGTAGCACCGCTGCTCACCGATACCTCCACTATAGATGGTAGCAACATCGTCGGCCAATGTAGTACCGACGTCGACCTGTGGTACCACCGTCGTCGACCTACATGAGATTATTCCACCACATGGAAAGCCCCATAGAGACCCGAGAAAAAACGCATAAACATAGATTATTGGTGGGAGAAGATTGTAGGGGTACGTAACCGCCCCCGGAAGCATCTTCACCACCCTCATCGACACCATGTCATACTCCTTTAACTTAATGTCACTTTTTGCTAAACCAATGTGATAGACCCATTCCTCAGAAAAAAAAAATGTGATAGACCCGTCTACATCGACTTGAGGGGGTGAATTAGCGATGATCAAATAATTAAGCATAAAACACCCTAGGCATACAATTTCGCAAAGATAGTCTTGTGGGAAACTAGATTGCAAATATGTAAAGTAGCAAAGAAAATGCATCGCAAACAGAGTATGTATCATGAGATATCGATAGTTGGCTCTACCGACATCCTCACTGGATAAGGTTAGGACACAAAGTCTAAAGGACACAAAGTCCTTGTGGTCATAATTATCAACCTATTTCGCCATGAGCTATAATACTTATATTGGAGTTTTCACGGTAAAACAAAGAGGACCGTGAAAAATTGGAAGGCAATCATACGACCGAGAGGGAGATAACCTCCTCGGCGCTCCAACCTAGGGCAGGCGCGTCATGGGTCCTATCTGCCCCCTCGTTGTCCACCAGCCTCCATCTTCATGTCAAACTGTTCGTCTTTTACAAAATAATGATGTGCCAAATATCTAAAATAAAAAAAAATCATGGTTTCCTACTTTTTGGATTATAACCCAAATAAAAAGATTTCATGGGAAATCACATAAAACATTAAAAACTATGGTGGTAAGTCATGATATGATGCAATTATATTATATGTGAGCAAGGCGAGGAAACAAAATCCAACCCGCAATCTATTTTAAACAGTGTACAAAAAATACTTTAAACATGAGAGAAAAGAAAAAGAGAAAATTTATTAACAAAGATCTTGAAGGGGGTGCATAGGTCGTTGTCCCTGGTATTTCGTCGATGCATCTATCGTAGCCTGTGCTACGGGCTGCGTAATTTAAAAGGCAGTACATCCGTATCCGGAAGGTAGTGCAATACATGCGCTCAGGACAGGACATCCGAAGGCAGTGCAATACATGCGCACAGGACAGGACATCCGAAGGCAGTGCATCGGTGCACCGGAAGGCAGTGCAATACATGCGCTCATGATAGGACATCCGAAGGCAGTGCATTTAAGGCAGTGCATTAATACATACGCTCAGGACAGTACATCCGAAGGCAGTACATTGGTGCACCGGAAGATATTACAATACACGCGCTCAAGGTAGGACATCCGAAGGCAATGCATCGGTGCATCGGAAGTCAGTGCAAACATAGGTGTTCAGACCAGAACATCCGAAAGCAGTGCATCGACGCACTGGAAGGTAGTGCAAATATAAGCGTTAAGGAGAGAACATCCGAAGGCAGTGCATTGTACGGCAGTGCATCGGTGCATCATAGGCAGTGCAACCGAAAATAGTGCAAAAAATAGCCATTTGCACTGCAAACCCGCATACAGTGCAACCTGCGTACTGCAAGCAACGCACAAAATAGTTCGTCAAAACATATCAACATGATACCTAGTTCTGAAAATCTCGACGTGACTAGTACAGCCGTAAAAACCACGATCATGATTTGGACTCTCGATTCGTAAGATATTTTGTTTTTCGTGTTCGAATTCACGTAGAAAAAGAAAAAACCCACCGTACACTCTCCCACCATGCGACAAGTGGTGCGCTCTGGTTCACCCGTGGGTAGGAGAGCCTCCCACAGTGCGCCACTTGTCGTGTGGGAGGGGCTCAAAATCGCCCTTCTAGAGAGGACCCGCTTTTCTAGTAATTTTGAACATAAGAAACTAGAAAGTCAAGGGGGTTGTTTTGGCTTCCGAGCTAACATGCTCCTGCCCAAATAAACAAATCGAAATAAATAGTAAAATGATTCAAACAAATCTAAAAAAATTGGTGACAGATATATACAAGTTTTCTAAACATGTGCCTAGTTTCGTGATAATATTAGCATGTGTGGTGCTCAGTGCGAAAAAATAAAATCGGTGCTCTTAAAACTATTTTTGAAATCCCATTTTGGCCTCTCTTTTTCCTAGAGCACCACAAATGTAATTTCAAAACGAAACATGACACATATGTATAAAACTTGTATATGTTCATCACCAATTTTTTTTATTTTTTTACTAATTTTCCGAGTTCTTTATTCAGGCGGGAGCATGTTAGCTCGGGAGCCATAGTGAATTTCCCAAAGTTAATAGTATATGTTTCCGACATATCGATATACTGCAAGGGTAGGATGTTCCAGGTTTTGACTTTTATATGAAGATTTGACGGTGTAGGAGAGGGACGATATTCGCCCATTTGTCTGGTTGGCCCTCAGCGCACCCCCCTCCCCCCCTACGTAAAGAACACATTCGGATCAGTGAAGACTTTTGAATTGAGAGGCTGCTTTTTGACGTGGTGGACTTCAATTCATCATCCTAAAATCCACTCTTGGGGGGGGGGGGGGGGGGGGGGGTCTGGTGCTCGCCAAGATCATGGTTCCCACTAACATTTGCTATCGGCACACAATTGGAAACAGGCTAATTGCCGAGTGTATTTTATCCGACACTCGGTAAACTAGCGACTTTGTTGAGTGTCACCGTAAAGTAATCGGCGCAAAATCACACTCAGGCTTATTATTGGTTTCACATGTTTTTTCCATGGCACTTGGTAAACCAAAATATTGGGGAATGTTCTGGACACATGTTCATTCTAATTACAGCTGAAGGTAAATGGGCGGCAGAATCGATTTTTCTAAGTTTTTTTTGTAAAATACTCGACAAACCAGTAAAATAAAATAGGACGCACATATATATTTGGATTTTTTATGAGCAAACTTTGGAAGTTTTAGTTATTTTCCTTCAATAAAAACAACAATATAAACTTTTCTAGAGCTTTTTAATATGGAAGATTGAAATAATACCTATAAATTATAAGAAGTTCGAAATATTTGGCATGTAACCATATTTTGGTCATATGAGCTTAGCATATATAAGAAAATTCAATATAGAAAATTAAACTGATACTTGCTTCATGATATTGTGCCCATTTTCCATATTCGAAGTGTCAAAAGTAGGTTCTTGTGAAGAAAGTGCAAAGGATTTAGTAAATTTTACCTCTCCAGTTTTTATATTGGATGGTCAATTCAGAAATTTTAATATCTTCCTCACTTCTACCTATATTTACACATTTAAATCGGAAATTCACTTGTGCACCCGAGCTCACATGCACCTGTTATTTTCCAGCATTTTTTAAAAATAGTAAAACATTACGAAAAAATCTAAAAAAATTGGTGACACAGACATATGAGTTTTTCACAATCGTGCAAAATTTCGGAATGAAATGACAAATTCTGTGCTCTGTGCAAAAAAGACAAAATCTGTGTTTTCAAATTTGTGTTTTTAGATCTAATTCTGACAACTGTATTTGTCTTTTTTATACAGAGCATATAATTTGTCATTTCATTCCGAAATTTTGCAAGATTGTGAAAAACTCATATGTGTGTGTCACCAATTTGTTTCAGATTTTTTCGTAATGTTTTACTATTTTTTAAAAATGCTCGAAAATACCAGGTGCATGTGCACCCGGGTGCAGAAACGCCCCTCCCCATTTAAATAAATTTTATATAGTTACTCGAAAGTTATTCAAATTTACAAGTTTCTTCTAGATTGTTTCTAAAAACTCAAAAATATTTTATGGTACCCAAGTAAGATTCTATGCAATATCCACAGAAAATGTTGAAAGTTTCACGCCCCTCTTATGAATTATTGTGCCGGCAATTTTGACCATGTTTAAAAAAAAGCGAAAAAATGCAATCCTCTCGCATGGGGTCCTTGTATGTCTACTAGAAACATGAATTTGACATATTTTTTAAATCAAAAAATGGCTATCATGTATGAACATTCATGACTTTTAAACCAAATGACCGAGGTCATGGCCATATCCATAGCATAGTTCATGATGACGTGACCATCTTTGGCAGAGAGGTGCATCTTGACAGGCCAAACTAATGCAATAACAAATTTCAAATTTTTTTGTTACGATTTGTTTTTTCATTTTGTAGGTGCCAAAATAGAGTTTTTCGTGAAGCAAGTGAAAATAATATGGTGCAAAATGGAACATCTCAAATTTTCACACAAAGTAGACAATATTGAATGGCGAATTCTTAAAGTACTATAAATTTGCTGGCTGTATAACTACTTTTTTCAATTTAAATGAATTTCAGCCACTTACCCGAAAGTATCTTTCTTATAATATTGACCTCCTCATAAACTATGGTGGTAGAATATGAGAGAACTTATTTGCATTGCTAGCTGCATTTTTTACTCTATTTAACTATGAATCTTGTGTATTCTATTGCATATTTACATGGTGGAAGTTGCACGGCCTTGGTCAGTCTTCAGGAGTTGAATAGTCTCGGCTCATGGTCCACCATCACGATCTTGATGCTGCCATTCGGGACATCGTCAACATCCCCACCCAAATTTCAAATTTTTTATTTGGAAATACTCGAATAAATTGTTTCAATGCTACCCGATAGTGTTCTGGATGGTCCCATGGGTCCAGTATTTTTTTACCCTTGGGCGAATCAAAATTAAAATTCAATTTGTACCAAACTTTAATACTTATGTGGGTCTTATTTTTAGCATGTTATAATATTGTAAGTTTATTTTTTCTGTTTGTTTGGATAGTTTAATTAACCACATAACCGGCAATATTACTAAATATTAGTTGTTGTTTTTTATTTGTAGTGAATTCATTGAAAAATATTAAATTATATTTTTTATAACCAAAGTCGGTAACTATGTTTTCTAAAAGGCATAATATATATACTTTATATGTAATTATGGTAAAGACCTATAAAGAGTACGATGTATAAAATGTCCCAGTAAAAGTTTTTAGTGTATGATAAGGTAAGAATTTTTATAAACATGTAGAGTATAAACTGAACTAATGACAATATATTTTGTGTTCAAAATTACCTTACAAGTCAAAATTTAACAAATTTTGAATGTTCTGTACTAGGTATTGAAACAACATTCTTTACAATAATCGCCAATAAAAAAATGTGAATTCTAGCATGTTTTACTTCTGTAAATTTTAGTATATGATATGTTTTTATGCAATGTGCTTGTTATCATCTGCTGTGGAAAGGGAATAGCATGGTAACTAAACTTATTGGCACTGGTCACACTGGTATGTTTCTTACGTCACGAGATGTCTGTGGTGTATATTTCCTTCTGTATCTTAACAATTTTATTACATTAAGATACGGCATCTGTTAAACAATGTGATGCACGCGTGAATTTTCACCATCTTTAATTCACGTCTTGGACCACTAATAATACCAAGTGCATGGGTTGAGTTTACATAAATGGCATCGTTGTATTTTATCTTTTAAAATACTTTATATATGTGTTTATAATATATTGTTAGACAAATTGTAAGTAAAAAATCATAGTTAAAGTTATGCATTGTGACTAGAAAAATCATTCATGTTTTCTTTTTTACCGGAGACTAATGAATAATGACATAGTGATTACTATATACTTTACAATTTTGAACACTTATCTTCTTGGGGACCTGGGCGGTCGCCCTTCTTGCCGATCTATGGGCCGGCTCTGCGTGCAACGATCTTGTGTGCGTGTTGTGCCAGTAATGTTCTAAAACACGTGATCATATTATAAGAATTGTTATATTAATATAATCTATTTATCACTTGATATAGCCAATATCTTTGTCTCTCTCCGTTCAATAAGTTTGCCGAGTTTTTTTAAAAGAAACACTCAGGAAACTTGCTAAACACCATCCATCAACTTTATTTTTACCGAGTGGCATATTTACCGAATGTCACAAAAAATACTCAGGAAGTACATATTTGTCGAGTGCCGGCTACACTCGGCAAACACCTAGTTATGTATTTAGCCCTTCTCCAAGTGCCACGAACACTCGGCAACTATGCAGAATTCAGTAGTGTGTGCCCTTGAGTTTGATCACTGTCCAAGGATCCTTGAAGATGATGGTTCCATGTGATGAGCAAAGCCTAGAGTAGCTCATGTGGTTTTATAGTTTGTCTTGCCAAATCATAAGCGGTTTAAAAACAAGAACATGTTTTGATGACACCCTATAAAATATTACATATAGATAGAACCTTTTCCCATATGAGGTTTCCTATGGAAATGCATCAACATAATAACAAAGAAAGAAGAGATATAGCCTTCCCAACAATTTGTTCTCACGTCTTCGCCCCGTTGAGAAGTATAAACATTTTCTACCCATTGCGTTGCACGATAAACAGAGACTCTCGCGGTGGGTGTCCTTATCATGGTATTTTTTATTTATTTCCACCGCTTCAAGTGATTATACATATCCATGTAAAAATACCAAAAAGTGATATACCATGTAAAAATAATGTATCCCGTTGATTCATGTTTGTACATAGCTCTTGCCATGTGAACGGGCAGCGTCCTCATGGGATCGTGAAGTTTGATTTTCCTATATCCGATATGTTAGGTTGTGTGGGAGAGTCACCAACAATGATGATTTCGCAACTGTTTGTTCTGGCGCTGGTGGTCTCGTCAATAAGACGCTTCAACAATGCTTTGGGCATCAACTCGGGGTTGAGTTCTCTCGTTCGTCCTTCACATTTTTCTCCAGGTCTATAGTTCGTGCTTCAGATCACCGTCTATCGCGTTTCCTAGCCAAAGTTACGATGATTTCCTACCTATGGTGATAAGATCCAGGTGTGGCATACCATCGAGCTAGGTTTATGGTGAGCCATTGCCTTGTGCAGGTCAGAGACGGCGACTAGTTATCCTTGGGTATGTTTTATTTTTTATTTTTGGAAATTCTTGGCATGGACTTAGTTAATATAACTACTACCTCCATTTCGAAAAAGAAGATGCATAGGTATCTCAAAATTCAACTTTAATCGGGAACTAACAATACATGGTTCTTGTATACAAATAAGTTTTACATGTGATGAGGTCATGGGTTCCGGATAGGTTCACAAAGGCAAAACGTGACCCAGTCGGCACAAGGTGGCCCACCACAAGAGTTCGGACCTCAAGAGGGGAGGGGGGTCCGAACGTACCCTCTTGGAGTACAAGACACAGCAAGACCCACTAGTAGAAAAGGGGGCAACGGTGCGCCCCCTTTAGTACCGGTTGTCCAAAAAACGGTACTAAAGGGGGTCATTAGCACCGGTTGTATATCTGCGCCAAGCCTCCAACCCTTTAGTACCGGTTGGTGTTAACAACCGGTACTAAAGGCTACTCTTTAGTACCGGTTGCTAAAACCAACCGGTACTAAAGGGTTGGTGCACATGCGGCCACGGTTGGTGGCCCACGGCCAGCCCTTTAGTACCGGCTGTTTAAAACAACTGGTACTAAAGGCTACTCTTTAGTACCGGTTGGCAATAACAACCGGTACTAAAGAGGCTCTGCCTATATATCTTCTTCCACCCCGAGCCGGCCATCTCCATTTTTTGAGCAACCCGAGCCCAACTCCATTTTTCCTCTCTCCCAAGCTCTAATTCACCCCATTTTCCTTCAACATTTGTGAAGATTTGTGGCACCCTATACAAGGGTTAGCAACTTCTTCATCTTCTCTTCCGGCATTTCAAGTTTAGCTCATTTTGTTGCAAGTTTAGCTAGTTTGATTTTTGTAGTGCTTGCAAGGTGTTTGATGAAATGCCTAAGTTAGGGACTTAATTTATTTTATATGCATTTTGAGCTCAAATTAAAGTATAATTTCTGGTTTCATATAGTGTCGTCCCGTCCCCTCCTCACCGCCGTCGATCACCCGCGCCGCTCCGTAACCGACACCACCTCGGTGAGCCTCTTTTTTATCTTTTATTTTAAAAAATGTTAGTTATATGATTTAAATGCATAATTATTTCTTGTATAATTTTCTTATGTTTTTTTATATGTATAGTGTCATGGTTTTGATAACCGTCCCCGTCGGCCCTCGTTCGGTCTATGATTCGGATGTGGTATATTTTTATAACTATTTATTTAGTTTCGTGGTTATAACAATCATGCTGACCAACTTGACTTAGATATATTTTTTATTTAGGAGGTAGTTGAACCGGAAATTCCAGCCAACCCTATTGTCGAGTTTTTAGAAAAAGAAAACAACGATTTGAAAGCAAAATTGAAGATAAGTGAAGATCTTCGTCTCCAATGCCTGGAAGAGAAGATGGTATTGGACTTTAAGATTGCCGACATTGTTGATGCTCACGGGGTCGAGCTTGCCGACGTCGTCGCAGCTCACGAGATGAAGATGGATGCAATGCGCGTCAAGCTTAAAAAGATTAGAAAATATGTCATTAGTCAAGAGGCTTGGTATCATTATGTTGTTGGTTCAATAGTTACCTTGGTTGCGATTCTGATCGCATTTGTTGTTGGATTTAAATTCTTTAGATAGTTGTATGTTAGTTTCGATTGATGTATGTTTCGTGAGAACTATGTATTACATTTGGGCACTACTCTACTTTGGTTTTAATGTGATGAACTTGTATTAATTAATATGGTCATGTATCTCTATTCATTATTTAGCTGGTGTAATGGTTTTTGATGTATTTATGTAATGCAGATGAGCCGAGAATGGATGTACGGTGATTGACGCCGTCCCGAGTTCATTGATGGCATGCATCGTTTTCTCGATGTGGTTAAGTTAAACAAGCTGAAGAATGGTTTTATGATTTGTCCATGTGATGAATGTCGGAATACGAGGAATTACCCGAGCGTAAGAACCATACACTCCCACCTGTTGCGACAAGGCTTCATGCCCAATTATTTTTTTGGACCAAGCATGGAGAAAGAGGGGTTATAATGGAAGACCCTGAAGAAGAGGATGATGACCACTATCCTGTATTCTCTGAACACGGTGATACTACAATGGGGGAATATGAAGTTGAGCATGAGGTCATTGTTGATCAGTCCGATGATGATGATCTTCGTCGGGTCATTCTTGATGAACAGATGAAGTGTGGAAGTGAAAATGAGTGGTCGAAGTTGGAGCGCATGTTAGAGGATCACAAAAAATTGTTGTACCCAAATTGTGAAGATGGCCAGAAAAAGCTGGGTACCACCCTGGAATTGCTGCAGTGGAAGGCAAAGAATGGAATATCTGACAAGGCATTTGAAGAGTTGCTACAAATATTTAAGAAGAGTCTTCCAAGGAATAATGAATTGCCCCACAATACATACGAAGCAAAGAAGATTGTCTGCCATCTTGGATTAGAGGTGGAGAAGATACATGCATGCATCAATGACTACATCCTCTACCGCGGTGAGAAGTACGAGAACTTGAATGCATGCCCGATATGCGGTGCATTGCAGTATAAGATCGGGCGAGATGACCTAGGTGATGTTGAGGGCGATCATAGCCCCAGGAAGAGGGTTCCCGCGAAGGTGATGTGGTATGCTCCTATAATACCACGGTTGAAACGTTTGTTCCGAAATAAAGAGCATGCCAAGTTGTTGCGATGGCACAAATAAGACCGTAAGGAAGACGAGATGCTGAGACACCCCGCTGATGGGTCTCAGTGGAGAAACATCGACAGTGCGTTTGGGTATTTTGCAGCTGACGCAAGGAACTTAAGATTTGGTCTAAGTATAGATGGCTTGAATCCGTTTGGGGAGCAGAGCAGCAGTCATAGCACCTGGCCCGTGACTCTATGTATCTATAACCTTCCTCCTTGGTTGTGCATGAAGCAAAAGTATATTATGATGTCAGTGCTTATCCAAGGCCCGAAGCAACCCGGCAACGATATTGATGTGTATCTGAGGCCATTAGTTGACGAACTTTTACAGTTATGGTCTGACGAAGGCGTACGTGTGTGGGATGAGTACAAACAGGAGGAATTTGGCCTACGAGCGTTGCTGTTTGTAACCATCAATGATTGGCCTGCTCTTAGTAACATTTCAGGACAGTCGAACAAGGAATACAATGGATGCACGCACTGTTTACATAAGACTGACAGTATATATTTAGGTAACAAGATTGTGTATCTGGGGCATCGTCGATTTCTTCCAAACAGGCATCACGTAATAAATAAAGGCAAGCATTTCAAAGGTGAGGCGGATAACCGGACAAAGCCTACACGCCCTGATGGTGATGTTATATATGGCATGGTCAAGGATTTAGAAGTAATCTTTGGAAAGGGTCCTGGCAGTCTATCTGTTCCGAAAGACGCAAACAAGCGCGTACCCTTGTGAAAAAAGAAATCTATATTTTGGGATTTACCTTATTGGAAAATCCTAGAGGTTCGCTCTGCAATCGACGTGATGCACGTGACGAAAAATATTTGCGTGAACCTGCTAAACTTCTTAGGCGTGTATGGGAAGACGAAAGATACAACGGATGCACGGCAGGACCAGCAACGTACGCACGAAAGAGACAACCAGAATCCAGAAAAGTATCAAGGTATAGCCAGCTACGCTCTTACCAAAGAAGAGAAGGAGATCTTTTTTGTCCTGAGCAGTATCAAGGTCCCTTCTGGCTACTCGTCGAATATAAAGGGAATAATAAACATGGCAGAGAAAAAGTTCCAAAACCTGAAGTCTCATGACTGCCACGTGATTATGACATAATTACTTCCGGTTGCATTGAGGGGGCTTCTACCGGAAAACGTTCGAGTACCCATTGTGAAGCTATGTGCATTTCTCAATGCAATTTCTCAGAAGGTAATCGATCCAGCAACTCTACCAAGTTTACAGAAGGATGTGGTCCAATGTCTTGTCAGCTTCGATTTGGTGTTTCCACCGTCCTTCTTCAATATTATGACGCACCTCATAGTTCACCTAGTCGAAGAGATTTCCATTCTCGGTCCTGTATTTCTACACAACATGTTCCCCTTTGAGAGGTTCATGGGAGTCTTAAAAAAATACGTTCATAACCGTGCTAGGCCAGAAGGAAGCATGTCCAAGGGCTATGGAACAGAGGAGGTCATTGAGTTTTGTGTTGACTTTATTCCTGATCTTAAGCCTATCGGTGTTCCTCAATCGCGCCATGAGGGGAGACTGCGTGGAAAAGGCACGCTAGGAAAGAAAGCAACAAGAAGTATGGACGGGCATTCTTTCACTCAAGCACACTACACAGTTCTACAAAATTCCAGTTTGGTGGCTCCGTATATCATGAAACACATGGATATTTTACGCTCTGAATACCCAGAGCAGACTAACTTCTGGATTAAAGGAAAGCATGTGG
The DNA here is from genome assembly GCA_012064385.1 of Puccinellia tenuiflora. Taxonomy (NCBI): domain Eukaryota; kingdom Viridiplantae; phylum Streptophyta; class Magnoliopsida; order Poales; family Poaceae; genus Puccinellia; species Puccinellia tenuiflora. The sequence continues at coordinate 78,225 of QRDG01000126.1, forward strand.
AAACTTTCGGCAGTTGGTTGCGTACACATCTCATTAATAACACCACTGTTGGAGATGAGCTATACTTATTGGCCAAGTCACCATCTTCAATATATTGACTTTCTAAGTGTACGAGATAAATGGGAATACATTTTACACGGAAACCCAAGACAAAAAGAGCACTAACCAAAACAGTGGTGTCCGCTTTGATGCAACAAACGACGATGGGACAAAGGACACATATTATGGTTGCATACAGTAGATATGGGAACTTGACTATGGACCTTCTTTTAAGATCCCTTTGTTTCAGTGCAAATGGGTCAACCTGGCAGGCGGGGTAGAGATGGACCGGCGGTACGGAATGACTACAGTGGATCTCAACAATCTTGGGTACCACACCGAGCCATTCGTCCTAGCCAATGATGTGGCTCAGGTTTTCTATGTGAAGGACATGTCTTCCAGACCGAAAAAAAAAGAAAAGATAAGCGAGCCGATACATCATGCGATCAGCCAAAGCGCCACATAGTTCTTTCAGGAAAAAGAAACATCGTGGGAGTGGAGGACAAGATAGACATGTCAGAAGATTACAATAAGTTTAATGAAATTCCGCCCTTCAAAGTGAAAACTGACCCAAGCATCATGTTAAATGATGAAGATTGTCCATGGCTACGGCGCAATCAGAAGAAAGGGACACACACGAAGAAACAAGTGAACACTAGATAGGGATGTTGTTGGTGATGTGTAATAATTAATGTATTAAACCTTTTATCAAATGCACACGGTTTCCCCGTCATACAGCCCAACGGTGGCTCGTGAGTGCCTGCATATCAAATACACCGTTGGGCTGTATGACGGGAATCCGAATGATTTGCATATAGGGTCATATGGCTGATCCAACACTGGTTTTGCCCATCCGGAAGCTTGCGCATCCATCTCGCGTCGTCATGAGCAGCAAATCGACCTTCGATCCAAGCAGCCGCAAGACTTCTCTGATGATCTAACGACCGTCCCAAAAAGTGTTGGGAATGTTGTAGATCATCAGAGCGCCTTGCAGCTGCTTGGATCCGACCGAGGGGCATGGCTACCACTTCCACCACCACCACTCCCACCTCCTCGGCAATTCATCATTGTGTCACCCTAATCCAGTGGTTAGATTCAACCTACCCGAGGGCTTGTGTTTCCAATAGCGTCGTTGTGTTGTCCTTATTCACCGACCTACAGGAGGTGGCTCCAATGGCTGGCCGACGAACAAGGACAAACATAATAATGCTAGGGAACATGCCAGCGGGTAGGCTAAATCCAACCATTGGGTTCGGTGGCAAAGGTAGACGCTCGTTGTGTGCCGTTCACTGCAGGGACGTCGCTATTTATAGGCGATTAGAAGGTGTACTTGTGGATGAGGTGGGAGTGCAGATCTAACAGCTCACAAGCCCTCAAAAGAAACACACCCCTGATCCAACGGCTCACAAGCGCTTGAAAGAAACACACGATCCGTGTGCTTCTTTAGTCCCGGTTGGTAACACGAACCGGTACTAAAGGCCCTGATCCAACAGCTCACAAGCGCTCGAAGGAAACACACGATCCGTGTGCTTCTGATCCAACGGCTCACAAGCGCTCTAAAGAAACACACGATCCGTGTGCTTCTAATCCAATGGCTAACAAGCGCTCGAAGGAAACACACGATCCGTGTGCTTCCGATCCAATGGCTCACAAGTGCTCGAAGGAAACACACGATCCGTGTGCTTCTGATCCAACGGCTCACTAGCGCTCGAAGGAAACACACGATCCGTGTGCTTCCGATCCAACGGCCCACAAGTGCTCGAAGGAAACACACGATCCGTGTGCTTCTTCCACCGCTTCCCGCCTTCGTCTTCCCGTAATTTCTCACTATATATATGTAGGCTTGGCCGCCATTGCCATATCACATCTAAACTCATATCTGCAACCTCATCACTCTTCCATTGTAACAAAATTTTGACTTAGGAGTTTTTGACTTAGGTGTTCTCGGCGACGTGTCCATGTTGGACCAAAGGGGCGATGTGCGGGACTGGGCTCCACCGGGCTGGCACTGGGAGGTGCTACCTTCCGGGACGCGCAGCTTGGTGAGGAATCCGGGTGACGTCGTCGACCCGGATCTTCTGTGGTGGCAGTCGCGTGGGCCACGCTCGGTGCAGAGGGAGCCGGCCCCCGAGGAGGTGGTACATCGCCGTATCAGGGAGGAGGATGAGCACGTCCATCGCTACATATATCTATTGGATAGGCAGTATGACAGTAGGTGGTCGTTTCTTCACAGGGTTCCTTCTCACGTGAGCTATGACCCTGTGAGGGTTCCTTCTCTTTGGATGCGCAGCGCCGGCGGCTCAGCACCCCGCGGCTCAGGAACCGGTCGAAGTTAGTTTCAGAGTCTGTGATCGCCATTGCAGTTCTCTTGTCTGTGATCGTAGTTTAGGTTACTACTTGCTTTTGAAAACTTGCGTCCTAAACTATTAACTTCCGGAGATGTGTGTGATATTCATGCATATGTATGCAAAATATTGGGTCTCGCCAGGTACGAGGGGGACGGCCCGCCTCCTTCGGACTTCAATGAATATATATATAAATTATATAAATAGATAGATTACATTTTTATCAACAAATTGATATTTTAATTGCATTTTTCTGATAAACAGATGAAAAGATATTGAATTTATAAATTTAATTAATAAATTAATGGAGTTCGAATTCCAAAATTTTAATTAAATAAATTCACCTCCAATCTCAAACAAATAGATAGAAAAAATAAGAGAGAAAAAATAAACAGAAAACATAAGAAAGAAAAAATAAACAGAAAACATAAGAAAGAAAAAATAAACAGAAAACATAAGAAAGAAAAAATAAGAGAGAAAAAAACAAAAGCCCATTAGTACCGATTGTTATTGACAACCGGTACTAAAGGGGTTTTCGCGCGCAAAGTTTTGCCGCGGCCCAAAAACAAGCCTTTAGCACCGGTTGTTCTAAACAACCGGACCCTTTTGTACCGGTTGTTTAGAACAACCGGTGCTAAAGGCTTGTTTCGAACAGTTTAACAAGCCCACCGCCGATTCATTCCCCAAAATTGACTTCTCCGCGCGCCCCTCCGCCGTGCCATCGCCTCCTTCCGCCGCGCGCGGACGCCCTCCAACGCGCCACTCCACGCCGTCGACGGCGCCGCCTCCCTCCGCCGCGGACGCCCTCCACACCCTCCGCCGCGCTGCGCCTCCTCCACCGGCCACACCGCCACGTGCGGCCCTCCGCCGCGCTGCGCCTGCTCCACCGGTCTCCACCGCCCTCCGCCGCGCCCTCCACGCCGCCCTCCGATGTGCCCTCCTCCGCCATCGCCGGCCTCTGGCCACCTTTGCCACTGCCTCGACCTACAAGCATTGAGGTTTTTTTTTCATTTTTAGGTTATTATTGTTTAGCTTATTATTGTTTGGCTTATTATAGGTTATCAATTTTTAGTGTAGCAATTTTGAAAGTTAGCAATTTTGAAAGTTTAGCAATTTTGAAACTTAGCAATTTTGTCTAGATTATTTTAGGTTATTATTAGTGTAGCAATTTTGTTTAGATTATTTTAGCTTATTATTGTTTAGCTTATTATAGGTTATCATTTTTTAGTGTAGCAATTTTGAAAGTTAGCAATTTTGAAAGTTAGCAATTTTGAAACTTAGCAAATTTGAAAGTTAGCAATTTTGAAACTTAGCAATTTTGTTTAGAAATATTGCTAAGTTAGAAATATTGCTAAGTTAGAAATATTCCTAAGTTAGAAATATTGCTAAGTTAGAAATATTCCTAAGTTAGAAATATTGCGAAGTTAGAAATATTCCTAAGTTAGAAATATTGCTAAGTTAGAAATATTGCTAAGTTAGAAATATTCCTAAGTTAGAAATATTGCTAAGTTAGAAATATTGCTAAGTTAGAAAATTTTAGTAGCAAAGTTTGAAAATTTATCAAAGCAATGTTATTTTTAGTTGTAATGAAATTTAAAGTTGTTTGCTATGAATTAAAAATTTGCAGTGACATTGAGCTATGGAGGACGACGCCCCCATCACCCGAGACGACGCCCCCTTCATCCGAGATGAGGAGAATGAAGACCGGATGCAAGCAATTATATATGATAGGGCTGCAGGACCCAATTCTGATGGAGAAGATTCCGGCGAAGAAGACGACGAAGATTTCAGCGTGAAATGTTTGAATGACTCCGGTGAGGGAGTTGAGTTAGAAAATTTCAGAGACGACAACGACGACGAAGAAGTGCTGTTAGAAAACTCCGGCGAGGTATATATTAGTCTTGTTGATCACTAGCTAGATGCATTAATTGATTTATATTGCACTTATTAACGAAACATTTTTCTTTTAGCCCTCTGGATCTAAGTCGTCAATTCCTAAACGAGGCCCGAACCAAGGGGTAAAGCTGCCGGATGGTGCAAAGTTGTCGATCGATGAAGTTAGTGTAAAAGGCAAACCGGAGAAACCCGAAGGAATCTACACTAAATATGTAGCTCAATGCGGTGTTCTTGTTAGGGACATGGTCCCGATCACCGTTGCAGAATGGAATAAGCCGAAGAAATCCAACATTGGCACAAAATATCTCGAGGAAAGAATTAAAGATACCCTTTGGGCCTCGATATTGGCTTCTTTCACCCTACCGGCAGATCTCCCACAGAAGAGGCAGGATAAAGTCAAGGAATAGACTCTTAGCAAGATGGCCCAGCAATTCAACAACTGGAAGAACGGATTGTGGAGAAAATATGTGAAAGAACCTCCAAATTCCGGACCTCTAGAGAAGCTAAAAGATGACTGGCCTGAATTTGCGGCGTATAAGAAATCGGCCGTCGCTGTGGCCCGATCGACCCAAAATAAGTTGAATGCTCAGAAGAAGAAATATCACCATCGTTTGGGCTCAGGTGGCTACAAGACTGCGTTGCCTAAGTGGGAAGCCTATGAAAACGAGCTGCGTAAAAAAGGGATCACTCCACAGATAGATGGCTGGCCCGACAGGTCCAAGTTCTGGTTGTTCGCGCATAGGGAAGTCTTGGACCCAGACACATGGCTGATTGTTGCACAGGAAAATGGAAGAAAAGAATTACAAGAGTCGCCAAAAACTAGTTGACGCAATAGAAATAGTCCGACAGGGAAAATATGTTCCCGATAGAGAGGACGACGAGCTTTCACTCACCCTCGGGAATAAAGAACACTGGGACGATGTCGAGGCAGAGGAGGCGGGGTTGGTTTTCTTGAAGGGTTTCCGGAGGACGCTGCAACTTATAGAAAATATTGCAGAAGTAAGAAGAGGGAGGCGGAGAGGTTTACTGCATTAGAATGCCAGATGCATGATGTGAAGGAGCAACTGGCTTTAATTACCCAGCAAAGGGAATCTCAGCCGCGAGTAGAAGATCATGCAGTCGAAGTCTTCCCATCTCAGCGGAAAAGCAGCGTGGGTTCCACGCAGCTACAAGATCCTGCAGTTGATGAACCGTCGGCGGCGCGCTACCCCGTGGATGATATCACGGAGAAGACAAATTGTGAGTTACATGCGCCAATGAATAACCTTAGTTTTCCGGTGGCGAATGGCTATGCTTTACCACATCAACTTGGAGCAACCTTCCATTTTGGTGAGATTCCAGCTGGATTTGCTTGTGTCGGGGTCACGAAAGTTTTGCCGGGATTCAACTCAATGCATCTTGACATTCCTAGAGCTGAAGGCGAGAAGACATTGGGAGAAGTCGAGCTTGGTATCGTTCTATGGAAGAAGAAATACATCAAGTTTCCAGACTCGGCGCCAAGGCCACCGACTCCTCCGGTTAGAAATTCACCACAGCAAAGTCCACCCTCCTCCCCCGACGATTGGGAGCTCACCGCGAGTCCATCGCCCGCGCCGTCCCGTCAGCTGACTGCTGCGCCCACTAGCAGTAATTTGACAAAGCGGAAGCTGTTCACGTCGTCCCCTGTCAAGAAACGTGCAAGAAAACCCAAGGAAGTCAAGGCTCCTGAGAAGTTAGCTGGCGAGATGACTATGGAGGAATTAAAACTGAGCACACAAGGCAAGGCTAAAGCTTTTTTTGAACAGAAAAAAAAGGAAAGACTGGAGGCAAGAGTTGACCCCATAAAGAAACTTCTGAAGACTATACCAACGGAGGTAAAAGATCGCACCGTTGACAACCTATATAGGTTTCCACAGCGGCCCCTTTCATACTATGAGCGAGGTATTGACAAGATACTTTCCTCACAGATGGAGAAAGATAAAGCGTGTGGAAAAAGAGTTGCCCAGCTCGGAGAACAAGAACCACAATCGATCGCCCCGCTCATTGTGCCTTCTGAAGCTCGGGAAATCGAGCATGGAGAAGTTGTCATTGGCGACACAGGTTACCAAATATCGCAGATAAAAATTCAACCTAAATTTAAACTCGGGCTGCCTCTGGTCGAAAATCCGAGTGCTCTAACAACACAGTTATATAAATTGAATAACTAGTACATGGCCGCCGCAAAACAAGGGAGAGAATATCTCATGGCGGGAGTTAAGGACCAACACTACTTCCGCGAATATGGTGTGCAGGTTGAGTTCTCCGAACTTTTTCAGATGTACAATCAACTTGCTCTCGACAAATCTATCATCAGTTGCTATTGTCTGTAAGTAATTTATTCGTGTAATTTAATTATTTATAGTTAAGCTCGTTTCATTGCTTGTAATTATCCTCACAACATTCTTTTGTACGCTATTATGCAGAATGAAGATTCGTGAATACCGAATGGGAGCAATCTGGGACATTGGGTTCATTGACCCGGATAAAGTTCATGAAGTCACCGTAGAAAGTCCTCTGTATGTCCAGGACACAGAGGACCGTTTGCTAATGTTTTTTAAGCGACAAAGTACTAAAAAGGAAATGTTTTTTCCTTACAACTTCGGGTTAGTGTTACTGTCTTGTACACATTCTATTTTGCTTTCCCGATAATAAGTGTAATTGATGAGTTCTAAATATCTGCGTATATAAATGTGCGCAGGTTCCACTTCATTCTGTTTATCATTAGACTCGACGAAGGAGAAGTTGAAGTCTGGAACTCATTAAGGAGAGATCAAGATGATTACAAAAGCGTGCGTCTAATGCTCAAGAGGTAATTTCAATCGCACTATACACTACTAGGGAAAAGCCTAGCCGTGGCGCACCAGATTGGGCTACCCGTGGCGCAGGCGCCTGCGCCACGAATTGCCACGCCACGGGTAAGTAATTAGCCGTGGCGCAGGGACCCATGTGCGCCACGAGTAGTTATCCGTGGCGCAGGATACTAAGTGCGCCATGGCTAAGTGGAAATACCCATGGCGCACTGGTGGACTGTGCGCCACGGCTGTGGTGCGCCACGGCTACCCTCTGACATGCGCCACGGATATGATTTTCTGTATTTTTTTTATATACAGAAAATACAGTATTTATACAGATTATAATATAGGTATTTATATAGACATATATTCTATAATACACATTGCAGAACAATACACAAAATACATAGATCACATATGCATTATAACTGAAAATAGATCACGGATCATCATATACATCACATCGATCGGAATCGAGTAGCAAGTTCGAACATCATCACATTACAAAGTAAAGGAAGTTTAATTACAACACGAATTTCATCGACTGTTTGAACATATGCTACACAGGTAAGCTAGGCGTCGACGGTCTTCGGGGCCGGGAAGGGGCGGACGCCTTCTTTCGTCGTGAAGGGCCGGATGTCGCCTTGTGCCTTTAGACGCGGTTCCACCTCTGCATTATCGAGTGGAGCGCCGTCGTAGTAGAACATGCCTCCAACGGCGCAGACATCGTGTAGTATGATCCGCGCGAACGTCTCCTGGATGCGATAGAATTCTTGTCGAAGATCACGATCCTGGATAGTTGCCAAGTTTTCGGCCCAGCGTTGGAGTTGATCTGGCAACTGAAGTTTCTCTTCATCCCGTACGAAGGCACGGATCTGATGGATGGCGTAGTAGGCATCCCTCTCGCTGTTCTTTGGTTGCGTGACGCACGCGAATTTGATAATGTGGTGGAATGATAGCACACCTCCTCTTCCAGGTCTCTTCCTTTTGAAGACGCCTCCCCTCATACTGAAGCCAACTAGAGCATTATCCAGAGCCTTCTTGAGGTTGGTGTAGTCTTTCGGTTTGTCCTCCCTACCCGAGTCCAAATATATGACTACGGAATATTTCGGGCAAAGAACGAGCAGGACGCAGTACTTGTCTCTGGGCAAAACAATTTAGACAGAGTGTTAGAAAAATAATGATAGAAATCTAATGAAGCATCTTAATTATGGCGTAAAGAATGACTACTTACTCGGGATAGTAAGGCAAGAGAATGTAATCCTTCCACTTATTCTCCACCATGATTTCTTCGAGGTGTTTCGACATAAATTGCCAGCCTTCATGGCTTCTGAAGTTGGTCTCGATCATGTAGTAGGGGTCCGCTATCGCGACGCCCCCGATCTTCTCTTTTAGGACCTGGTGGGCCGTACTGAGACAGAATAAGCGGACTAAATGAGGATGGAGCCGCTTCAAGTTAAACATCTTGAAGATGTCATCAAATCGCACGAAGAGCAAATCCGCCGGCTCTTGTTTGCAAAAGCCATCAACTGCCTCTGGCACCTTGGCAGTGAAGAGCGGGTGTGGATGTGTTGGATCTTTCATTTTAAGAAGATCCAGCTCTCGTGTCAGAACACGCTCATGCAGCTTCTGCATATCCCCACTCATGAGTTGGAGAACATCAGGCGGTACCATCGGTCGACCCGCAATATGCATTTCCCGCGCAACATCTTTGCTCGGTCCTGGCCCATCCTTAAACCGGATCGGCCGCGGAGCCGCCGGCTGGCTGCTAGAGGCATTGGCACCCTGCTGCGGCTTTGGAGGCAGCGACGGCTGGCTGGCGGATGCATAGTCGCTCTTCCTAGTTCTTTTCCGCCCCTTCTTAGCCTTTGGAGGGATGCCTCCTCCGGCCGCTAGTGCTTCACGACAGGTCCCAAGTAGTGTGTTGGGGCTCAGGATAGCTTGTGTTGCTTCTTTCTGCGTGAAGTCGTCGGCTGGAGGCGTCTCTTGAGAATCGAACAGACACTTCGTGCACGTGGCTTTATCTGTTTGACCAGCGGGCTCGTGCGTGTGCGGAGCAGTCGGTGGTTCATCAAGAGGAGCCATGAATCCTCCGTCTTCGCAGCGGTCATCATCGATATAGCAGTCATCGAAGATGTCATCTTCCCGTGCCACAGGCTCTTTCAGTTGTGGTGGTGCTGGTGCGCTGGCCTTGACAGGGTTTTGCGCCAACCCGACTTCCGGTGTTGTGTGTGGAGAGTCCGGGCTAATACGGATCTGGGTTTTCGGCCACATCATGGGCCAGGGGATGCATTCACGGAGGAGCAGGTGGTCCTCGGCTCCCACGGTTGAACAGGAGGATCCACCTCATTGCAGCCCGTGAACACCCTAATCAGTGAGACCTTGAAGAAGCCATCTGGTATTGGCCTGTTGTGGTGCATGCGATTTTTGGGCGCAACGATGGTAGCCCTAGCAACATCCTTCAACTCTCCATTCACATGGTGTAGGAGAGTGCATCTAGTGTCGCCCTGCGAAGAACATGCATGTAGGGCGTTAGAGATGCAAGGCAAAGGCAAAATGGATGAAGTAATATGCGTTGAGCCTACGACGCTTAGATACCGTGAGGGCGTCGAGCTCGGCAATTGTCGAGACAACCGCCGACGTCTTGCGACACGGAGTCAGAGTGGGCGCCGCTTGGGGGGTTGCCGGCCGGCGAATTCTCCGGAAGAGGCGACGGCGTGGTGTGGACCGGCAGATTATCCCGAACAGGTGGAGGTGACGGCGCGGTGTTGGCGGACGAAGCCGCCGACGCGGTGTTGGCCGTGTTGCCTCCAAAGTTGGGCACTGGACACGGCCCTTGTCGACCTCCGTCGATCCAATCCGTTACCGAGGACACGACAGAAGGAAGGAAACCGACGAGCGCCTTGGCCACTAGTTCGTTGACTATATCCTCCTGCTTGCGCTTCTTCCTCTCCTTCCGCGTCTCCTTGTCCTCGGCATAATAGTCACACCATAGGACCTTGCCTTTGCCGACAACACGGCCACCTGACGGTGGCTTGTCCAGATCCCGCCCCTTGACCTTGTTCAATGCCGCGTTGAATGTAGTGTCCCACACGGGCTTCGTCGATCCCTGGGAGGAGCTCTCATCCGCAGCTCTAGAACTTTCTATATCCTCCAGAGCCTTTTGTGAACTTCACGACAGCAGGATCCGTCTTAAGTTCCTTGGTNATATCCTCCTGCTTGCGCTTCTTCCTCTCCTTCCACGTCTCCTTGTCCTTGGCATAATAGTCACACCATAGGACCTTGCCTTTGCCGACAACACGGCCACCTGACGGTGGCTTGTCCAGATCCCGCCCCTTGACCTTGTTCAACGCCGCGTTGAATGGAGTGTCCCACACGGGCTTCGTCGATCCCTGGGAGGAGCTCTCATCCGCGGCTCTAGAACTTTCTATATCCTCCAGAGCCTTTTGGAACTTCATGACAGCAGGATCCATCTTAAGTTCCTTGGTAACCGAGTCCTCCGTGAACCGAGCCCGGACAAAATTTCTAGTCCGCTTGTCTTTAAATTTGTCGAAGGGGTTAGAGATGCCCTTAGCTGCCCACTCAGCATCCTGCTTCTCCCATTTGGGCTCAGCCGCGAAGTAACCACCACTGCCGAGATGGTGGTGTCCTACATTCTTCGAGTTCATCCACCTCCCCCATTCACTCATTTTCTTGGATGCAGGTAGTCCGAGCCTGCCCCGGAAAATCCTAAGGTCTTCTTCGTTGACCTGCTCCTTGTTCCAGATCTCCTCGGGACTTTTATCGTCTTCGATCATTTTTTTGACCCTAGATCTCCACCTGGACAAGGCCGTTCTCATCTTCGTGAGGGCAAAGTTGTTGACGGCATTAAGTTTTTTCAAATCATGATTACCGTCTTCATCGGCCCTGTAGGCCGGCGGGAACTCATACCGTTCATGCAGCCTCTTGATGAGGCGGAGGGGCACACCCTCTTTATTAGCATCCCTTATGTTATCCTCATAGACACGGACGACCTCTCGAAGGATGCATGCCACTTGGAGGCCATACCCTGCGGCGACCCCTGTAGGCTCTAGAGGCGCCCCACCGTCGGACACTTGGGTGGTCGTTTGCCTCAAGGCCCGGACCTTGTTCTTACTCCTCTCCTTCCTAGCCTTTTTGGCTTGGCTACCATCTGTGCATTCTCCGCCATCAGTGGTCGCGCCGCCATCCCCGGCGCCACTAGTAGTGGTATCGTTGCCATCCTCGGCGCCAGTATTATTGGCGCCCTCGTCGCCATCCCCGGCGCCACTATTATTGGCGCCCTCGGCAACATCCCTGGTCGGCTCATCGTAGTAGCTCCAGAAGTCCGCGTTCTTCTCTCTGGCTAGGTCTTCCACGCTTAACTATCGAGAAGAAGCTCCGGCCTCATCATTGTTAGCCATGTGTTCTGCGTGTGAAAGCAAAATGGAACATGTTAGTTAAAAGAAACAAAAAAATTCATATGCCGATGTTTTATCGAAATGTCGAATCATTTCCATTCCGGCAAATTTCCGGTGGCACTCCTATTGCCAAAAATTAGCAAAGGTCATGCAGAATTTTTCACGGAAAAATTCGGCATGACCTTTGCTAATTTTTGGCCATAGGAGTGCCGGAAATTTGCCGAAACGGAAATGAATCGACATTTCAGCAAAACATCGGCACTCATCTAAAATCCCTACAAAGTTCACAACAAAACCGGCACACAACTCCGGCAAGACACAAACATATTCATCACACATATAAACCGGCACACAACTCCGACAAGAATACAAACATTCATCACAGACGAACCGGCACACAACTCCGGCAATATACAAACATTCATCACACATATAAACCGGCACACAACTCCGGCAGTATAACATTGAAGACAAATAAACCGGCACACAACTCCGGATTCCATCGCATGCATCCTACCTTGCTTCAACTTAACCAGCAGCAAGCAACTGTAGAGCAGCAAGCAACACCACCACCACAACCTGCAAGCAACATCAAAAACACAATTAGAGGAGCAACCTGGCAGCAGCAGTTTTCAAATTTTTTGGTGAACCAAACAAGCTCTGAAAATTCCGAAATTTTTACAAGAGCAATGTATAACTATTGTTGACCTACTGTAAAAATTTCAGCTTAATCAGAGTTGATTTGAGTTGTAAAAATTGTAGAGCATTTCAGCCAGAATTTTGCCAAAAATTCAAATTTCGTTTCCATTTCAGTTTTTCCTAAACTCTAATCATTACCCTAACCCTAACCCTAACAGCAAGCAAAAGCAATAACACTAACCCTAATTTCATTTTTTTATTTTGCATTGCATTTTGCTACACTAACACTAACCCTAAAAATTTTGCATTTCGAATTTTTTTACACTAATACTAATTTCACAATTCGGTATATATAGGAACCTGTCAAAATTCTAAAATCTACACTAAATCTACACTAAATCTACCTAAATTTTGATTGCAAAATTATGCAATCAAGCAAAATTATGGTCCTAAAATTACTACTGCTATTGCTACTGCTAAAATTATGCAAACAAGTGCTGCTATTGCTACTGCTATACTCAAGCTAGTGCTAAAATTATTGCTACTGCTAAAATTATGCAAACAAGTGCTGTATATTGCAATTGCTACTGCTATACTCTGCCTAAAATCTAAACTAACCCTAAATTCTTATTTGCATTCATCAAAACTAACCCTAAATTCTTATTAGCAAAACTGTTATTTACAATCATCAAAACTAACCCTAAATTCTTATTTGAAAAAAATACACAGGAGGGAGGAGAAGCTCACCACACGCTCGGGGAGGAGGAGGAGGCCGGCTCGGGGAGGTGGAGGTGGCCGGCTCGTGGAGGAGGAGGAGGCCGCCGGTGCGACGGAGGAGGGGCGGGTGGGGAGGAGGAGCCCGCGCGGCGGGCGGAAGGAGGGGCTCGAGGAGGGGCTCGTAGAGGAGAAGGGCTAGGGGGAGGAGGAGGGCTAGGGGGAGGAGGAGGGCTAGGGGGGAGGAGGAGGGCTCGAGGAAGGAGGGGCTCGGCCTGGAGGGGGAGGCGACGGCAGGGAGGAGGAACGGCGGCGACGAGATCACGTGGGCGCGGCAGGAACGGCGGCGACCAGTGCGAGGTAGGAGACGGATGAGTCGAGATGGGGAACAGTTTTGGCCGCGCGCGCGATTTTTAGATCAAGGTTAAATTAGCCGTGGCGCACGGTCGCTTCCATGCGGCTCGGGTACGTATAATAGCCGTGGCGCAGGGTCACTGACCTGCACCACGGGTAAGTTACCCATGGCGCAGGGGTCAGTTCCCCGCGCCACGGCTAAGAAGTTTTTCTATATTTTCTTTTTGCATTTAATTTTTCATTTGCTTTTCTTTTTTCCTTTTGTGCATTTCATTTAAGACATTCATATAATATTTAATGTGATATAGTATTCCAATTTATGATTTAAAAAATTTAATATTAAGGATTACACATATCATATTCCTATTTAATTTTAAGACACATATGCATATCAAATATATTAAAAATACTTAATATTTGGATTACAAATTCTAGGATAATTAATTTATAATATTAATTCCTAGGGTTACAAAATCAAGCGTCATATTTCCCACACCGTCTAGCTAGCGTTTCACAATCTTCTTTCCCTTCTTGGTGGCGGTTGAATAATTTAGACCCGGAACATGTCGACTTCTTCTTGCGAACGGAAGACCACCTGACTTGGGTAGTGTTGTCCTACTTCTTCTAGTGGTGTATGTTATTTCTTCGTCATCGTCGTCATCATCTTCCATTTTTGGGTCTCCGTACTGGTCAAAATCTTGCTTGTTGGTGACTCCATCCATTCCGATGATGCTCCTTTTTCCTCTTCTCACGACAACACGGCTAGGCATTGTCGGGTCGGTGATGAAGAAGCATTGGTCAACTTGGCTAGCCAGTACCCATGGTTCAGTTTTCGCGATGACGCTCGCGGTAGCAGCAGACTTGGAGGCTTCGGGTATAGACATGGTGGTGAAATATCCGTCTTCTTTTTTTGGACTGACACTCTTAGCCCATCTGACACGGAACATCGGCACCTTGTCTCCAGAGTAGTCCAGCTCCCAGATCTCCTCGACCCTTCCATAGTACCTTTCTTTGATGTCACCGGTGAAGGATTCCATCGTTATCCCTGAGTTCTGATATTCGCTATTCGTGTCTTTTTTCTCCGTGTAGAACGTGTAACCGTTGATATCGTATGCCTGATATGTCATCAGGTTGGGCGCAGGGCCCTGTGACAAGAGGAATATGAGTTTTCCTTCTGCGGAAGTCATTGAACCAACGCGTGAAGGTGGCGTTGTGCTCTTTGATTATTTCGACGTCCGTTCGATGCTGACCACGTTCACTGTACTTCTTCTCAATAAAGTTTTTGTGCTTTTCCAACCAAGGATCGACCACTTGTATGTGTTTTAGTGCTACAAAGTTTGCACTGTCAAAGTCGGCGCGTCGGCCAGAGTCGTCCACTTGTAGTTCCCTCCTGCCTGTTTTGTGACCTGCTCCATCAAGCTTGCCAATGTGCTTATTTTCCGGCAGACCAACAGGGTTCTCGACGTCTAGAAATTCATGCAGAAAGAGATGCACTCTTCGGTGAGATAGCCCTGGACGATGCTTCCATCTGGAGTTGCCCTGTTACGAACGTATCCTTTGATGACACCATTCATCCTTTCGAACGACATCATGCTGTGCAGGAACATCGGCCCGAGCTGGATGATATCATCCATGACATGGATCAGCAAATGCACCATAACGTCCAAGAATGCGGGAGGGAAGTAAATCTCAAGCTCATTTAGTATCACAATGATCTCTTCCTGTAGCCTTACGGCTTTGTTCATGCTGATCACTTTCGAGAGATGACGTCGAAAAAGTTGCATAGGTCCAATAGCGTTTGGCGGACGTGTGGGTCCATTATCCCTCGGAGTGCAACCGGATGTATCTGCGTCATCAGCATGTGACAGTCATGCGACTTCATCCCGCTGAACTTTTGTTTCGTTGCGTCCAGATATCTGCTTATCTTCCCCGCGTAACCGAAAGGAAATTTCACTCCGAGAAGGCACTAAATAAACTGTTCGATCTCCTTCTGGCTTAGAGTGAAGCACGAAGGAGGGCAGTAATAGTCATTCTGTTTCGCCTTTTTGCCCTTCCGACGACCTTCCGTCTCCTCCTCCTCGGACAGATCATTATCATCGTCAGGGCGTCCTCCGTGGAGATCTTTCCTGATGCCCAATGATCTTAGGTCGTTTCTTGCTTTCGGCCCATCTTTGGTCCTCTCCGGCATGTTGAGAAGGGTGCCAAGCAGACTCTCGCACACGTTCTTCGTGATATGCATGACATCAAGGCTATGAGGTGTTTCGAGGATCTTCCAATATGGCAAGTCCCAGAAAACAGACCTTGTTTTCCATACCTTTAGCAGTGGTGGCGGAGCCTTTTGCTTCTTCCCCGGCGGAGGGCACTCATCCCAGCTTCTCAACAGCATGTCGATTTCTTCGCCGCTCCTCTTACGTGGGGCTCTTCGGATCTCAACGGTACCATCGAATAGCTCTTTGCGGTTTCTCCACGGGTCGTCCCTGCGAAGCCACCTTCGATGTCCCGTGAACACTGTTTTTGAAGACCAGGGATCTTTCTCTAGCTGCATATATGTTGTATCGTCCATGCACCTAACGCATGCACAGTGTCCGTGGGCCACCTGGCCTGCGATATATCCGTAACCGAGATAGTCTTGCACCGTCGTGATCAACGCGGCTCTCATAGGGAAGTAATCTTCCGTGACGGCGTCCCATGTGCTGACCCCTACATTCCATATCTTGTGTAGCTCATCTCTCAAGAGCTGCAGATACAGATTGATGTCGTTTCCTGGTTGTTTCGGCCCTTGGATTAGCATGCTCATGTGAATGTACTTCCTCTTCATGCACAACCATGGGGGTAGGTTGTATATCCATACAAACACGGGCCACGTGCTATGTGTGCTGCTCTGGTTGCCAAACGGATTGAGCCCATCGTGCTCACGCCCAACCTGACGTTTCTTGGATCGTTCCCAAAAGTTGGGTATTCAAAGCCTAACGCTTCCCACTGCTTAGCATCTGAAGGGTGTCTCAGCATCTTATCTGTCTCTTCGTTTTCCGGCTTATTCCTTTCCGCGTGCCAGCGCATTAACTTCGCTTCCTTAGGATCTGTGAAAAGCCGCTGCAGACGAGGAATGATCGGAAGGTACCATACCACTTTCCGATGAGCTTTCTTTTTCCCTTTCTTGTATCGAGCAGCGCCGCACACCGGACATGCAGTTGTCTCCGCGTCATTTTCCGGATAAATGAAGCAATCATTGATGCAAACGTGGTATTTGATGTGCGGTAAATCAAAAGGGCACACGATTTTTTTGCCCTCTTCGATACTACTAGGACACGTGTTCCCCTCAGGAAGACGATCGTGCCAAAATTTCAAGTTCTCGTCGAAGCTTGCGTCTGTCCATTTGTGTTTTGCCTTCATCTGCAGAGCCATGAGCGTTACTTTCAAGCGGGTATCCTCGGGCCGACATCCCGCATACAACGGAGCATTCGAGTCTATGTCCACCTGCGCCAGCTTAGCCTCTCTAGCAGCATTGCTCTACTTTCTGAGAAGCAATTCTTGAACATGAGGGTCCCGCACGACTGAAGTTAGCAGCGTCGGCGTGCCCGCGTCTTCTCCACCATTTACGTCGGCTTCTTCTTCATCATCATGCCCGACATATTCTTCGTCATCATAATCGGGAGGCGCCTCTTCATCTTCCTGATCATTTCCTGCCGCGCCCCCATGGACGTCATCATCATCATCCTTGTAAGTGAAGTCATCCATAAAACCTTTCCTGAGCAGATGCTCCTGCAATGTGCCGGAAAAGGGATCGAGCACGGTGCCGAGTTTGCATGTTCGACACGGACACTTTATCCCGGTGTCGTTGTTTTTAACCATCACGGTTGTCGCATATTTCAAATATCTAGCAACAATACTTTCACTCATCATGATGACCATTGTCGCCCCCGCTCTACATATAGAACAAAGGAATTATATTAGAAACAAAATATTTCACAGAAAAATTTGGCATGACCTTTGCTAATTTTTGGCCTTAGGAGTGCCGGAAAATTCGCCGAAATGGAATGAATCTACATTTCGGTGAAATCATCGGCAACTAATCATTTCGATCATGGCATACACATATGCAAACACACGCAACCACACACACATCCTCATCCATCACAATGCAACCAATTCATCCATCACACATGCATACAACAACCACAAACATATCACAACCCTTCTCATCCATGACATAGAACCACACACATCAAAGCCTTCTCATCCATCACATACACTCACCTTCCAACTAATTGACGTCGAAAGAGAGAGCGCCCGGAGGAGGAAGATCGAGCACGAGGTGTGGGAGATGTTTCCTCACATATACATGAAGAAAATAACTAGATTTATGTGGAATATGTGAAGAGAGAGAAGAAAATGAGGTGGGGAGAGGAAGGGGGCGTGCAGATCTGGAATTGAGAGGTGGGGAGGAGGAAGAGGAGAGGAAAAGAGGAGAAAAGGGGGTGGTGGTGGTGGCAGCCAAAAGTAAAAGTGCACCCCGGCTTAGCCGTGGCGCACGAACGGTGGGCTGCGCCACCACTATATGGGGCTAGGTGGGGTAAAATTCGTGCCAGAAATGGTGCAGATGGGACCCACACTTATCCGTGGCGCACGAGGGCACAGTGCGCCACGGCTAAGTGGGGTAAAATTGGCGCCAAAAATGTGCACCGGGTCCCACACTTAGCCGTGGCGCAGGGTATTACTGTGCGCCACGGCTATGCAGATACCCGTGGCGCACATGTTTCTACCGCGCCACGCCTAAGTGCACACAGGCCGGCTGTCGAGGGCCCAACTTAGCCGTGGCGCACATCTTAGAGACATGCGCCACGGCTAAGTTAGTGTCCGTGGCGCAGCACGAAGCAGTGCGCCACGCATACTTAGCCATGGCGCACCATTCTGACAGTGCGCCACGGCCACGTGGCTTACCTATAAGCCTTTTCCTAGTAGTGCTAGCGTCGCCAGCTACCTCCCTAGCGTCAAAACCCTAGCAACGCCAGCCGCCTCCCCCTCCACCCCTTCTCCCGTCGCCAACAGCGAGCACCCCCGGGTAAAGCCCGCACGGTGCCGGCGGCGGTGGGCCTTCTCCTTTTCCCTCTCATGACGCGACGACTCGGGTCATGGCAGCCGGGATGGGTGGCGTGCTTGGCGAGGGGAGCGGCCATGGCGGCGTGGTGGCCTTGCGTCCAGTGGGCGCATCCAGGACCGGCGGCGGTTGCCCTCATGGCAGTAGTCACGGACCTGGGAGACGCGGCGACTTCTGCCCGATGGTCGGCCGGCGACGGTTCATGATGGAGGGGCTTGGCGAGGAAGAGCTGGCAAGGCCGCGAGGCTAGCGCGGGGCTGGTAGACAGACGGCAGCTGCGGCCACGACGCTACAGCGTGGCAGCGGGACCTCTCGAGCCTGATCTGGGGCCTCGATTTGGACCAGGGTGGGTCCAATATCGGCCTGACGGGAGCCTCTACTGTGTCCGGTCGGCGGCCGTTGTTGGTGGTGGAGGGTTGTGATCCCCTCCGGTTAGCTGCGGATGTTGTATATCTACTACCTTGGATCCGAACCAGGCGGAGGTGGACTTGGCGTCGTCCCCACTCTTCCGACCCGTCGGTCTCGATGTGGTCCTTTGTCGCGCCACGGGTTTGAGTTCACGGATGCCGGGGCGTCGGCTCTCGAAATCTGGACTGCACTGCCGTCTCGGCCACGGGGCGACGTGTCCATGGTGATGGTCCATCTCTTTGTTCCTTGAGGGTGGCAAGGAGTGGGAAGCGGGACTCCTGGTGGTGGCAGTGCCTTGGCATGGTCAGCGCCCAGATCGTTTGTTGGAAGCTCGGCTCCGGGATTAGTGGTGGTCTGAGGTTCTGAATATGGTGAGTGTTTTTTTAGGTGAAATCCCAGCGCTTCGGCGCTGATGGCGGCGATGCCTGCGCGTGTTGTGACCCTCTTGAGGGTGTTGTTGTGGTCACTCCCACCGCATATCTCCGGGTGAAAACCCTAAACCCTTGTGGTCTCAGCGGCGGCGGCGCTTGTTGCGTCGTTACCTTTTTGAAGGCGCTAATGTGGAGCTTTGGTCCCTTTATTCTTGTTATCTCGATGGCAAGCTAGATGCTTCTTAGTCTTCATAGTTTATCTTTGATCTGCTTGTAAGAGGTTTTCCTCATTACTATGTATCGGTTTGGCAGTTTGACTTTATTTATAAAACGGGGCGAAAGCCCGTTTGGAGGAAGTGATTAAGAGCTTCAATATGAGTACTAATTGAAATATAGAGTATCGCTCACTGTGTAGAGATTATTATTTTGGCCTTAATATAGAGATTGTTAGA
The DNA here is from genome assembly GCA_012064385.1 of Puccinellia tenuiflora. Lineage (NCBI taxonomy): Eukaryota > Viridiplantae > Streptophyta > Magnoliopsida > Poales > Poaceae > Puccinellia > Puccinellia tenuiflora. The sequence continues at coordinate 97,769 of QRDG01000126.1, forward strand.
AGAACACACGTTCTGCTGAAACTAGCATATCAATTGTTTATCTTAAATGTCTCTTCTCCTTTTTTCGGGCTAAATATCAAAAAAAATGGAAACAAATGTTCGTGCATAGATCTTAGTATGATTTTAATTCATAGAAAACCAACATGTTTTGTTACCTACGTAGAAAAGATAAAATTTTATGCTAAAATAAGCCTTTTGACATGACATATTTTTGTCTTCTTTACACAACTCAGAAAAAATGTCGATTTTCACGAAACGAATTTGTGAACACATACAAATTTCAGCGAAATTTTGTTTGGAACTTTTTTTGACATTTCAAATTTTGATTTTTGAATATTGGGTGCACATGCACTCGGGTGTCAAAGTGGATTTCAAAACACACCTTAAATACATTGAAGACCCTACGTTTTCTCCTATGTATTTAAAAACTAATTAAGATACATAAGGTACAAACCTATATTTTTTTTACCATTTTTTAGTTTTTCTTGATACATAGAAAAATTTCTAAATAAAACTACTCTAATGACACATTTTTTTTAAACGATGACACTAATGGTATAGCTGACAAACATTTTTTTCGTTTATAAGTTTTAATTTTTTTACAACTTTTTACCAAGAACTTATTTGTAAACTTAGACTGTGATCTTGATGGGGAGGGATCCACCAACACCTCAAAAGGCTTCTTTCAACTTACGGTGTGTTCTCTTACATGAGTGAGTCAACCATGCCTACGTTAGTGTTTCAACCTGACTATTTTCCACATAATTAGGCATACCGGCTTACAATATTTTATCGAAACATGTATATATTGAGTCCAAAGAAAATCAAATTTGAAAATAGCGAGCTATGCTTCTTAGCGGCGGCAGTTTCCAGGCGGTAAAAAAGTTATAGCGAAACTATAGCAACGCTAAACCAGCACTCATCGTATTTTTCAAAAAGAGAATAAATTTCAGAAATTTTTGGCATGATATATTCATATTATCCTAAAACAAGACTGAAAAATTGCACATCATTTATTTGTATCATCTAACACTCCACCAAAAGTTCATTGATTAATGGAGTCAACGATAAAAAAACATGTGCTAAAAAGCATTACACAAGATATATGAAGTTACATATGTACATATGACATACCGGTCCAACTAATAAATAATAAAATTTCACCAGACAACTATGCATAAATATAAAGTTGCGTGTGGTCGTTTTCGATCAGATTTTATTTTGGGCTCGGTAAAAATAGCGTTTTTTTTTGTTGGATTTAGCGTTTCAGCGTGATTTCTCGTGAGATTAGCGGGATTTTTCATTTCGCAAAGAAAAAAATGCATATCGTTAGCATGAGGGTGCTGAATTCGTTATAGTGACACTATAGCACCGAAACAGCCGGAAAGTCAATACGGTGCCCGGGCTACATGTAGCCCGTTTTTTTGAAAATTTAAAATCTGCAAATTTAAGTTTCCAAAAAATCTGAAAAAAATCCGGAACGTAGATAATGATGATTCCTGCCAGTGTGCAAAAAAGAAATGCGAAATATTATGTATTTCATCCTGTGTAAAAAAGACAAATTTCTAGATCTGGGTGGTGATTCAAATCCTCTCAAAATTGTCAGAATTTTGTCATTTTCGTGTAGGGGCGCAATATAAACTATTTCGCATTTCTTTTTTGCACACTGCCAGGAATCATCATTACCTACGTTCCGGATTTTTTTCATATTTTTTGGAAACTTAAAATAGCGATAAAAAAATAAATAAAATACCGGGCTACATGTAGCCCAGGCTCCAAAATGCCGTGCTCCGAAACAGCGCGCTATCTTAAATATAGGAGAAAATGCATTGAACCTAGGACTTGACCACTTCGTTTCCATTCTTCACAAAAAAAAATTGAGTTGAAGGAGGACACCAATTAGATTGTGCGCGGTCAACGTTTCTTGCAAAAGGACTTGACCATGGCTGGCTGCCGGATGTGATCTTCTTGTGTCGTGCTATGCATGGTGGTAGCTGCGCATGCATCCAACAATTCTTCCGATCTCAGTTTTTCGACTCACGGCGACAACACGGTGCCAACGTGAAAAGTTCCCGTATTCTTCTTTTTCTGTCCGTTGTCATTTCTTAGGGCTCCTTTGATTTGAAGGAAATATGTAGGAAATGTGGAGGATTAGGAAATTTTCCATTGATGGTACTATTCACACCTTTGATTCATAGGAATGTTGCAAAGGAAAAATAAAGGAAATTTTGCTTCACAGCTCACAATCAAGGCAAAACCTACAGGAAAAGAAAAACCCACTCACACCTCATTCTTTGAATTAATGCAAAATATGCAGTCGCTACGCACACAGCATGAGAAAACAAATGGCGGCTCAAAAAAAAAAAAAAGAGAGAGACTCTCGGGTCGTTATCGCCCAACCACATACTCGGACGAACTAAATTACAGTGCTCAGAAACAGATGTGCTACCTCGCCTGAAGATCTATATATGCAGTCACATGGATTAACACGCGAAGCAAACTACCACCTAGAAAAACACAGATTAACTCACTCTGAAAGGCTTGGACTACTAGTAGCAACCCAATTAGATCCAACGTACAGAAAATCTAAATGCAGTCAAGCCAATAGAATGCAAAGCTAGATGCAGTCGTACGCACCCAGGATGTGGAAAAATAGCGGCTCCATAAAAATGGTAGAATCGGGTCGCCATCTCCCAGCTCCCACTACATCACAAACTCGAATTTGAGGCACTCCAAAGTGCCTCAAAAAGTCAAAAGAATGCCTTTATAGATTTTTTGAGGCAAAAAATGTGCTGTATTTATCCCGGTAGGGAAAGGTCTTTTAAGGCACAAATCATTAGTGCCTCCAAAGGTAACTTTTTGAGGCACTTTGGAGTGCCTCAAATAGTATACCTTTTGAGACACTTTTGAATGCCTTCAAAAGTATACTTTTTGAGCCACTTTGGAGTGCCTCAAATAGTATACCTTTAGTGGCACTTTTCTTTGCCTTCAAAAGTATACATTTTGAGGCACTTTGGAGTGCCTACAAAAATATACTTTTGAGGCAAATTGGAGTGCCTAGTAAAGCACACATAGGAGGCATTTTTGAGTAGTGCCTTTAAAGATCACTTATAGGGGCACATGTAAACACATATATTGCAGATTCAATATCTTGACGTAGAAACATATATATCAGCAGTAGAACACCGTGTAATATGAAAAATTCTCACAATACATAAATGAATATTGTCTATCATAACTCTACTAGGTTGTGCTCACCTAAACACAATGATAACATCAAAAAATGAAAACGACATCAAGAATATACATAGAGAAACATATGAAACTAGAGAGTCAGCCAGATATATATCCTCAGGTAGAAAAACAAATCTAAATGAGGTAATGTTCAGATAGGAAACGTGTGTTTTCATCCTGTGGAGCACCTCCTCTAGGATGCTCATCTTCTGTGGGTATGGAATGAGGTAGTGCTCGTTTGTGATAGGCTCAGTTTCCTTGTCGCAGCTGGCACCTGAATTCCAATGACCCCCACTGCACAACAAAAATATACAGAGACATTTCCAAACATCAGTTATTCTGATACTACTACGTCACGACAAACTTAACTTAGCACATTTGATATTGGAATAGTAAGACACTTGAAATTTTGAAATGCAGAGCACATGAAATGACAGCATGTCATTTCAATATCACATATAAGTTCAGTTTCATCATGTACATATGCAGTTGCATAGCGAAGGGGAAAACCAACATCTACTTGGCAACATGCATAACATAAGCATCCACAGCCAGACAAAATTTAAATCTGAATGGTGACTACAACAGACTCATACCATAAAAAAACTATGCAGGAAACAAATGTAAAGATTGAGTGGATAGTGTCCTTAAAAGGTACATACAGGAAAGCAAAAATACTAGCCAGTGTTAATTCTTGGGAGCATCTGACTTCATTTCTTGTGAAGAGTAAAAGGTACAACCAATCACCCATCTGAAATACTAACATTCCTAATATGATACGCCATTAATCACAATTAATGTCGATCAAGAACAACCAGCCAGCCTACAATGACCAATCACCCATCTGAAATACGAACATTCCTAATTTATGGTACATTTTCATCAAACAAAATCTGCCACCATAGCCTACCTTAACAAACTAAATTTCCCAAAGAAACGACAACCTATATGAAACAACAAAATTCCACAGAACACCATGGCTCCATGTCCAGGTCACCAATTCATTGTAGAACACGACAAGACGGCGAATCACAGATCATAAAAGAGAGCAGGGGAGAGCCGAGGAACTACCTCACCGTAGAAGTGGCCGAGGTAGTAGTAGCCGAGCAGCAGCATCAACACCACCACGCCACAGCACCAGCCCAACAACACCACGACACCACTAGACACTAGCCGCTGGAGACTGGAGGAGCTCGAAGGCGTCGGGTCGGAGGAGTAGGGCCACGAAGAGGAGGTGATAGCTGCGCTAGAGAGCACCCTTTAAGCATAATTTCCATGAAAGCAGGTGCACAATGTAGAGGAATAATGCATGTTAAAACTGAATCATCAGGCTATGAAATCAGTGAAGGACTAACTCATACCATACCTAAGAGGGATGAAGGTCTAGTCATTGTGGATCGTTCTATCTAACTCGGAGTATCTACTCTGCCATCAGGAGTGCAAGTGGAAACGTCAGTGGTCCTATAGTCAAGACGCATGCATCGTCACTGCCATAGCAGATCCAACAAATCGAGTTGAAGCAAGCTTGCGCTAGCCTCAGCAGGCACTCGCAGTTTCACCTGCAGCCTGCACCAAAACCAGAGTACAGCACTTGCACTAGAAGGATCAAAAGCAGAATAAATTATGTGGTGACTTGTACATGATTATGGCGCAGATAGGAAATGAAATGACAAAAACCATGGGAATTGATCAGTTGAAGTTAATTTCATGGGATGCAAAACTGCTTGAGAATTTTTTTAGAAAGAGGATACACATAATCTTGTTCAGCTAATTGTTATGAAGCTATCTACAAAGCGTATTTCCCAGTCGTAAAGTAGTGATCCCATGAATATGATGCTGCAAACACATAAAGATGCATGGATGTCCAGCAAGCAGGCTGCGTAACAGTAAGACAAATCACGTCTACCAGGCTACCACTCCCCATGACCACTGATTCTAGCGCCGATGAGGTCGAGGTGAGGAGTAGTCCTGGGCTGGGAGTCTCCAGGAGCACCGCCACAGGAGCCAGATGCAGGGAACGGAGCTCCTACCAGGCGGCGCATGCGTGTAGCAAGGTTACCACGCCGGGGAGGGCCGGGGCGGCTAACTGTGCGTCGGTGGGGCACGGCCGCGGCGGGAAGTGCGCACCGGGGAGACGGGTCGCAGTTGGAGGTCGTCGAAGCTACCGGCGGCAAGCAGGGGGCTCGGGGCGGGCGACGCACGTGGGTGGCGTAGGTGCCTGTCGGGGCAGGCGACCAGGAGCTCGAGGGAGAGTGGGAGGAAGCGTGGTCGGAGAGGGGATATCAGGGGTGGCGGCGATGGGAGCTGGCGGAGGAGATCGGGTCAACGGAGCCGGGGGCAAGAAGCATGCCTAGGGTTAGCCGTGGTGACGCGCTCGGGAGCGGAGCGGCTCGTCAGCGACAGGGAATCCGTGGGAGGTGTTGAAGAGGAGAGGAATCAGAGAGCGGCGGCGCCGGTGATGGCCGGAGCGGGGCGTGGCGGCGGTGAATCGCCAGGGAGAAGAGGGGATCGAGCGAGGGCTCGGGAGCGAGAGAGACGGTGAGCTCTCTGGTGGGCACGACCACGAGGACGCGCGGCCTATCGGGGCGCGATTGTAGTGGTAGTCGTACGCCTCCCTTTCGTCGCGACCCCCTCCGCCTCCGCCTCCGCCGCCACCACCCGCTCACCATCGGGAGGCAGAACGCGGCCGTTCCGGAGCACTGCCTCTGCAAGCCTGGCCTTCTCGAAGCCATCCGCCGGCGCGGGCACGCTCTAGCCGCTCAACTCCACCCGTGTGGCGTACTTGTCCAGCCTCATGCTCCCATCCTCGATCTCGAGCCAACCGAACCCCTCGACGACCTCGCTAGTCGTTGGGGCCACCGCCGGCGAAGGGCGGCGGGGATCAGCCGGCGTGGTGTTGGGGTAGAGCCCGTCCGGCCTGGTATGCGAAAAGGGAGAGGGGAGGAGGCGATTTGGGGGGGGGGGGGGGGGGGAGCACGGGAGAGGGGCAGTGGCGGAGCTTCACCAAAATCCCAGACGGGGCCAAGGCCCAAGGAAGGAGCATGCGTGCTGTGAGGAGGGGCCAAAAGATGAAAAAAAATCATGATTTTAGGCCATAAACTAAGTGCTCCTTAACTAAATTTCGTTTGGCAGGGGGGCCAAGGCCCACTTTGGCCTTCACATAGCTCCGCCCCTGGAGAGGGGAGGAGAAGAGAAGGGGAATGGAGGTGGAGGCGGTCTGGTTCGGGTGAGTTAATGACACTGGTGGTCACACAACTTGCAACGTGGGTGCAGATAAGTCACTCAAGTTGTAAAACAGAAAAACCCGTCACACAACTTGTCAAGTTTGTGCACCCGTGGTCACATTCCGGTCTGGTCAACGGTTTTCGTCCAAAATCGGTCACGTGGGGTGCGGCTCACGTGATGATGAGGTCAATCCTTTTTTTAGAAACCCCCCTAGTGTTTTTCTTTTCATAGATAAGGTCAACGACACCAGTGGTAGTGGCAATGGATTTACGTGAACAGCAAATTTTTTCTTTGCACATCGTCGTCCAGACCCAATCCCTCTCCAATCCTTCCTATAATATTATCAAAAATATAATACGAACAATTGTAAAGGGGCGAGCTGCATGTTGTGATGTGCGTGCTGCACTGAGTGTGCATGTGTGCACAGGTAGAGGCCGCTCTACCTTGGTCATGGCGGAAGGTGACTAGCCTCGGACGGATCTGTGCATACAGAACAATAAAGAGGGCAAAGTGATGTCTGGGGGTTGTGTCGGCTCGCCGGGAAGCTTGCCCGGGTGGTCGAACGGCGGCAAATTTCGTCGAGGACAGGCGGCGGTCAGAGAGGACGAAGACGACGTAGTCGAGCCGTGTAGCGAACCCATCTCCGATTCCTTGCGTGTGCGCGTAGAGGACGACGAGGCGGAGGATAGGACGCTCTCAGGTCACCTCGAGCACGCCCATGGCGTCGAGTGCGTCTCCGACATCCGGCGTGGTGATCGGCGGCCCGAGCGGGGAACGGCGGCGGCGGACGGAGCGACGACCGGCGGCCATGGCTAGGGGACGGGGAGGACCGTAGGGGGGAAAGTAGCTCGCGCACCCAGTGATCTGCATCTCGGCTCGTCGCGCCACCACACCTCCTCGATGAACAACCAGCCGTCGCTACTACGGGGCCGCCGCCGGCGACTGGAGACTCGCTGCCGCGCGCCTGCTCGCAGCCTCGTGCTGGCCGTCGCCGCGCGCTCGCCGGCCACTTCCTCGTGTCGCCGCGCCGGCCTGCTCGCCGCCCCGCGCATGCTTGTAAATACCGGCTTCGAAGTCTCGCCGCGCGGGCTCGTACACGCCGAGTCCTCGCGGGTGAGTGGAAGAGGTCGGTCGATGAGAGGGAGAAGTCCCGCTGCGCCAGCTGCGCGCCGTCGGCGGCCGCGACGGCGGCGAGCGGCACGAGTCTTTTATGGTCTCATGATAGCAAGCTGTTGTGGTGCTGAAAATTAAGTTGCCAAGTGTTTTTAGCATCGACCACTTATTGTGTTGTATTACCGTTTTCTTAACCATAAGTGTGAATTACAAATTGTGACTACAAAAGTACTCCTAGTTCAGAATTTTGGCATTCTATTTGTTAAATATAATCATGGTGTTATTTTCTGCTGCCTACCTTTCAACTCTCAACCTGAAGCTATGTATGATATCGTCAATACTTGTTTTTTCTGAATGGTGCTTAGTGGATATCATAGTTCTGTCTCGAATACAAGTTGATCGTAGATTACACACGGGTATGCTTGAGCTCATGCATGATTAGTGACTGAGAATCCAAGCAAACAGTGGGTAATTTTAGTTTGTGTGGCATTTATCCTTGTATGATCAGAGTTTTGTTTTACCAGAGTACAAACTACAAAATGGAAATAAAAGGCATTGAATCTGTACTGTTGTTACTTTTGTAAAAGAGAACTTGCTGGACCGTAGATTACACGTGGGTGTGCTGGAGCTTATGCATCATTCGTGGGATACATCATAGTGGCTAGTCCAAGCAAACAATGGGTAATTTGAGTTTGTGCGTTATTCATTATTTGGATTATGCGCGTGCATAACATTTAACTATCGTTGTATCAGCCACTCGCATTGTTTGTCTATTTGATATTTTGATGCTTGAATTGGCAACAACATATCCTGATCCTTGCTTTGTTTCCTCTAAACAGAGATGCCATGTAAAGATGAAGGAAGCTTTTGGATGGTGAGCGACATGTGTCCCATCAAGGAAGAACCGAGAGCTGCGTTACGATTGTGTTCGCTATAACTAGTATGGGATCAATTACGATGCTATGTAACTGGAGCATGTACTTCAATTTATCTTATGATTGATAGGAGTAATATTCCTATCGTATCATCACTGTTTAACACTGATCTTGATTCAGCGAAGAAGACTCCCTGTATAATTAGCTTGTGTTGCAGTCCTGCTTGATTTGTACAGTGTTCCCGGAAGCGTCTCGTGTAATCTCTAATTTAGGAGTAGAATGTTTACCTTATAGGCCACATCCTGCCAAAGCTAGATGGACAGTGTCGAAGTTAAGGTTCAGTAAGGATTGAATACCAGCCTGGTAAATGCATAGATCATACCAGGGTTAATAAGTGTGAAGTGTTGTGTTGATGAAGAAAACTGCAGGTCAGTAGTATTTTTTTAGAATACTTGGAAAGATATTAACTTATGAATACTGCTTGGGTTTTGAAGCTGAAAGTTGTAAATAGAAGCTCAAAAGCGATGGAAGGTTTGGGGTAGCTCAAATAATCCAAGCTTGAAAGATCATTGCATCTTGCATCACTATAAATGATGCATGCATGACCTCTAATGAAGGCCTTCAATCTGTACCGAGGTTTCCTCTGCATCGGGATGCAAATATCGAGTTCCATGATGGAAGAGCTGCATTTCCTTACAACTGTTAATTATAACCTGTACTGGATGAATTAGGATGCTAAGCAACGATAGCATATTAGCATGTACTTCTTTGTAAACGTAAGAGCTTTGAGACCAGTCTCCAGAATGTACTTGTTCGATACCAGCCTTTGTATAGCTGTGGTAAATAAATCATATGTTACCAGGTGTAAAGGAATGAAGTGTTTATTAAATTAGTAGTAGGTAAATTTTGTATTAGCAAATTTATATGCAGCTAGCCATCTAGGAGATAGTTAGACTGAATTAAGGCAGCTACAAGCGTGTTTCAGAGTCCCAGTATCAATTCGTGCCTCATGTTTTCTTCACAAGGACGAAGTGAAAATACTGCAGTAAACATAAACATGAAACGATTCTGTAGACAGACACACGTAAATCTTCAGCTCCAACCCAGAGTTAAATTTTCTTGCGAGCACATTGCGTTGCAGCTAGCCCAATCATCTTCTGATCTTCACAGTAATCATGGCTGCACCTATCGTCGCTCCACTGACCGCCACGGCAAGATACTGATAACGAAGGATGCAGGTGCCGTTGATCCCTACAAGTACATAAGCATGGTAAGGTGGAACTAAAGATTCTGCGCATGGAGGCTTCAGCCAGGGAATGCACAAAGAGCATCAGTAACAGAGAAGACCTCTTCAGATGGAAAATGCTGGGATCACCATTGCCAAGCAACAAGCTGCTACATTGCCACTATCTCCGTTGCTAGCTGCTGTAAATAAATAGTCACCAGCTAGAGTTGGACACTGATGGATCAGCAATATTGTTTTATTACGATGGATAATCAGGGCAAAATACTCAAAAATAGGCCAGGGCACAAGACAAGTCGACATTCAGATTCTCTATATGAATGATTCAGCCAACTGACCGGAAGAGATTAACAACATTTTGGAGAACATATAGGTTGTATTATAATGATTAAGTGAAATGATTCAAGAATCCTCAAATGGTGCATGTAACTGCCAACTCAAAGGATGAATAACGTGTGTATAAGTGATAAAAGCTTCAATATGAGTACCACTCTAACATGAGAGTATTTGGTACTCGCTTTTTAGAGATTCTTTGGCTTGACCATTGGTCGTTTGGCAGAAGAGGTGGTTATTCCATCACAGCTTTCTCTTGAAAGTAATACTAGAACAATATGTTGTATTAAATGTTTCTTGCATTTTCACTATCCGTTTAATCAACACACATCATATTTATAACACTATATGAGCATACATGTGTAGTCTCTCCTCTTTTTCCCGGGCTTGAGACCGGCTATGCGATTATAAGTGTCAACTTCAAATGGCATAGGCAGAGTTCCCTACCCTACCAAAAAAGAGAAAAAAAAACAAAAGAAAATGTAGAAAAACACCTTAAAAAGAAAAAGATGCCATTTTTTAATTTTTATCCATTTTTTTATTTTTTTGTATTTCTGAAATGGTTTAGAGAAAGAAGGTACACACATATGTTTTTTTTCCATTTTAGAGTTTTTTTGATAAATTGAAAAAAAAATTCTTAAAGAAAAACTACTCCAACAACACAAGACAATTTTTTTGTTTTATGATTTTTTAATTCATAAGAAAAGGTCGACCCTATAATGGAAAACCAAATAAAAATTTCAACAGACTCTAATGTTAAATAAAATAAGTATCATTTTTTCCTATGGATTTGTATTTTTTTCTGTTGTAAACCAGTCTAATGGTGAAGGAGACACCATTTTTCTTGGCACCAATGGACGAATTAAGCTCGACAAATCATGAGTAATCAACTGCTCTTCCAAGTGGTGATAACAAGATTGTAGAAGGCTTCAATGTCTCGTCATCCTGTAACCAGAAAATTTAAGTTTGGTTTTGTAATTAAAGAAGCAAACCATACGAAGTAGAGGTATTATTACATATACATTATCTTAATCTGGGAATTCCAAATTAGCAAAAGTATTGTGTTTTCTACAAACATGGAACAGTAGACAAAACAATACTTATTGGGAGTTACAAATTGCTCATCTGATGTGATGCTGACATAAAGAAGTGGACGTCTATGACGACATTATGCATGTGAACGGAGATATACAAAATGGCAAAAAATAGACATAGACGTAGTGTACCAGCTTTTGATGGCATGAGTGAAGGAAGAGAAATTATGCTATTTAAGGTAGGCTCGCCGCCGCTTCCTCATGACCCCCACTGCTTGTGGCAACATCAATATCTACCTGGAGGTTTATTAGACATAAATTAAACCGACCGGCCGGCCTTCAACTTCTATATAGCATACGACCGATGCAACAGAGTAGTATGTAAATATGTACCTCTATTTGCTTGGTATCATTGTCGCCGTCGTCATCCTCATCCTCATCATGTTCGTCGCCAGAGCTATTGTCTATGGCATCACTGTCGTCCAGCTGGAGGTAAGACATCCGTAAACAAGAGTGCCGACCATCTCAGTTACATGATAGATATGATTACCTATATTTGTATCAATGGATATGTTGGAGTAGTAAATACGTACCTCTTCTTGGTCGGCACCTGCATGATCGTGTATCCAATCCTTCAATCTGATGACAATGCCACGTAGCTCTTGTTCGCCGTACCTCCCGACTCGGGGCTCATCATCATCACGTAACAAAATCTCCAGTGATTNACGCAGTAATCATGGAATTTTGACTTTCTATTTGTTAAATATAATCATGGTGCTCTTTTCTGCTGCCTACCTTTCAACTCTGAACCTGAAGCTATGTATCAGATCGTCAATACTTGTTTTTTCTGAAGGGGTGCTAATCATAGTTCTGTCTTGAATACAAGTTGATCGTAGATTACACGCGGGTATGCTTGAGCTCATGCATGATTAGTGACTGGAATCCAAGCAAACAGTGGGTAATTTGTGTTTGTGGGGCATTTATCCTTGAATGATCAGAGTTTTGTTTTACCAGAGTACAAACTACAAAATGGAAATAAAGGCACTGAATATGTACTGTTGCTACTTTTGTAAAAAAGAACTTGTTGGACCGTAGATTACATGTGGGTATGCTGGAGCTTATGCATGATTTGTGAGATACATCATAGTGGCTAGTCGAAGCAAAATATGGGTAATTTGAGTTTGTGGGATATTCATTATTTGGATTGTGTGAGTGCATAATATTTAACTATCGTTGTATCAGCCACTCGCTTTGTTTGTCTATTTGATATTTTGAGGATTAGAGTGGCAAGAACATATCCTGATCCTTACTTTGTTTTCTCTAAACAGAGAATCGGAGATGCCATGTATATCAAGGAACCTTTTGAATGGTGAGCGACATTTGTCCCATCAAGGAAGAGCCGGGATCTGTGTTTCCTTCGTAGAAGTGATGATTGTGTTCAGTATAACTAGTATGGAATCAATTAGGATGCTATTTAACCAGAACATGTACTCCAATTATCCTATGACTGATAGGAGTCCTATCCCTATGGTACCATGACTGTTTGCCACAGATCTGGATTCAATGAAGAAGACTCCCTATATAATTAGCTTGTTAGTCAGTCCTGTGCTTCCACTTCTTGCCTTGTTTTTTATGGTGTTCCCGGAAGCGTCTCTTGTAATCTCTAATGTAGCAGTAGAATGTTTATCTTACAGGCCACATTCTGCCAAAGCTAGATGGACAGTGTTGCAGCTATGGTTCAGTAAGGATTGAACACCAGCCTGGTAAATGCATAGATCATACCAGGGTTAATAAGTGTGACGTGCTGTGTTGATGAAGAAAACTGCAGGCCAGTAGTAATTTTTTTAGAGTATTTTGAGTTTGTGGGATATTCATTATTTGGATTACGTGCGTGCATAACATTTAACTATCATTGTATCAGTCACATGCTTAATTTGTCTATTTGATATTTTGATGCTTGAAGTGGCAACAACATATCCTGATCCTTGTTTTGTTTCCTCTAAACAGAGATGCCATGTAAAGATGAAGGAAGCTTTTGGATGGTGAGCGACATGTGTCCCATCAAGGAAGAGCCCAGAGCTGCGTTATGATTGTGTTCACTATAAGATCAATTACGATACTATGTAACTGGAGCATGTACTCCAATTATCCTATGATTGATAGGAGTCCTATCCCTATGGTATCATCAGTGTTTGCCACAGTAGCTTGCGTTGCAGTCCTGTTTGTTTTGTACGGTGTTCCCGGCTAATTTAGCAGTAGAATGTTTACCTTATAGGCCACATCCTGCCAAAGCTAGATGGACAGTGTTTAAGTTAAGGTTCAGTAAGGATTGAATACCAGCCTGGTAAATGCATAGATCATACCAGGGTTAATAAGTGTGAAGTGCTGTGTTGATGAAGAAAACTGCAGGTCGGTAGTATTTTTTTTAGAATACTTGGAAAGATATTAACTTATGAATACTGCTTGGGTTTTGAAGCTGAAAGTTGTAAATAGAAGCTCAAAAGCGATGGAAGGTTTGGGGTAGCTCAAATAATCCAAGCTTGAAAGATCATTGCATCTTGCATCACTATAAATGATGCATGCATGACCTCTAATGAAGGCCTTCAATCTGTACCGAGGTTTCCTCTGAATCAGGATGCAAATATCCAGCACCGTGAAGGAAGAGCTGTATTTCCTTAGTAGCATTTCCTTATAAGTGTTAATTATAATTTGTACTGGATGAATTAGAATGCTAAGCAACGAGAGCATGTACTTCTATGTAAAAGTAATAGCTTTGAGACCAGTCTGTCTGCTCCACATGGTAGATATTCCAGAATGTACTTGTTGGATACCAGCCTTTGTATAGCTGTGGTAAATGATCATATGTTACCAGGCGTAAAGGAATGAAGTTTTTATTAAACTAGTAGTAAGTAAATTTTGTATTAGCAAATTTATATGCATCTAGCCATCTAGGAGATAGTTGGACTGAATTAAGGCAGCTACAAGCGTGTTTCAGAGTCCCAGTATCAATTCGTGCCTCATGTTTTCTTCACAAGGACGAAGTGAAAATACTGCAGTAAACATAAACATGAAATAGCATCAGTAACAGAGAAGACCTCTTCAGATGGAAAATGCTGGGATCACCATTGCCAAGCAACAAGCTGCTACATTGCCACTATCTCCGTTGCTAGCTGCTGTAAATAAATAGTCACCAGCTAGAGTTCTACAATGCAGATGGATCAGCTATATTGTTATATTACGATGGCTAATCAGGGGAAAATAATCAAATAGGCCAGGACACAAGACAAGTCGACATTCAGATTCTCTATATGAATGATTCAGGCAATTGACCAGAATAGATTAAAAACATTTTGGAGAAAATATAGGATGGATAATGATGTTACACAGCCAACTGAAAGGGTGAATAACATGTGTATAAGTGAAAAAGCTTCAAGCTGAGTACCGAACTACCGATTCTAACATAAGATTATTGGTAGTCACTGTTTAGCGAATCGTTGGCTTGACCATCAGGCCTTTGACAGAAGAGGTAGTTATTCCATCAGTGAAATATAAGAAGCCATCTTTCTTCGGAAAATAATATAGATTCTAATAAATGTGTCTCCATTTTCATCCATTTAGTCAAAACACATATATAGCCCTCGATGAGCACATGCGTAGTCTCTCCTCCTTTTCCGGGCTTGAGACCGGCTATGCCATTACGTGTCACCTTAAAATAGCATAGGCGGAGTTACCTACCTACCCTACCAAAAAAGAGGAAAAAAAGAGGAACCGCAGAAAATACAACTTAAAAATAAAATGATGCCTTTTTTACTTTTTTTTACCATTTTTTAGGTTTTTGGTATTATCAAATACTTAAGAGAAAGAAGGTACGAAGAAAATATTTTTCTCCATTTAGAGATTTTTGCAAAATACACAAGGATTTTTCGTTTTGTCTTGTGATTGTTTAATTCTTAAGAAAAGGGACCGTAATGCCAAAGCAAATGAACTATTCTCCTATTATGAGTTTTGTATTTTTTTATTTTTTTCCGAAACTACTCAACTTCGAAAGAAAATAAATATTTTCGTTTTATGGATTTGCATATTTTTTTTATTTTATTTTTTTTCTGTTGCAAACAAGTATAATGGTGCAAAGGGACACCAATTTTCTTGGCACCAACGGACGTATTAAGCTGAACGAATTCTGAGTAATCAGTTGGTCTTCCAAGTGGTGACAACAAAATTGTAGAAAGCTTCAATGTCTCGTCATCCTGTAACCACAAAATTTAAGTTTGGATTTGTACTTAAGAAGCAAACCGTATGAAGCAGAGGTATTAAATATATATGATCTTAATCTGGGAATTCCAAACCAGCAAAAATATTGTCTTTTCTGCAAACATGGAAAAGTAGTCAAAACAATATTTATTGAGAGTTGCAATTTGGTCGTCTGATGCTGACATAAAGAAGTGAACTTATATGACGGCATTATGCATGTGGATAGAGATATACAAAATGCAGAAAAAAAAGAGACAGAGGCCAGCAGTGTACCAGCATTTGATGTTATGAATGAAGGTAGAGAACTTATGCGATAAGACACCACTGCTATTCGTGGCATCACTGTTGTCCAGCTGGAGTGGAGATAAGACATCCGTAAACAAGAGAGCAGACCATCAGTTACATATGATAGATATGATTACTATATTTGGATCGACCGATACGTTTGGAGTAGTAAATACGTACCTCTTCCTGGTCGTTACCTGCATTATCATGTAACCAACTCTTCAATCTGGTGACAATGCCTCGTAGCTCTTGTTCTCCATACATCCCGACTCGGGGCTCATCATCATAACGTAACACGGTCTCGATTGATTCAATCATGCAACGTACACCTTGCGCGGTAATGTCCCCGTCGGGTCTGTCCAGACCATCTAGGATGAACCCGATAGCATAAGTGAACTGGTCGTAGTTCACTCTTTCTCTCACGATGTATATCTCTGCTGTCCCCAGGACTTCCTCCGCTGCCTTCAGTTCCTCCCAGACGATGTCAGTGCAATCAAGCTGACAGTAGGCATTCTCTAGTAACGGAAGCTGTCCTTTCTTCCACGGCACCAAGCTGTCCTTTCTTCTAGCGCTAGCACTGTATGTCAACGATTTGAGCCTCGGCAATGCTCCTTCTCCAAGAGTGATCTCTATGTTGGTCACCAAATATCCCAGGTGCTGAAACTCATCGCTGCCAAAAGCATATGATATGCGCTTTTCCTCCTCACTCAAGAGACCAAGGAAGAAGAGCGAGGGCAACTTTCCCAAGGTATGTAGATCTTGAGATTCTACCGCCTCCACATACAACCACACATGAGGAGGAGCGGAACGCGCAAAGAACTGATCCAAGATGGCACTCTGGGTATTATTATGCCGGTCAGAGACAACGTGCTGATCTTTGAATCGGGTGTCATGTATTCCAGGCTGCCGACACGGACATGAAACTCCCATTTGAACGAATCCCACTCACTATCCATCTCGATCCACCTGATAATCAGACTTTGGATGTTGGGCAGGTTGCAAAGTGACCCTGCCATAGCCTTGCCTGCGGTTTCCTCACATGCGTCAAACTGGATTTTTAGCACCCTCAAATTCGTCAGTTTTCCAACTCCCTGAAGAAGTTTGAGCACTCCACAGAATATAGCTGCAGCTCTTCAAGTCTTGTGAGTTTCCCTATCTTGCCTTTCATTATTGTACCCTTATCAGCCCACAAGCATCTCCGATTATTTAGCTCACCAACAGACGCTGGCAGCTCACTAATCAAAGCTCCCCTTACATCCGAAATCTCAAGAAACTTCAGATCATGACCGATTCCTTCAGGGAGCTTAACGGCCGTCTTCACCAGTCCTAGATACCTTAGCTGGACTAACTTCCCTACATGCTCAAGACTATAACCTTCTTCCAGAAAATAAAATCCCTCTATAACTAGTACCCGTAATACTACAAAGCTCGAAAGGAGGGGTATCTTTCTAACACCCCAATTTATAGCATTAAATGACCTTACATGTTGCTTTTGAATGCTAGTGTTGTGTTCCTCACTTCTTGTGTGAAGTGCTAATCTCTGAATCCTACTGGCTCGTTTTCCTTGCGAATGGGTGTGTTGTTCCATATCATCTACTACAACAAAGTTTATGTCGCTTGACATGGTGCGGATGAAATTGAGCACCATGTCGGGGACACGACAACCAACTTGGTCGGTGTTAACTAGTATGTTGAAATATAAGAAGCTCGTATGGTCTTTAAACCGGATCAAGTTCTTGTTAACAAGCTGGTTGAAATAGATCTCCCCTAACTCATATGACCCTATCCCTTCTTTATCACAGACAAATCCTTCAATGACCCACCTCCAAATTAGTGATTTTTTCTCAATAAAGTAATCTGGAGGAAACATACTGAGATATAATAAACATGTCTTTAGATTGGAGGGTAGGTCATAATAGCTAAAAGACAATATTTTTCTTGTGTTCTGATTGACTTCACTAACTTCATGCCCAAAACCAATTGCATCATACACCTTAGACCAATCTGCACTGGGTTTATCAGCAAGCAATCTAGCTATTGTAATGATTGCAAATGGCACACCACCACATTTTTTTATAATTTTGCCAATAACTTCACAAGGTTGGTTATCTTGACTTACTCCTTCATCACCATGTTCTTGTATGGAAGAGCGTTTGGAGTTATCGTATGAAAGTGGTTTCACGCAGTAGATACCACCAACCTTTGTGGCAACATCGAGAATACGCGTAGTTATGATTATTCTACTTTCCAGATGAGTATTCACAAAAGCACACTTAATTGTTTCCCATGTTGGGATGTTCCATGAGTCATCAATAACAATAAAGTACCTATTAATGCGAGAATCCAAAATCTTTAGTTAGAACAAACTATGTTACATACTATAACCGACTAGAATAAGATGCTTGCCAACATAACAGAACAAAAGTGGGCATTGACAGTAGCAAATAGATTGTATAGAAGACATCTCAAACTTTAGGTTCCTCATTTATCATTTTTTATATGTGAATTAGTTATTATCAAGCTAGAGATAGTTGGCCTCAGGAGTAATCCGTGGAACCATGCAATAAATCCGATTGGTAGTAATCTCAAATTTTAGCAAAAGAAGAAAGGTGACACATTTGCTATTACGGCCACATTGCCTATTATAGTGATTTTATCGATAAATTTCAATATGGGACTACAAATTATTTGGCTTATGGTTCCAAACACTCAAAGAGTTGTTTTGCAGAGGAGGAGGCGGTCGCAGGCAGGGCTGGCCTCTTTGGGGGTAGGGTCATAGGGAGCGATGTCGGTGGCCGTGATAATGGCCGCGGCGGCGTCGCTGCTGGGTTTCTGATTGTTAGTGCGCGGGTCTTCGGTCCCAACCCTATGAACCCTAGCAGATGAACAATATTGGGAGGTGATGTTATTCAGAATGGACCATTCGGGTGTTTGGTGGTGTTGTGCGGTTCATCGGTTGAGGTGGCTGTGGCCAATCCTTGCGGTATGGCATTTAGTACTGCCTTGCAGGGGCCACACTGCTTCCCTACTAAATTTCTCGTAATCAGATGGGTTGAAGAGCATGAAAAAAAAAAACAAAGAAAATCAGTACCATTTTGTGTATATACACCATGATCTGTATGCCCCTTGCAGTCATGTAATTATGTTACTTCTATTTTATATTACTTGATGGAGTACACATAAATCATAATTTTCTATGTAAAAAGTAAAAGGAAACTAAAATGGAATGCTCTTTATACATGAATGTTATAACTCTGGACTAGCTGAAACGACTAAATTATCTGAAGTAAACAAAACCTATATCGATTTTTTAATCATAGCCTAAGAGTTGCATTGCAATTACTTCGGGCATTTTTGTATATATGCCGAACAGATTAATTAACCACGCCCATACTAGTGTATATACCATGTCACCACAACAGAAAAGCCATATAGTGTATCTATGCATAGGTGACACAAAGAAGCGACTGACTAGCATAAGGTGAGGCTTGTGTGTACCTCTTGCCTGCAAGGAAATTTTGCAGCTGCTTGATCAGCTGCCTTTCATCCATTGTTGATGCAGCTTTGTAAAAATCTATGTCAAGTTCAAGGAGAATGTCCTTGAGAACTTTCTTTGTGCCTTGATTCTGACCAACTGGAACAAAACCTGCACACTGGTATGCATAGCTAAATTTGTCGTACAATGCTTTTGCAAGGGTGGTCTTGCCTAATCCTGCTAATCCAACAATGGAGACTATCTTGAGTTTTTTTTGGGGTGTTTCGACATCCTCGGAAAAGATCTTCATCAGCTCATTAATTGGCCCATCAGTACCAGCAAGGTCAAAGGCCTTGTTGTATACAGCTGAGAGACGAGGGTCAACTATAGTTGATCCAAGATTAGCAACAACTGTAGTTTGTGCAAGATCACCAACATTGTCATTGATCTTGAACCTGTCATACCTTTCTTTGATCTTCATAACTTGACTCTCAATGTCTACGATGTCACCAGCTATTCATGGCATGCGTTGAACTCGGTGAATTTATTGCTTACCTTCTTCAACAAGTTCTCGAAAGCAGGCTTGGTTGGCTCACCACCCTTAACGCGCATTACAAAGGAATCGAGGTTATCCTCGATGGCATAGGACAACTCCCGGACCTCATTAGCCCAGATCTTGACCTGTGGATCAAGTTGATCCAGCGGCACGCTGGACACCTTCTCAAGGGCCCCTTGCATGCTCTCCAGCTCGGCCTTGAGGTCTCCAATCCCCTTCTTCACACTTTCCTTCAGGTTGTACTCCTCTAGGAGCAGCTCCCCGAGCTTGGGGAGAAGAGAGCTCATCGCCCCTGTGGCGAACTCCATGCTCGACTCTCACCCTCTCCCCTCTCACTTGCTAGCTTGGTGGTTTTCTTGTTCTAGCTTTCTCTCCCCCTCGGTTTGTATCTTTTAGAATTTTTTTTGCTGGATGCGTCTTGGTTGTTGTGGCTTGTATGTATATACAGAGTACTAGCATCTTTCAACGATGGGATATAGCTCCTACTCCCAGCTAACTATATTACTCTATTTTTATTTTCTGTTAAAAGCTTCACTAGATTAATTCGTGCAGTTTTTTTTAGCTTGGTCTAGAGTTGTGCAAAAGTCAATACGATGTCTGCCAGTTGCGTTGGGAGACTAGCTGCTCACATGACCTGCTCACAATAGTACATTATAATTTTCTGCTGCTTCCAACCTATTAACTGCAATGTTGTATTATATCAGTGGCGAGGCCCGGGCCAAAACTTCGCGCAAAAGAACTCAAGAAAAACTCTTATAATGGCATAGAAAATTTTGAACAACTTAAAGATGAACATATATTTTTACCTCCATTATTAACAGTCAATTTAAAGATGAACATATATTTTTACCTCCATTATTGACGGTCCCAGAAAGTGCATAGAGATGAAATAATCTAAAATTAGTATTACCTCTGGTCTAAAATAATTTACAAATCGACAGAACTATTGAAAAAAAATCAAGAAATTAACTATACTATAGCAAAACCCTAGCCGAGCAGTAGTTTTGAGAAAAATCAAACCCAGTTGGCCTGTGTCCGGCTGTTCTGCTCATTCCCTGGTTGGCTGGTTCTGCTTGAGAAAATCGGAGCCAGAGCCGCAGCACCCGGCGGCGCCGGCCGACGGTCGCGCGGAGGAGAATCAGAGAGGGTCAGCGACGGCGGCGGCGCAGTAGCAGAGCCGAGCCGAGCAGCGGAGCCGCAACGGAGAAGAACTAAGCGATGGGGTCTGGCAGTCCGGCAAGGGCGGCAAGCTGGACTGCCGGATGCCCGCGACGACGAGGATTAGCGCGGCGGCGCCGGCTTGGATCGGTAGCGAGCAAGGCAGGAGAAAATGGGCCAGAGAAATGGGCCACAATATTATATTGGTAGACACTCCCCGTAAACCTTTTACACTTTCCAGAGAAATGGGCCACACCTGGGGCCCAGCTCCGCCCCTGGCAATATTGGTAGACGGATGCATTATTGTTAAACTTTTCATTAAAAAGTCATCTCTTTGCCTCTTCTCCAACGAGAAGCGGCATCCACCAGTTGTCAAAATAATACTCCCTCCGTTTTACAATATAATCTTTGTGAGCAAGCTACCTGCCTATACAACATGCTGACCCGTAGCGGTATGTGTAGACTTTGTCAAGTATACAAACTATGTCTTCTGTTGCCTACTGAGCGTGCTGACTGGTTAAGTTGAGGTGGAACGATGCATATACTATTCTAACAATATTATATTGGTAGACACTTCCCGTAAACCTTTTACACTTTCCATACAAAACCCTTTAAAAGGCCGTCCTTTTGCCTCTTCTTTATCAAAGACGCGGCAACAGCCAGTGGTCACAATAATGTTGCCTATACAACGTGCTGAACGGTAGCTGTATGTGTAGACTTTGTCAAATACTCCGTCCAGTCCTTATTATTCTGCATATTAGTTTGTCTAAGTCAATCTTTTATGGCCTTTTCACGTATCCCAAACGTGAGGAAAAAACGTCCTCGCGTTGCTCCCCAGGGAAACGCCAGGGTGAAACCCTACCAGCCGCCAAAGGACTTCGACGACGGATCTCCTTCCGCCGGCGCTGGCCGCGGTGGCGGCGGGCCAGGTGCCAAAGGCGCTTGGGCGGGAGGCTCGCAGCGGTGGATCTCGTGTGCGGCTGGGGCTGTACCCGTGGAGATGCTCGCGTGTGGAGGTCTGGGCGGCGTCCCAGGCCTTGCGGCGGCGGCCGTCTTCTCCATGGTCGACAGTATGTGCGGGGAGGGATCTCCGGCGGCTGGTTTGGCTTGGTTGGTGGTGGTGAGCCGTGGATATGATCCCCACCCAGATCCGTCGACGGTGTGCCTTTTGGCCGGCCGGCGGCGTGTTGAGGGACCGGTGAGGGGATCCTGGAGGTCCTCTACCGGTATTCCGGCGGCTGTGTGCACCTCTCCATGGTGCCGCTCCACATGGATACAGTCAACAACGAGTTCGAGGTGGTAGAACTGCCGGTGAAAACCAAGCCGACCACGGTCATGGCGGACGATGGCAGCCTATGTGCGTTGTTACCTTGTTGAAAGCGTCGTCATTGCAGCTCTCGCCCCTCGCTCGGGCTGCTCCGGGTGAAACCCTAGATCGGGGTCTACCGGATCAGACGATGATGACGCTACACGTCGTTCTCCCTCCTGAGGGCATCATTTTGGAGCAGGACTGCTGGGAGGGTCCGTAGGTGAAGCGGCGTGGCTTCTACCGCGTCGATGAAGGCGTGTCTCGGCGGCGTGGAGCAGCGGAGTCTCGGTGATGGACGCGTGATGATGGACGCGAGCAGGGAGGTGGCGCTGTTTGGCGTCGTGGCGGCGTCGACGGCTGGCCTGACAAGGTCATTGGTTGATCCATGTCTTGAAGATGGGTTCGCGGAAGACGGCGGCGGAAACTTCTGAACCGTGCGCATGCGGCGTGCTCTTAGGGTATGCTGGACCGGAGCTCCGGTTTTAGGTGATGTGCGTAGGTGTGAGGTCAGGACAAACGGTCCTGATTATGCCCACCACCATCATTGATTTGTAGGTATAGTGACTTTGCCGCTGAGTTGGTGGCTTTAGATTGATCGATGTTTTATCTTGTAAAGCTCTGTTGAATAATTAATAAAAAACAAAACAAAACTGTATGCATCATTTTGATGCAGAGGCTGGTGTTTTAACCTCCATTTCGAAAAAAGAAGAAAAAAAGTCAATCTTTTAAAATGGAAGGCTAAAGTAAATATGTATATTTTTTTTACGTAGGACAATGGGACAAGTACTAACTAGTATATAAGAGAAGACTTGACTGGGATAGATCTTACTAATGAAATTTTGGACGGTAAATTTAAATAGGGAATTTCAATTTGTTACACTTGTCACCGAAAAAAGCATTTCAAAATGTACAAAAATTCTGAACAAAAATTTGGCACATACACTCCATATTCTACAAGCGCACTTCAAATTTCGTGAAAAACCAACATTTTTGTAACTCTTATAAAACATTTTGCCGTACACAGCTCGATATTCTACGTGCATGCGCCCTGTTTCGTTAGAAACTTATTTTAGCAACAAAATTTACCTTTTTAAAACAGGAAACAAAATATGTCTATTTCTTTTAGATGACTTTGTGGAGACATAGAATTACCCACCTAAATAAATCTTTCAAACTTCCCATATGAAATTTTCCTGGAAAAGTCGTCTCTTTTTGCCTCTTCTCCAACAAGACGCGGCATCTGCCGGCTGTCAAAATAATACTTGCCTATAAAACGTGCTGACCGGTAGCGTTATGTGTAGACTTTGTCAATTACAGACTATGTCTTCCTTTGCCGTTGACTTTGCCTTTGCCTATTGAACGTGCTGACTGGTTAAGTTGAGGTGGAGCGACGCATAAACTATTCTAAAAATATTATATTGGCAGGGTATGCACTTGCGTGGCGCCCGGCAACTCGGCAGCTGGTGCTGTTAGAATTATATGCTGGTTGCTGTGCAGTTTGCTACTACCGTACACGAGTAGCCATTAGGAACGACCAAACCGGTGGCGCATGGTGGCAGCAGGGAGAGGAGCAAAACCATCCCGCATCTCTGTCGCCATTAATGGAGGCGGCGGTGGAGGCTGCCTCAGCTGCTGCTAGGGCTGCCAAGGTGGCAGCACTGTCCGCTTCAATTTCGGCAGCGGCTGCTGCCAAGGACGCGGCCGTGGCCGCGGCGACTGCCAAGGAGGCGGCCGAGGCGGCGTCGGCTGCAGCGTTATATGCTAAGGAGGCAGCGGCTGTGGCTGGGACTGCTGGGGAGGCGGCGACCGCCGCGGCGGCGGCAATGCAAGCTACCAAGAGGCGTAAGTTCTGTATTGTCGACGAAGAAGAAGATACACCGGGCAGTGGAACTGTCCATGATGAGGGGAGCATCGATCACATCAGCCACCTCCCCGACGCTGTCCTCGGTAGCATCATCTCGCTTCTCCCCACCAAGGAAGGTGTCCGCACAAAGGTCATCTCTCGCCGATGGCGTCCCCTTTGGCGCTCTGCTCCTCTCAACCTCCAGGTTGACCGCGAACTCAGCTTTGACTTGCTTCCAAAGATCGTCTCCAACCATCCTGGCCCAGCACGCCGTCTGTCGCTATACGTTCGTCCTAACGAATGCTACGACGTGATCGAAGAATGGCTTAATTCCGAAGCCCTGGATAACCTACATGAGTTGGAAATCAAATACAGTCTCTGTTATGGCGACAGGCGAAAGAGTTACCGGGTGCCGTCGTCCGCGTACCGCTTCACGCCCACGCTTCGCGCGGCCAAATTCTTTGGCTGCCATTTCCCCGACTTGATCGTGCAGCTGTCCCTCAAGTTTCCATGTCTAAAGCAGCTGACTCTGGAAGAAGTCACCCTCTCGGTGGATGCTTTCCAGGGCATTTTCTCCGGCTGCTCTTCCTTGGAAAGCCTTGAGCTGAAGAAAAATTTCGGCATTGCTCACCTCTGCATCAGCTCCCAAACTCTTAAGAGTTTAGGCTTTTGTGCTGGCTGGACTGGCTGGAGGAGAAGAATAGTCCTCTTACATGAGTTGATCATTGAGGACGCCCCGTGTCTCGAGAGATTGCTATCACTTGAACCAAAGTATGGCCCAACAGCCATACGGGTAATTTCAGCACCTAAACTGAGGATATTGGGATTGCTCTCTGAAGACATAGCAGAACTTCAATTTGGAACTACACTTTTTCAGGTAGCAGCAGCCTTCGCCCATTATACATTCAGCATCCCTTTTATGTGAAGACAGCTGTTCTTATTAATGCACATGTTTTTTATTTCTGCAGAAAATGATTGTTGTCGGTTTGACAATAAAAATACACACAGTGAGGGTTTTGGTTCTTGACTCTGTTGGGCCTAACCTGGATACAGTGGGTAACTTCCTCAAGTGCTTTCCTTGCTTGGAGAGGCTGTATGTCATTGTGAGTACATAACATAATTCCTTGCTTTAGATGTCAAAATCAGCATTTGATTTGACATGTAATGTTATTGCTAACCTGTTGACAACTTCTTTTGTATTGTTTGTTGTGTATTTCTAGTTCCATCCAAGTTCACGTGTGGATAATGTCCTGCATTATGATCCACTGGACCAAATCGAATGTCTTGACCTTCATCTCAAAGAGGTGGTGTTGAAAATTACGACGGCTTGCAGAAGTCATGTATTTACTTCACCAGGTTCTTTGTTTTGAATGCCAAAGTGCTAAAGGAAATGAAAATCACATTACCTTACCACCGGGAGTACAAATGGTTTGCTAATCAATTCAGGCTGCTACAAATCCAAGATCGAGCTTCTCAAGATGCTCGAATTGAACTCACATGTGGTAGTGGTAGTAAGGATTATTTCACACACAACAGGAATACCCATGATTTGTCAATGGCCGATCCATTTGACATTCCGTCCGATACATGCTCCAAGTGCAGTTGATGCCCACTTTGAAGATTCCCTTATCTTCTATGCAAATCCATTTTCATGTCGTTGATTTTGTTTCTAGACCATTGTAAGAAATGATCTCCTTCATACTCATGGAATATTTTGTGGCCTGCTTGGGATGAGAAGGTAGTGTGTAAGTTCAAGCTTCAAATCCAAACTTGCCGCTCAAAGGGGTTTGTTCGTGGTCGTAGTTGTTTACTTTCTTTACTATGGCGCTTGAATGCTAGTTTAAATCTATTATGTTTACTTTTGATGATGTACAGTAGGTGCACAATCTGTTATGTTTTAGTTGGTTGTCATTATCTATTTGTTGTTTGGTCCTGTACTGTAAGCTGCGTACACTAGCTGTTACCATATTTATGTATCATATAACTTGCTTTATTGAAAAATGATGGCCTTCTTATTTTTTGTCCCAGATTTATTCCTTGTTTATGCTAATTTTAGTGAACACTGCATCGCTGGTTTATAGAAGTGTTTCTTTATTCACAATTGAAATTGGAGTTTCAATGCTGATTTTTTTGTGTGTACTTACATCTATAAGGTGGCACCAAGAAGATATTGTTGTCAACACTATTTATCAATATATTTTTCCGACCTCAGTCCCACATGGATTATGCAAGTTGGTGTATGAGCAGCATGTTAAGCTGATGGATGTATCATCACTCCTACACCAACCAGCACTCCTCCATACTGAACATAAGTTGCATCATAATACACACTAAACCGATCTAGGTTTTGTAAGTTCTTGTGGTTTGTGCCGCCATCGTAGTCTACTCCATTCCGAGCGCCGGCATGTGTCGGAGATAAGTAGGTTTGGGCCATAAACGTATGGACCTACACCACTCGTAGCCCACGACATACAGAGACTTCCCCGGCCGGCGGTCCACTTTTAGAAAGCTCCTCCACCAACCTAGAGATGCCATGCTACACCAAGGCTTCCATAAGATTACCTTCCCACACACTACATTAAAGGAAAGATACGAGAGATCAAGACTTAACGTGCAAGGCAGAAGGAAACATTGGTTGGCAGTTGCCCATTCGTGTACTGTGGATGACAATACAAGGCAACAACAATCCCCATGGTTGACATTTGCCTTCACGTACAAGGTGCTTGTCAACGACGGCCTCCTCATCGATATCCTCCTCCGCCTCGGCTTCCCCACAACCCTCGTCCAAACCGACCTCGTCTGCAAGCATTGGTACCACCTTGCCTCTGACCGTGTGTTCCTAAATTTATTTTCCAGCGCCACCCTCTCCGTCATTTCATCGGCTTCTACTTCTACGAAATGGAGGTTCTGGGTGTGCCTGCACGCTTCATGTTCTCTCACAATATCCTCACATTTCATCTCCCGCATGGAACCCTAGATTGGTGAATTTTCTCCCTAAACCCTATATGCATTTACTTGTGGCGACAGTGTATCAGCTAGAGCTTAGCTCAGGGTAATATGGATATTGGATGCTGCTGAAGAGATTCCCCAACAGTAAGATCCATCTCTCTCGATACTCGCTGCAATGCAGCTATATGTTCATACATGGTAGTGTGGATGCTGTGAGCCTGTGAGTTGGAACGACGTTGGTTGAAGAAATTAGCCTGTTGCTTTGATGCTAGTTTGCACGTGGTCAATGTTGCTGATTTTTCTCTCCAGGGTTGTCGATACTATCATTACAACATGCGTAGGTTTCTAAAAAAAATCTGCAAGCGCCACGCGCCCCGCCTCCTCGGTTTCTAATTCCAAATGAAGGAAATGAAGGTTCTCCGTGTGCCTGCACACTTATTCCCGGTGCTAGCCCAGCCCCAAGAGTTCGCCATCCTGACCCGCCAGGCGAGATTCAACTTGGAATCCTACGGGAGCCCACTCACCGTGGTGCTAGGCTCCCGGAACGACAGCTTCCTGGCTTTCGGAACAACAGCAAGTTTGCATTTTTAGTACACTTCCTGCCCTGAGAGAAGTTTAGATATCGCCCCACTATTGTCACACGTACAAAACCATTATCAGGCATACGAAGAGTTACCCTCCACGTCGTCTCCTCTAGGCGACGGGAGGGGTGAACCCTAGTCCCTCGCCGCCGCCACCCTCTCCCCACCTCCCTCCCTTGCCGTCCCCAGAGGTGACCGCCGGTCTAAGGTCGTGCACCCTCGATGAAGGGCGCGGCGGGGATCAACAAGCCACGATCTTGTGCCGCCGTTTGGAGGAAGTGGCTGCACCAGATCGAGATAGGATCCTGGGGGCGGAGGCCCCGTATCGGTGGTGGCGGCGTGTCACCTCTAGCGGTGGCGGGTGGTCTCCCTCGGCCATGTCGTTCGCACCATTGCTGCGTGGTGACGACGACATGTGGTAATGCCGGGCTTGTGGGACGGCGACCGGCGTCATTCTTCAAGGAAGTACGGCAAGGCTGTTGGTGTGTGCTCCCTGTGAGCTGACGATGGGGACGTCTTCGGGCGCCATATACCTAGGTGGAGGCATCGTTCGAGGGATCTGCTTTTCGTCAACATATGCTGTCAATCTCCCGGAGAAACCCCAGATCTTCGGATCAGTCGATGGCGGCACGATCAGCGTCATTCCCCTCCATGGAGATATCGTCTTGGAGATCCTATTTTTGTTGCAGCTGATGTTTCTCGTGTCTCCGCGCTTTGGATGCTCCTGGGGGAAATCCTAGATTCGGGTACCCGGATCGGACGACAGCGGCGCCCGACGCCGCTATCCCTATGGGGGGGTCGTTTTAGGAGCAGCTGCTGGCTAGAGGGTTTAGGTGGTGGTGCGGCATGCATCGACCGCATCAACGATGACGGGCCTTGGTAACGAGGCGCTGCGGAGTCTCGATGTCAGATGCATGACGATGGACGAGAGCAGGAAGGTGGCGCTGTTTGGTGTCGTCGTGGCGTCGATAGCAGACCAGATGTGGTTCTTCGCTTCGTTCTACAAGCTGGAGTTGGGTTGGTGGAAGATGGAGGAGGCAACGGCCGGAGCGTGTGCACAAGGCGCTATCTCTGGAGTCATTGGTGAGCCGGCGATGGGTTCGGACGAGGAATAAGGCCCCGTTTTCATCTATCGTTTGTGCTAGTCGTGGTGTTTTTTACTGGTTGGTGGCTTTGACTTGTATTTTCGTTCGTTGTAAGGCTCTTTGCCAGCTTATGTTGAATAAATGAAATAAAGGAGCCGTGTGCATTGTTGGCACTCGTTTTTGGCCGACTGTCGGAATTTATAGGTGAAGAGCCGGGCATGGAGCAGGAACTAGGTAGAGCAGAGGGAGCATGACAGGTCAAGAGATGCAAGCCACCAAGGTCAGAAGAAGGAGCTAGCGTTATCCCATGACCGTCCAGACTCGACACTAAGGACCCGATATATTAGCGCGTTTCGAGGGCTCAGCGAGTTCTGAGGACCCGATGTATCGGTGAGTTTTGAGGACCTGATGGGCGAGTTCCAAGGACCTGATGCATTGGCGGGTTCCAAGGACCCAATGCGTGCATTGGCGGGTTCCAAGGACCTGATACATTGGCGGGTTCCAAGGACCCGACAAATTAAAGGCTCAAGGCAGGTTAGCAGGCTAGATAAGATCTGATGGGCCGGAGAATGTTCCATCATTTTTATATGGAGACGGCTCATGCTATAATCATACTTGTTAGCCGGTTGAGGTAACTCAAGGAGGACCCGGGAAAGCTTAGCAACCTGACAGAGACAGCACCCAGAAGGAGATAGGCTGGTAAGGACCTAACTCGTGTTATGGCGCCATGAAGGATACCTCAGATGGAGGAGTGCTTAACATGGAGTTGTGTGTGTCGTCGAGACCTACAACTATGCTTTTGGAGTCATCGCGATCCGGGCTAAGGTGCAACCCACAGAATCATGATGGAGACCTGCCGGTTTAACCTGACATCTGCCATATTTCAACCAGCAGACAAAGATGGACCCGTAGAGTCATCAAGACGGCCTTGGATGGTAAAGTGATCATCGCAAGAGTTGTTTGCCTCGTCGAGACGAACAAGTTTGCACTTCAGGCCATATCCATCCGAGTTAATATGTGACTTTGGCATCCACGACAAGAAGCAGGACAGGAAGAGCTGCGAATCTGGACCGGAGTTCGACTTGGACTAGGACTAGGGTTTTGGACGGGATTCAATGTACTTTTCTTGTAAGGAAAGTCTAGATTAGTCCTTTGCTTGTACGGCAAGAACAGCCGCCACATATATATGTGAGAGGTGATGGCCGATTGAACAACACCAATCGACATATCAATCAATCTATCTTTCGTTCATCTACCTATATCTCCTTTATCCTTGTACCTATGCTTCTCGTCCCTCCATAGTTAGCTAGCTATGCCGGCGATCTACGAAGCCACGGGGCTCTAGGGGCGGTCAGGCCGACCCTAGAGCAGCCAATCGTCGCCACGAGCCCTGACGGGGTCCCTCCCGGGCGAGCGGGGCGTCTGGTCTAAAAGCGTTTGCCGGATGTCCTGCGTATCACGCTTCCGGACGGATCTCCTTCGACGTGAGCTGCGGTGCATCACACTCGACGTCAAGGTACCCGGATTTTAGGTGTGGTTAACACCTTGGTGCACTAGTAGAAAAGGGGGCAACGGTGCGCCCCCTTTAGTACCGGTTGTCCAAAAACCGGTACTAAAGGGCGCATTAGCACCGGTTGCGTTCGTGTGCCAGCAGGGGCACCGCGGCGAGGACCTTTAGTACCGGTTGGTCTTAAAACCCGGTACTAAAGGCTAACCTTTAGTACCGGTTAGTAAGAACAACCGGTACTAAAGGGTTGGATGCCCCACGGCCGCACGGCAAGCCCTTTAGTACCGGTTGTTCTTACCAACCGGTACTAAAGAGTAGCCCTTTAGTACCGGTTGGTCAGAACAGCCGGTACTAAAAAGGTTCTATTTTTTCTATTTTTTATTTAATATGAAATAATTCATATCTTTAAATCCGTAAATCGAAATTTAACAAATAAAATGTCTAAATCGATTAGAAAAATGAGAGGATTCCAAATATGACATCCATATAATATTTTTCACCATGCATATGACTTTGTGTAACACATTTTTGATACTAGCTTACTTAAAAAGTCATATTTGGCACTTAAAAAATGAAAAATCATATATGAAAATATTTTGGAAATTATTTTTGGCACTTAAACAATGCACTTATAAGGTGGCCTACTAGTTTCTATCTATTTGGATGTTCCTCTTTTGGTGAGCCGTTTTTGTAGATGCTTCACAAAAAAAACCTGTTTTGGCACTAAAAATGAAAAATGGGTTTTTTATTCAGCGAAAACCCTAAACCCCTTAGTCAATACTATTCTACTACCAAGATACACTAGTGTGTCAAATATTGCCTCATTCCGACATTTTTTGCTATGTTAAATGTCATACCCTAGCATATTTCAGTCGAAAACCATACATCTTTATACCTCGTAGCTCATTTCTATGAAGCTTTTTTTTATAAAACCTCCATAACTCATGTTTATAATTTCTTCCAGGTGGTAGGTCAAATAAAAGGATGTCATGTAAATGTTTTCCCTTTTTTTGATTTTTTTTAATTAGTTATGTCTAACTCTAGCCTGAAACCGAGACCGTAAACCCTAACGATAAACCTAAACCTAAACGTAACTTTGATCCAGCAAAAACCGTCAAAGATCTCTAAATAAAGTATACATTGTGAATCTAAAAGTGATTTTTTCAAAAAAATCATGACCAAACTATGCGGCACTCGTAGTTCAAATCAGACCCACTTCCAGCGAAATCGGCAGGAACTTATATGAAATGTTTAAAACACCTAAGTATGTTTTTATATCGAAACCCAGGGTTAAATGCACTTGTAATATGGTCTACTATTTTCTATCTATTTGGATGTTACTCTTTCGGTGAGCCGTTTTGGTAGCTGCTTCACAAAAAAAGCCTATTTTGACACTAAAAAATGAAAAATGGGTTTTTATTCAACGAAAACCCTAAACCCCTTAGTCAATACTATTCTACAACCAAGATACACCAGTGTGTCAAATATTGCCTCATTCGGACATTTTTTGCTATGTTAAATGTCATACCCTAGCTTATTTCAGTCGAAAACCATACATCTTTATACCTCGTAGCTCATTTCTGTGAAGTTTTTTTATAAAAACCTCCATAACTCATGTTTATAATTTTTTCCAGGTGGTAGGTCAAATAAAAGGATGCCATGTAAAGGTTTTCCATTTTTTTGATTTTTTTTGAATTAGTTATGTCTAACCCTAGCCTGAAACCGAGACCGTAAACCCTAACGATAAACCTAAACCTAAACGTAACTTCGATCCAGCAAAAACCGTCAAAGATCTCTAAAGAAAGTATACATTGTGGATCTAAAAGTGATTTTTTTTAAAAATCATGACCAAACTATGCGGCACTCGTAGTTCAAATCAGACCCACTTCCAGCGAAATCGGCAGGAACTTATATGAAATGTTTAAAACACCTAATTATGTTTTTATATCAAAACCCATGGTTAAATGCACTTGTAAGATGGTCTAATATTTTCTATCTATTTGGATATTCCTATTTCGGTGAGCCGTTTTGGTAGCTACTTCACAAAAAAGCCTATTTTGACACTAAAAAATAAAAAATGGGTTTTTTATTCAACGAAAACCCTAACCCCCTTAGTCAATACTATTATACAACCAAGATACACCAGTGTTTCAAATATTGCCTCATTCCAACATTTTTTGTTATGTTAAATGTCATACCCTAACTTATTTCAGTCGAAAACCATACATCTTTATACCTCGTAGCTCATTTGTGTGAAGCTTTTTTTATAAAAACCTTCATAACTCATGTTTATAATTTTTTCCAGGTGGTAGGTCAAATAAAAGGATGCCATGTAAATGTTTTCCATTTTTTTTGATTTTTTTGAATTAGTTATGTCTAACCCTAGCCCGAAACCGAGACCCACTTCTAGCGAAATCGGCAGAAACTTATTTAAAATGTTTGAAATACCTAAATATGTTTTTATATCCAAAGGTTTTTGTGATGCAAAAGATGATATGGATGAAATATTTGAATTCCTCTCATTTTTCTAATCGATTTAGGTATTTTATTTGTCAAATTTTGATTTACGGATTTAAAGATATGAATTATTTCATATTAAATGTAAAAAAGGAAAAAAATAAAGTAAAATTCATTTTATTGTTATTTATTCAAATATATTATTACATAATCATTCTTACTTTACTTAAACAATTTTTTAAAATTTAAATAATGAAAAGTGTAACATCATAACCGAGGGGTTAATATGATTGATAGGGTACTAATATCAGTAAGTTCTAATTTCTCATTTGAAAGCTAGGTTGGAAGGAACTCAAAAGTTAAGCGTGCTCGGGCTGGAGGATGGGTGACCGACTGGGAAGTTTGACTAGGGTAAGTACTTTGACCTGAGATTAAGTGTATAACTAGTTTAAGTGTGTGGCTAAGTGAGAAATTTCAGAATAGAATTAAGAATAGAAATAAGAATAAAACTAAAAATAAAATTAAAAAAATCCCGGGACCTTTAGTACCGGTTTGCAATACAAACCGGTACTAAAGGTCCTTCGCCTGCGCGCGCAGGTTCGCCCACGTGGAGGGCCTTTAGTACCGGTTGTATATAAAACCGGTACTAAAGGGGTGACCCTTTAGTGCCGACCTTTTAGTACCGGTTGCACAACCGGTACTAAAGGCCCAATACAACCGGTGTTGTTGCCCCTTTTTCTACTAGTGGTGACTCCCTGTTTGCGAGTATACACATAAAAATGTTCGTGTGTGCGACTCCGGATCAAATCGGAGCCAACATGAATCTTTTCGATGCAGAGGCTGGGATAACCCCCATTTTGAAAAAACGTACAAAACCATGACGGACATTTCTATACTTCGAATGATTTCCTCACGATGGAGGAAGCCGGTGGCTTCTCCTACTTGTATTTATTCGCGCACTGTAACAAGGAGAGGACTTATGCAGCATGCATATATTTTGCACGGTTGTGATGATGTATGGCGCACGAATCTTACCATGGCCGCATACCATCACCGGCTTCCTTATCTACAATGGGCACCAAATTCCGTGCTTGTCAATAATAAAATCTGTATTCCGAGCTACTCAAGTTTAATCGTTGTCTTCGATTTGATAGCCTCAAGGGTCTCCATGATTCAGCTCCTACAAGGGTTGGAGAAAGGCGATAGAGACATCATGTTTGTAGTTGTACAAACGACTGATGGTTCTCGTGTGTATCTCATCCACGCCGAGAAGCTTCAACTTCACATCTGGCTACTCAAAGGGGATAGCTGGTTGCTAGTGGGTACAATTTGTTTGCGGGAGATGCTTGCTAATCTGATGATGTCAGATTGCACGGTTGAGGATAAGAATTTTTCTCTTCTTCATACAAACCATGTGGGGGACAAAGCTGAGTTTGTGGTCTTGCAGATGGGTCGATGGGTATTCTATCTGGATATTAAGTGCAGGGCGTTGCGTCAAGTGCATGAGATGACGGAAACAGATCGATGATTGGGTGATATCCATCCTTTTATGATGATCTGGCCTCCCACATTTCCCGCAATCAAAGATCTTGCTGCAAGGTTTTTCTTCTTGCCTTTGATGATATGTGTAATGATCTTTCTGAGGTTACATAGTTTGGTATAGAAGTGGTAAGGTGTTAAGTATATGATCGATTCCTCAGACCATTTGAGTAGAACTACTTAAGGGATACTAGAGAATGTTTGCCGAAGGATGTTATGAAATCACTTCTGTACTACTGTACTATTTACTTGTAGTCATGGTAGGGGCCCTTTGCAGGTGAGCATAGGTTACTTCTGTTAAAGCTTGTGTTGGCACAAGTCATCATGCTTACCGAGCTTGTTCTTCCGCACCTTATGAAGTCGCATAGCCGCAGTTTGTAGTGGTGCTGAAAAATGTTGTTTTGGTGGTCTTAGCATATACCTATTATTCTGTTGTATCAACTAGTGCAAAACCACAAATTGTACCTAAAAGTATGAAGCATCATGTAAAGAGGTAATAGTTGAAAGATGCCTAGCCTAGGTATCATGTTGACCACTATTTTTTTTGCCCTGAACAATTATCACAAATCTACCTAGCCAGGAATTTTAACATCCTATTCTTAAATATAATCATGATTTAATTCTCTATAGCCCACTTTTCAACTTTAAACCTCATTCTATGTATGAGATTGTTTTGTTAGTTGAAAGTCACGATATGATCGATATGATCCGGGCTGCGTGATCGCAATGCCTCGGCCTCCCTCATATATATATAGACAAATACAATTACACATTACATGTATAGAAAGCGTATTTAGCTAGGTGCCTTGGAGTGTACTCCAAGATGATGACCGGCCGCCTCCTTCTCTAACACGCCCCCGTAGTCTGAACCAGGGAGAGCATCAACGTGAACACTAGAGCGAAACTCTCTGAATAAAATGGTAGGCAGGTGATACGTCTCAAACGTATCTATAATTTTTTAGTGATCCATGCTAGTTTTGTGATATTGTCACATGTTTTTGCTGTCATTTATATCATTTTTATGCATTTTGTCGGACTAACCTATTGACAAGATGCCAAGTGCCAGTTCCCTATTTTTGCTGTTTTTGTATTTCAGAAATTTACTTCTGGAAATATTCTCGGAATTGGACCAAAATTTACGGAGATTATTTTTACGCCAAGACGAAGACGGAGTCCGAAGGGCAGCCTCGGAGGCGACCCACAGGGCGCAGGCGGCCTCCTGCCGCGGCCTAGGGGGACCCGCGGGTGGGACCCGCCCCTGCCCGTGGGCCACCTACTCGGCCCCCTCCGACGCCTATAAAATCAGAAATAACTTAAAAACGTCGAGGCGGCGATTATTTTCCAGAAACTCGACCCCGACGCGCCGTCACCGAAAACCCTAGTTTGGGGTCCAATCTGAAGCTGATCCTGGCACTCTGCTGGAGGGGAGATCGATCCCGGAGGGCTCTTCATCGTCATGCCTTCCTCCGGGATGATTTGTGAGTAGTCTCACCTTGGACTATGGGTCCATGGCAGTAGCTAGTTGGTAGTCTCTCTCTCTCTTGTGCTTCATGTCTTATGATCTTGTGAGCTGCCTAACATGATCAAGATCGATTATTGTAATGCTATGTGATGTGTTTGCTGGGATCCGATGGATTATGAAGTTATGTTCAGATTGTGCATGATTCTTATATGAGTAATTTATGTTCTTGCATGCTCTCCGATGTGCATAGTTATTTTGGCCAAGTGATTGTGTGTATCTCCAAAAGAGGGTATTTATGCTAGATGGTTCATGCCCCCTTTTGTTCCTGGGCACGAGTGACAGAAACGTCTAAGGGCGAGGGTGTGCTGTTGCTACTAAGGGTAAAACAGCGGTGTTAATGTCTCTTTTGATATTATTATTGCTTACTTCATGCACTTTATTTAATGCAATTATCTGTTGCTTGCAACTTAATACTGTTGGGTGACAGGGTGGATAGCGATCCCACGGTGGACTTTTTAGACAAAGACGCAGTTGGACTCAACGGTCTTTGTTCCTTGTCGTGATGCCTCCATAAATATTATCATGTCCTTTTTGTCATAGCTAAATTGGGTTTGTGTCATGATTTTGTCAATTGCCTAGCTGTAATTCGTTCACCCATCACATGCATATTTTATTTACTTGAGACACTCCACTAGTGAACCCATGGCCCCGGTCCATCTTTTTACATTGTTTACAACCTCATTTACTTGCTTTTAATCATCATTACTTCTCTGGTCACTTTTCATATTTTATCTACTTCATCATACAATTAACCGCTTTGTTTTCTACGAGACCGGAAAGATTGACAACCTTTCCGCCGTTGGGGGCAAAATATTTTGGTTGAGTGTGTACAGGTCCATGTCTATTGAAGGTCAAGCGCCAGAGATCTTCAACATTCACCTCGTTGTTGATTTCAAAGTCCTACTGGTTCGATAAACCTCGGTTCGTTAAACGAGAGAAAACTGCTACTAGCTACAATTCCGCCTTCGCTTGGGGCACCACCCAACTTATCAATATCTACCATCAAGCAGTTTTCTGGCGCCGTTGCCGGGGACTTTGGAGCTACAGCAAGGGCAGTCTCACACTCTCAATCTCGTTTAGTTTATTTTCCTGTTTCAAAATTTTAAAACCCAAAAAAATTAGTGTAGTCTTTATTTCTGTCTTGTTATTTTATCTCATCTTCGTGACTAGTTCTTTTCCTCCCGTTGAGAAACCAGAGTCCTAAGTCCTCACCTTCAAACAAAGAGGTGGGGAGAGTTTGAAAGATGCTTGGTACAGAATTAATGATGCTCTTCATAGATCCGCTAAAAAACCCTTGGCCACTGTTCTCCTTAGAAATTTTTATATTGGCATTACAAGTTGGTATAGGTATGACCTAGATACTATCATAGCTGGAAACTTCCTAGGAATTAATGCTTTGGAAGCTTTTAATGTTATAGAGGGTCTTGTGGGGATTCCACCAACTAATGATCGTAAAATTGAAATCACTTTAGAACATGTCATGCAAAGTTTAGAAGTTATAGAAGATAATGTACCAAGTGTGGATATGATAAGCGAAAATATATAAGAGAATTCTTGATGGTATTAACAAGATTGATGGGTGCCTAAAAGACATTGCTAAAAGTATTAAGTCCCTTGAAGCTACAAGAGCTATTAATCGAATTGATAAATTGAGGGAAGCAATTGATACCTCGGGAGCACCCTTTTCTCTATCTAAATTTAAAAAGAGAGAGGCTTCGGCCCCCAAAGTACCTAAATTTATATTTTTGCCAAAGAATACTACTAAAATTAATACATCATTTGCAGGAAAAGAGGAGTTGAGGATGGTGAAGGAAGCTCAAATTTCCAAGGATTTTAAGGGAGGAGCCCTAGTGGGTAAAACTACTTTTGCTCCACCAATTGTTGGTACTAATAGTATTGCTGGAGGTTCTTTCCAAGTTCCACAATTCATGAATTTTATAAGAATTAAGATGCCTTTGATCCCGAAAAAAACTTGATATTTGGCATTGCGCCTAGCTAAAAGGCGTTAAAAAAAAGCGCTTGTTGGGAGGCAACCCATCTTTTATCTTCAGTTTGCTTTTTGATTTTCTTGAGTCATGAAGTTATTACTTCTGTAGAAACTTCATTGTATCTTTTTCTTTTGGTTTTTTGTGCCGATTTTAGCCTCTAATGTATTGAAAGTGCGAGGTATTGTATTGCTGTCAAAAAACAGATTCTGTGCGCCTGTTGCACGAAAATCCTAAATCGGCAGAATTTTATCTTTTTCTGATAAGTTTTTAAAGCAAGCCTGATGCTTTTATCTATCTTTCATTAGTTTTAAGTTTTTTGATTTGAGCTGCATAAGTTCCTTGAAAAATTCGATCTTTACCGACTGTTCAGATTTTGACAGATTCTGCTTTTATTTTGCATTTGTCTCTTTATCATCGTCATATGTGATACTCTAGGGGTAGAGTGCCACATTGAGGCTTAGTAAACAGTAGCTAATGTCTAATGAAGTTGGTTTGCAATTTGTCATGAGTTGAACCCATGTGCATTTTAATTTATGAGCACTAACCCTCTAATCAAATTATGAGAAGTTTTGTGTGAAGGGAGTTTTTAAGTTCCAAAGGAGAGGAATATGAAGAAATTGAGGATGGATCAGAGCTCAAGCTTGGGGATGCCCCCATGGCACCCCCTCTGAATATCAAGAACTATCAAGAGTCAAAGCTTGGGGATGCCCAAGGCATCCCCTCATCTTCATCGACTATCATAAGGTCGTCTTCGTTGAACTTCGTTTTTATCACTTTACATATTATGTGCTATGCTTGGAGCATCTTTTTACTTTCAGTTTTGTTAGTTTGTTTGTTAGTCATATCTTTGTTGGATCCTAGCTTTATTTGTGTGGGAGAGAGACACGCTCCGCTTTTTCGTTTGAATACTCCTTTGCTTCGTTTATATCTTTTTGAGTATTCTTAGCTACTGTCTGTTTTCTAGTAAGCTCTCGCTTTTAGCTTTTATCTTGTTTAGAGCTGCTAGTTGTTAAGTTAAACTCTCTTGTTCTTCACTTATACTTGTTGGAGAGTTGTTGTTGAAAAATTGCTTGAATTGTCAATGCGACAAAATGTTGTTTGTGTGATGATAGAATAAAATGAAAAGCCTGCATAGTTTTGTAGATCATGGTGTCGATACTTGATGCTTCTCAATTGTTTTGAGATGTTAAGTTGAATGCTTAAACTTGTTGGTTATTTGAGTGGAATTGATTAGTAAAGAAATATGGTTGAAAGTTTGAAATTGTGTGGTTTTTCACAGTTATTAATTCATAGTGCTAATCTTTCCATCAAAAGAATTGGTTAGTTAACAAGGGAGACGGTGTAGAGTTTTTATGGTTATGACCGGTAAATGTCTTATGTTGTTTTGTTACCGGTTATTGATAGATGTTTGCTTCAAATACCTTTTTTTTTTGCTAAGCCTAAAAATTCGTACTGAATGTATGGTTCACTCGTGCATCCAATCCCCAAAGCCAAACTTTCTTGCCAGCTGAGTCCACCATATCTACCTATGCATGGTATTTCCTACCATTCCAAGTAAATTTGTCATGTGCTACCTTTAAAAAATTCAAAATACTTCTTCTTTGTGCCTCTGTTTTTAAGCTCATGAGGGAGCAGTAGAGAGCTAGATATAACTTGTGACAAGCGAGGTCATTTCCCCCCTTTCACCCGGTGTTGATGGATTACATCTTCACTTGAATCAACCCGAGAGCAGCTTAAGAAAAAATATAAATATAACTCACAATTCTCCTCCGCGCAATGCAAATCTGAGAAATCAGCCCAAACATTGGACAGTGGTGAAACCAAGGAGAAAGAAGAGCGTACTCGCTCTTCTAAGAACCAGCTGCTCTCACAAGTCTAAAAACCTTGCTTGTCATGAGGGACTAGATAGTTTCTCTGTTGTGAAGTCGTTGACGAAAGCATGCATACCTCAAAATCAAAATCATTTTACTTCTGTTTTAAAAAACCAAAAAGCTCTAGCACATGACTAATCCCTGCTTCCCTCTGCGAAGGGCCTTTCTTTTACTTTTAATGTTGAGTCGGTTTTTCCCTTTTTCCTTCTATCTCCACAAAAGCAAACATCTAGCATTGACCCTGGGTATCGTTGAGCATATTACATTATCAAGATTAAACATGAATCTTTATATTGAATTTATCTATAAGGTAAACCATTGGAAATTGAAGCTCTTTGCTAATGCTTACATCTTCCTTTGTGTTGATTCTCAAACACTTCTGTCATGGAATTATTATCCTTATTAATTAGTCAAATATGTTGATCACATTGTTTTCATGTCTTTGACATACTATTTATGAAAGGTTTTTCTTGGATGATCCAACGTGTGAAAGAACAAACAATGCCCGGATGTCGCCTAGAGGGGGGGGGGTGAATAGGCAATTAAAACTTTTTCTAATTAGGGGCTTGATAATTGCGGAATAAAACTATGTGTTTAAATTAACAAGCCAACAACCAAATTACTAGGCTCACCTATGTGCACCAACAACTTATGCTAAGCAAGACAAGCAACAAGGAGATAGCAAGATATGAACTTCAAGCACGAAGGCTATCACAATGTAAATTGCATAAGTAAAGCTCGGGTATAGAAATAACCGAGGCACGCGGAGACGAGGATGTATTCCCGAGTTCCTCCTTGTTAAGGGAGTACGTCTCGTTGGAGGGGTGTGAGCTCGCCACAAGAGGCCTACTCAAGATGCCACAAAGGCCTCACCCTATTCTCCGATGAACCTCACCCAAGGGATTGGTTCACCTTCCACTATCGGAATCCTTCGGGGCGGATTCCGGAGCCCTTTACAACTTCTCTTGGGGCACACACCCACAACTCAATTGGGGGCTCCCAAATTCGTGCCGAAGCTTCACAACTCGAAGACTTCGCGGCACCTCCACACCGTCTAGGGTACACAATGCACCCAAGAGGCACAAAGCTCTTGGGAACACAATGCACCCAAGAGTAACAAGCTTCTCAACGTCGATCTTCATGTATCACCGTAGGGAGAGCAACCCAATGCAACAAATGCAATAGGCAAGAACACACAAAGTGGTCAAGTACTTCACTCTCAAATTCCAACCAAGCAACAAATGCTTTGGGGGGAATAATAGAGGAAGAACAAAGGGGATGAACACAAAGCAACCCCAAAATCTAGATCCAGTAGTTCCCCTCACTTAGAGGAGATTTTGATTGGTGGAGATGTAGATCTAGATCTCCTCCTTTGAATCCCTAAATTTGGGCAAGAATCATTGGAGGGATTGAGAGGAATCAAAGCTTTGGAGGTTAACAATGGAGGAGTAAGAGAAGCTCCAAAACTTGGGAACCATTGGGGAAGAAGACCCCTTAAATAGGTCCCCACTAAATCCAACCGTTGGGGGCAGTTTTTCCTGCGCGGGCCGGAATTTCCGGCACTTACCCCGGAATTTCCGGACCCCCCGGAGCGACCCGGACGCCCTGGGAACTCTCTGGACATGGTCCGGATATTTGGGCCAGATATTTCCGGGGGGGGGCGGAAATTCCGGCCTAAGGACCGGAACTTCCGGCCTAAGGACCAGAACTTCCGGCCTAGTGAAAAACTGCACAAAGAGCAAAACGAAAACGGGCATATCTTTTGCATCCGGACTCCGTTTTCGATGATCTTGGTCTCGTTGGAATCGTAGCAACGAGCTCTACAAGAATATACAGAGAAACATCATAGTCCAACAATGGAGGATAAAACTAAATGGAGAAAGGTAAAACCTCTCTATAAAAGATGAACCGATAAACCTCCAAAACCAAAAACCAACAAGTTTTTCATCAAGACTCCGTTTTCTATGATCTTGGGCTCGTTGGACTCGCAACGAAAAGCTCTACAAGATCATGCAGAGAAACATCATTGTCCATCATGATATTATAAAAGCAAATGGGGAAAGTTAAAAGCTTCTTTTCGCAAACCGAAAAAGCCGAATCTTTTGCAAATGAAGTCCGAATGAAATAAAACTAATTTTGTTGGAAAGAGGACGACAAATGCTACCTTTGAAAAAGGAAAACAAGCAAAGGAGATTTTGCAAAGAAATGGAAGATATAAATCTTCCGCACGGATGAACCGACAAAATCTCCAATACCGAAACCGCAATAGAAGACGCATATGAAAATCGTTTTCGGTGAACTTAGCTTTGTCATGACAAGCACCAAGACACACCACGATAAGAGACAAATAAGAATCAATAAAGATGATTGCATGGATGCAAAGGTTTGTTCTCTCTACGACGATACGATCATGATACTCGGTCGAGAGCCCCTCTTGATAGTACGGTTATCTATCCTATAATCCGGTCTCTCACTAAACAACATGAGACCGGTAAAATAGAAACCCTATCAAGATCATACCCACTAGTGGAAAAACAGTCTCTAGTACCGGTTCCAGAGGTACTATAGTACCGGTTGGGCAACCGGTACTAATTAATCGGTACTAAAGGCCCCAACCTTTAGTACCGGTTTCCTCTGGAACCGGTACTACAGGGGCCTCCACGTGGGCTGGCCGGGAGCCTCAGGGCTGGAGACCTTTGGTACCGGTTCGTAACAGGAACCGGTACCAAAGGGTTGGGACCTAAACCTGCATTCCCTGCCGCGGCAGAGAATTATGCATTTCTCTGCCGTGCCAGAAACGCATAGAATCCAGGGTTTAGGGTCTGTATTTGGACCGTTCGTTGTACCAGTATCGCTTCGATGCGCGAGAAATGCGTTTGGTATATATAAGATATCTACATGAAGATCAATTTGATGCATATCAACTTGGTGCATATATATAACACATGTAATTAATTACATAAGATCGCAAATTAAGTAGTACGACTCTCCGAGTCATACTATATAT
This sequence comes from Puccinellia tenuiflora, assembly GCA_012064385.1. Classification (NCBI taxonomy): domain Eukaryota; kingdom Viridiplantae; phylum Streptophyta; class Magnoliopsida; order Poales; family Poaceae; genus Puccinellia; species Puccinellia tenuiflora. The sequence goes on from QRDG01000126.1 coordinate 140,209, forward strand.
TACATGTTCCTAGCTCACTATTACATTGAGGCATACTAAACCAAATGGTACTCTTCCCCAGGAGGTAGGACATCCCGAATGAAAAATCCCGCCAATTCCTCGCCAATTGCTTGGAAGCGGAGCTGTGGGGTAAGCTTCTCCCGCTTTCTTGCCAACTGCAAAAGAATGAGATCAAAATGAATACATGTGTCATGTGTATATGTATGTATCAAATCATAATAAAACAATTATGACTGAAACTCAGCAGAACTGATGGTAACAAAATAAATTTGTGAATATTATTTACGTACCTCTCTATTGAATATACTATTCGCTCTCTCGTTGACAATCTTGTGAATGTTCTCACAAACATAGTAACCACACAGATGAGTCCCCTGTGGCTGTTGCGGGCATTTCTGTATAAGAATATAATTCAATCAAACAATAATCAAGTATGATAAATGTGTCTGGACGTAGCTAGGTAGTATTACTTACTCTCGGACGCCATATCAGCTTCGGTTTCCATCCACCTTCCGGATCTTCCGCGATGAACGTTTGCCATACGCTGCCCGACAAAGAAAATCAATAAAAGAGTTATTAATTTGTTGACATCATCAAATTAACGATGAAGCCGATAAGAAATAATTAAAATTACCTTGTGAGCATATCAAAACAGTGCTTGTATGTTATAGCCTTCATGGTTAGTGAGTCATATACTAGAACTTCTCCTTCGTGTATTTTAATATTGAGAAGAATAAAGTGAAAGCTGCGCACGTTTAAATATGCAGTGTCATAGATATAACTCATTACTTAAAATTTTAACATCTAGCCAAAGTATTTAAATAATGACGATAAAGAAGACAGTAACACTCACTCGAACAAGTAAGGCCAAAGTATTTGTTTTTTGTCACGTTGTCGCTTCAAAAACCTTAGCAAAGTCGCCGGTGTATCCTTGTTATGCAGGGGATCCGTTATGGTTACTTGATGCATTGTCTCCGGGTCAATGAACCCAATGTCGTTGATATCATTCCTTTTGCATTCGAGCATCTTCAATCTGTATAATATAGCGCACAAAAGATTAAATTGAGGACAATTGCAGAAAATGAACGAACTGAGCTAAAGACTTCTCAAATTAAATAAATAAATCACTTACAGACAATAGCAACTGAGCAACGATTTGTCGAGGGCCCGGAGATTGTATAACTGAAAAAGTTCCTTGAAGTCAACGGACACAGCGTAATCTTGGAAGTAGTGCTCCTCCTTAACTCTCACCATGATAGAATCGAACCCGTCCTTTGCACTCCTCAAGTACCAGCTATGCAGTTGGCGCATTCTTGTTGGTAGGGTGGAGAGATTCTCGACCAAGTTATTCCCTTGAACAAATTCAGATGGTACTTCAAAAATGGCGCGATAATCGGTATCAGTTGTTTGTTGTTGACGACTTTGAACGGCCTTATCGTCAAACACCTTGAGAGGGGGGACCGATTGAACGGGTTGTTCTCCGAGCTGGGGAACTTGTTTACTTTTCTTTGACTCGACCACCTGTTTCCCTTTTTTCACCCTGACCATCTCGTCATATGACCTTTCAATAGAACGCGTATAGTCTGATACCACCGGTTCAGGGTCATATAGATTCTCCACGGTACGCACGACTTTCACCGGATCTAGCGTCTTCACAAAAGGTATCTCTGGCACTTTCTTAGCAAAATGGGCATCCATCTCGGAACGTGTGATGGCGTCGTTTTCCTCTTTAGATCTTTCCCAAGGTAACTTCTCAAGAGGCGGCTGTGTTCTCTCCAATCTAGGCATCTTCCTAGGCGGCGAACCGTTCCGCTTAACGGGCGCTCTCTTACGCGGAGGTAACCGAGGTGGTGGACTCGCGCTGGGCCCCCCCTCCGGTAGGTGTGGACTTTGTTGCTCATGTGGACTGCTACCACGAGGAGTCGATGGCCCTTGCTGCTCATGTGGACTGCTACCACGAGGAGTCGATGGCCCTTCCTGCTCATGTGGACTGCCAGCAGGAGTAGTCGATGGCCCTTGCGGCTCATGTGGACTTTGTTGCACATGTGGACTTCTACCACGAGGAGTCGGTGGCCTTGGCACGGGGCCTGAAAAGACGATGTATTGTTTTTTCCAGAGGGCGAAACCGCGCTTGACATCGCCCAGTGTCTTCTCCTCGTCACCTCCAGGATGATCAAGATCCATTGTTTCATAAGTAGGCACAATGTCATCCACCCCGACAAGAGCACAGTCAGCTGGAATGGGCTGATGATGGTGCGTTGCTCCATCTTGTTGTGGGTAAGCACAGCCGACCGCCACCTTAACGGACATGTTCCTTATTGGCACATGTAGCTCGCACTCTGTCCTCTCCGTGACATAATCCACGGGGTAGCTTGCTCCACATCCTTCAAGATGCGAGGAACCCACGCTGCTTTTCGGCTGAGATGGGGCGGCATCGGCTTGAGGATCTTCTATAAGAAGCTGCTGATCAGGTGCCCTCTGCCGACTAGTTGAGTCTGTTAGATTCTGCTCCAGCTGCTGCACCCTAAGTTCCAATGTCGATAATCGGTCAGCGCACTTCTTCTTCGTTCTCGAACGGCTTCTATAACTGTCTGCGCACTCCGGCCACGCATCCTTCATGGTGAGACCTGGGAGGGTTCGTACTCGTCCAACGTGTTCTGGATTCCCCAGAGCTAGTGTCAACTCGTCATTCTCTCTATCGGGAATGTACACTCCCTTTCTAACCTTATCTACTGCATCTTCAAGCTCCTTGGCGATTTTTTCAATTTTCGTCTTCCATTTACCCTTTGCAACGATTCGCCCTGTCTTTGGGTCCAACCCTGCCCCATGCGCGTACAACCAGAACTTGGACCGCTCGGGCCAGTCGTATGTCTGTGGCATGACCCCGTTTTTCAGCAGTTCAGCTTCATATGCTTTCCACTTAGGAATGGCACTCTTGTAGCCACCTGACCCCAATTTATGAAAATATTGCTTCTTCTTAGCATTTTCAACATTTATGGCTGATCGGGCCTTATACTCTGACGAGCTCCTATACGCCTTAAATGCGGGCCAGAGGGCTTTTAGCTTCTCAAATCTTCCAGTGAATTCTGGACCTTCAGGTCCATAGTTGTCCCATAATTTTTTCTTCCAGGTCTGGAATTGTACGGCCATCTTCTTAAAAGTCCATTCCTTGAGCTTCTTCGTCTGGCTTTCCGTGAAGCCTACCGGTAGGTTGAAGTATGGCAGCAGACTCTTCCAAAGTACCTCTTTTGTAGTGTCGCTGACATAACTAGCTTCATCGCCAACCCCCGCCTTCTTCGGCTTATGCCAATCTGGAATGGTGATCGGTACAATGTCCCTAACAAGAACTCCAGCTTGACTTATAAATTTTTTGACGTTCTCTGCTGGTTCCACCGGTTCGCCACTAGCCTTAAATGCGGTGAGGGATAATTTAGCCTCGCCCGATAGAGGTTTCGTCGGGCCTCGAGGACCTTGCTTTTTAGCAGATTTGCTCGATGATCCAGAAGGCTAAAATAAAAAAGGTTCGTTAATAAGTGCAATACAAATAAATCAATGCATCTACTAATATAGCATTGCCATAATATACACCTTGCCGGAGTTTGTTAAGGGCACTTCGTCGGCCCTTCTTTCTTCAGACTCAAGTCCTTCACCGGAGTCGTTCAGAAATTGTGTGGTTAAGTCTTCGCCATCGTCATCCTCATATGGTCGGGCATTATTATATATCACTTGTTGCACCAAATCTTCTTCCTCCTCATTTCGGATGAAGGGGGGGGAGTCCGGATCCATAGCTCAATGTCACTACAAAATTTTAAATAGCAAATTCACTTGGCAAATTTGAAATAGAAAATTTTAAATAGCAATTCGCTACAAAATTCTAACACTAATATTTTAATACTAATAATTCTAATACTAATATTCTAATACTAATATTCTATTCTAAAAATTCTAAGTACTAAAAAAACTAACATCTAAGTACTTAAAAAAACTAATATCTAAGTACTTAAAAATTCTAATAATTCTAAGTACTAAAAATTCTAATCATTCTAAGTACTAAAAAAACTAATATCTAAGTACTTAAAAATTCTAATAATTCTAAGTACTAAAAATTCTAATCATTCTAAGTACTAAAATTCTAATAATTCTAAGTATCTAATAATTCTAATACTAATTTTCTAGTATTTCTATTTACTTAAATTTATGTATAACAATATTGAGACATTTGTAAGTAAAAATAGAAACTAGTATTTCTATTTACTTAAATTCTAATACTAATTCTTAGTATTTCTATTTACTAATATTAATAATCACTAAGAAAAAAAAACAAAAAAAACTAGTACCTCTACCGAGGCGGCGTGGAGGCGGCCGGAGGCGGCCGGAGGCGGAGGCGGCGTGGAGGCGGCCGGAGGCAGAGGCGGAGGCGTGTTGTGGTGGCGGCCGGAGGCGGCCGGAGGCGCGTGGTGGAGGCGGCGGCGGTGTGGTGGAGGAGGCGGAGGCGCGGGCGCGTGGAGGCGGCCGGAGGCGGAGGCGGAGGCGCGTGTGGTGGCGGCCGGAGGCGGAGGCGCGGGCGCGTGTGGTGGCGGCCGGAGGCGGAGGCGGCGTGGTGGAGGCGGCGCAGGGGCGCGTGGTGGAGGAGGCGGAGGCGGCGGCGGCGGCGGCGCAGGGGCGCGTGGTGGAGGAGGCGGTGGCGCGTGGTGGAGGCGGCGGCGGCGGCACGGCGGCAGCCTGGCGGCGTCTCCTCGTCGGTGAACAGGGAGCCCGGAGGCGCGTCGGTTGGTCTGCTGGGTTTGGCCAAGAATGGCCAAGTCCCGCGTTGTTTGGAGCGTTATTTTGACCTTTGGTACCGGTTGGTGGCACAAACCGGTACCAAAGGTCCATTGGTACCGGTTGGGGGCACAAACCGGTACCAAAGGTCCACCAAAAATTGCGCGCGAACCGCTGGACCTTTGGTACCGGTTTTCCTCACCAACCGGTACCAAAGGGTTTTCTCTCTTTTTCTTTTCCTAATTTATTAAAACAACTATAACTTTTGAAAGAAAAGTCCAAATGACATGAAACTAGTTTCTAAAATTTTGTAAAATTAAAAAATATCAACCCATAATAATTTTGTGATGTTTTGTAACATTTTCAAATTTTTAAATTTCAAAATGGAATGAAATATTTCTAGAAACTATAATTAAGTCTAGAAATTTGTCCCGTTTCCAGCAGAATCGGCAGAAATTTGTGATTTTTAAAAGAGGTGGATGGAATTCTTTTCTTAGAAAACAAATTGATTATTTGTGCATATAACATGTTCTAGCATATTAAAAAAATGAATCACCCAAGTTTTGCAACATATTTCTGGTAGGTCCTTCACAAAAAAAACCATTTCTGACACTCGGAAAATGGAAAATGGTTTTTTTATTCAATAAAAAAAACTTCCTTCGTCAACATTGTCCGTGCTTCCAAGATGCATGTTTGTGTGGAATATGGACCCATTCAAACAAACTATGCCATGTATTTGGCCATAACACCCGTTATTTCGACAGAAACCCTAGAATGTTAGGAGGAGATAGCTCTTTGTTGTGAACAAGTTTTCAACAGAACTGTCGTACTGCCTAGGACATATTCCAAGTTCCTGAGCCACGGGGTGCTGAGCCTCCGGCGCTGCGCATCCAAAGAGAAGGAACCCTCACAGGGTCATAGCTCACGTGAGAAGGAACCCTCTGAAGAAACGACCACCTACTGTCATACTGCCTATCCAATAGATACATGTAGCGACGGACGTGCTCATCCTCCTCCCTGATACGGCGACGTACCACCTCCTCGGAGGCCGGCTCCCTCTGCACCGAGCGTGGCCCACGCGACTGCCACCACAGAAGATCCGGGTCGACGATGTCACCCGGATTCCTCACCAAGCTGCGCGTCCCGGAAGGTAGCACCTCCCAGTGCCAGCCCGGTGGAGCCCAGTCCCGCACATCGCCCCTCTGGTCCAACATGGACATCGTCGCCGAGAACACCTAAGTCAAAAACGCCTAAGTCAAAATTTTGTTACAATGGAAGAGTGATGAGGTTGCAGATATGAGTTTAGATGTGATATGGCAATGGAGGCCAAGCCTATATATAGAGTGATCAGGGCCTTTAGTACCGGTTTGTGTTACCAACCGGGACTAAAGAAGCACACGGATCGTGTGTTTCTTTCAAGCGCTTGTGAGCCGTTGGATCAGGGGTGTGTTTCTTTAGAGCGCTTGTGAGCCGTTGGATCAGAAGCACACGGATCGTGTGTTTCCTTCGAGCGCTTGTGAGCTGTTGGATCAGGGCCTTTAGTACCGGTTCGTGTTACCAACCGGGACTAAAGAAGCACACGGATCGTGTGTTTCTTTCAAGCGCTTGTGAGCCGTTGGATCAGGGGTGTGTTTCTTTAGAGCGCTTGTGAGCCGTTGGATCAGAAGCACACGCCTATAAATAGCGACGTCCCTGCAGCGAAACGGCACACAACGAGTGGTGGTGGTGGTGGAAGTGGTAGCCATGCCCCTCGGTCGGATCCAAGCAGCTCCAAGGCTCTCTGATGATCTACAACATTCCCAACACTTTTTGGGACGGTCGTTAGATCATCAGAGAAGTCTTGGGGCTGTTTGGATCGAAGGTCGATTCGCTGCTCACGACGACGCGAGACGGATGCGCAAGCTTCCGGATGGGCAAAATCAGTGTTGGACCAGCCACATGACCCTATATGCAAATCATTCGGATTCCCGTCATACAGCCCAACGGTGCATTTGATATGCAGGCACTCACGAGCCACCGTTGGGCTGTATGACGGGGAAACCGTGTGCATTTGATAAAAGGTTTAATACATTGTCCGTGCTTCCAAGATGCCTGTTTGTGTGGAATATGGACCCATTCAAACAAACTATGCCAAGTTTATTATTACACATCACCAACACATCCCTATCTAGTCTTCTGAGTTTTCTTCGTGTGTTTCCCTTTCTTCTGATTGCGACGCAACCATGGACAATCTTCGTTATTTAACACGATGCTTGGGTCAGTTTTCACCTTGAAGGGTGCAATATAATCAAACTTATTATAATCTTCTGACATGTCTGTCTTGTCCTCCACTCCCACGATGTTTCTTTTTCCTGAAAGAACTATGTGGCGCTTTGGCTCATCATATGATGTGTCCTCTTGCCTTTCTTTTCTTTTTTCGGTTTGGTAGACATGTCCTTCACATAGAAAACCTGGGCCACTTCACTGGCAAGCACGAATGGTTCGGTCTCATATGCTAGATTCTTGAGATCCACTGTAGTCATTCCGTACTGTGGGTCTACCTGCACCCCGTCTTTCAGGTTGAACCATTTGCACCGGAACAAAGGGATCTTGAAAGTAGGTCCATAGTCAAGTTCCCATATCTCCTCTATGTACCCATAATATGTGACCTTCTTCCCATTGTCGTCTGCTGCATCAAAGCGGACACCACTGTTTTGGTTGGTGCTCTTTTGATCTTGGGCGATCGTGTAAAATGTATTCCCATTTATCTCGTACCCTTGAAAAGTCGATATACAAAAAGATGGTTGCTTGGCCAACAAGTATAGTTGTTCTTCAATAGTGGTGTCATTAATGAGATGTGTTTGCAACCAACCGCCGAAAGTCGTCTGGTGTTCTCCATCAATCCAATCTTCACCTTGCTCCGGATATTTTGAGCGTAAAATATCCTTGTGTTCCAATATATACGGAGCCACCATGATGGAATTATGTAGGACTGTGTAGTGTGCTTTAGTGAAAGAATGTCCGTCCATATTTATTTTTGCTCTCTTTCCTAGCGTGCCTTTTCCACGCAGTCTCCCCTCATAGCGTGATTCAGGAACACCGATCGGCTTAAGGTCAGGAATAAAGTCAACACAAAACTCAATGACCTCCTCTGTTCCATAGCCCTTGGAGATGCTTCCTTCTGGCCTAGCACGGTTATGAACGTATTTCTTTAAGACTCCCATGAATCTCTCAAAGGGGAACATGTTGTGTAGAAATACAGGACCGAGAACGTGAATCTCTTCGACTAGGTGAACTATGAGGTGCGTCATAATATTGAAGAAGGATGGTGGAAACACCAACTCGAAGCTGACAAGACATTGCACCACATCCTTCTGTAAATTTGATAGAGTTAGTGGATTGATCACCTTCTGAGAAATTGCATTGAGGAATGCACATAGCTTCACAATGGGTACTCGAACATTTTCTGGCAGAAGCCCCCTCAATGCAATCGGAAGTAATTGTGTCATAATGACGTGGCAGTCATGAGACTTTAGGTTTTGAAACTTTTTCTCTGTCATGTTTATTATTCCCTTTATATTCGACGAGAAGCCAGACGGGACCTTGATGCTGCTCAGGACTTCAAAGAAGATCTCCTTCTCTTCTTTTGTAAGAGCGTAGCTGGCAATACCTTGATACTTCTCTGGATTTAGGTTGTCTCGTTCGTGCATACGTTGCTGGTCCTGCCGTGCATCCGGTGTATCTTTTGTCTTTCCGTACACGCCCAAGCAGTTTAGCAGGTTCACGCAAAGATTTTTCGTCACGTGCATCACGTCGATTGAAGAGTGAACCTCTAGGATTTTCCAATAGGGTAGCTCCCAAAATATAGACATCTTCTTCCACATGGGTACGTGTCCGGCACTGTTATTCGGAACAGATTGTCCGCCAGGACCCTTTCCAAAGATCACTTTTAAATCCTTCACCATATCATATATAACATCGCCAGTAGGGCGGGTAGGCTTCGTCCGGCTATCTGCCTCACCTCTGAAATGCTTGCCTCCTCCCATTCTTACGACATGTTGTTTTGGAAGAAATCGACGATGCCCCAAGTACACATTCTTGTTTCCCAAATATATACTGTCAGTCTCACCTAAACAGTGTGTGCATGCATTGTATCCCTTGTTTGATTGTCCTGAAATGTTACTAAGAGCAGGCCAATCATTGATGGTTACGAACAACAACCCTCGTAGGTTAAATTCCTTTTGTTCATGCTCATCCCACACAGGTACACCTTCTTCATCCCACAACTGTAAAAGTTCTTCAACTAATGGCCTCAGGTACACATCAATGTCGTTGCCGGGTTGCCTCGGGCCTTGGATGAGCACTGGCATCATAATGAACTTCCGCTTCATGCACAACCAAGGAGGAAGGTTATAGATACATAGAGTCACTGGCCAGGTGCTATGACTGGAGCTCTGCTCTCCAAAAGGATTAAAGCCATCTGTACTTAGACCAAATCTTAAGTTCCTCGCGTCATCTGCAAATGTCTTGAACTCTTTGTCGATTTTTCTCCACTGCGACCCGTCAGCGGGGTGTCTCAGCATCACGTCTTTCTTACGGTCTTCTTTGTGCCATCGCAACAACTTGGCATGCTCTTTGTTTTGAAACAAACGTTTCAACCGTGGTATTATAGGAGCATACCACATCACCTTGACAGGAACCTTCTTCCTGGGGCGCGGCTCGCCCTCAACATCACCAGGGTCATCTCGCCTGATCTTATACCGCAATGCACCGCATACCGGGCATGCATTCAAATTCTCGTACTTCTCACCGCGGTAGAGGATGCAGTCATTGATGCATGCATGTATTTTCTGCACCTCTAATCCTAGAGGGCAGACAACCTTCTTTGCTTCGTACGTACTAGAGGGCAATACATTCTCCCCTGGAAGCATCTTCTTTATTATTTTCAGCAACTTTTCAAAACCCTTGTCAGAAATACCATTCTCTGCCTTCCATTGCAGCAATTCTAATGTGGTACCCAGCTTTTTCTGACCATCTTCGCAATTTGGGTACAACAATTTGTTGTGATCCTCTAACATTCTCTCCAACTTCAACTTCTCGTTTTCACTTCCGCAGTTAATCTTCGCATCATGAATGGCCCGACCTAAATCGTCATCGGGGTCATCAAAAATGAGCTCTTCTGCGTCTTCGTCTCCCCCCATTGTCATATCATCGTGTTCAGTGAACATAGGATAGTTGTCGTTATCCTCTTCTTCTTCGTTGTCTTCCATTATAACCCCTATTTCTCCGTGCTTTGTCCAACAATTATAGCCGGGCATGAAACCGTTCTGTAACAGGTGGGCGTGAATGGTTCTTGAGGTAGAGTAATCCTTCATATTCTTACAGGAACTACATGGACAACACATAAAACCATTCGACCGCTTGCTTGCCTCAGCCACGTGGAGAAAATTATGCATGCCATTAATAAACTCGGGACAACGTCGGTCACCGTACATCCATTGTCGGTTCATCTGCATTATATAAGTATATCAATAACCGTTAATTACACTACTTCATAAATAGATGAGTGACAAAATTAATTAATATTCAAGTTCATCACATTAAAAGCAAATTAGAGTACTGACCAAATGTAATACATAGTTCTCATAAAACATACACTCAAACTAACATACAACTATCTAAAAAAATTAAAACCAACAAAAAATGCGATGAAAATCGCAACTAAGGTAACTACTGAACCAACAGCATAATGATACCAAGCCTCTTGATTAATGGCATATTTTCTAATCTTTTTAATCTTCAAGCGCATTGCATCCATCTTGATCTGGTGATCATCGACGACGTCGGCAAACTTCAAGTCCAATTTCATCTTCTCTTCTAGGCATTGCAGACGAAGATCTTCACTTCTTTTCAATTTTTCTTTCAAATCATTATTTTCTTTCTCAAATAAATTGAGCATCTCGACAAGAGGGTCGGTTGTAATTTCTGGTTCAACTACCTCCTAGATAAAATATCTATGTCAAGTTGGTCGGCATAATTGTCACATGACAAAATGAAACAAATAGTTATAAAAGTATACCACATCCGAATCATAGACCGGACGAGGGCCGACGGGGACGGATATCAAAACCATGGCACTATACATAAAAAAACAATCATACAAGTAAGAAAATTATAAAGTAAAACTATGCATCTATCACATAAAACTAAGTTTTTGTATAAAACATAAAAACAAGTAGGCTCACCGAGGTGGTGCCGGCTAGGGACGGCGCTGGCGATCGACGGCGGTGAGGACGGGGAAGATACTAAAACCAACAAAGCATACTTTAATTTAAAATCAAATTGCATATAAAACGAATGAAATCACTAACTTAGACATTTCATCAAACACCTTGCTAGCACTAAAAAAGTGAAAAGAGTTAAACTATACGAAATGAGCTAAATTAGGAACGCCGGAAGAAAGGATCATGTTGCTAACCCTTGGATAGATGGTTGCCGCCAATCTTAACAAAATGGTGGAGAAAAATGGAGATTTGTTTGGAGTGTGAGAGGAGAGATTTATGTTGGAAATGTGTTGGAGATGAAAAAATGAGCGGGTCGGGTTGATGAAATAGGCTGCACACCCTCTAGTACCGGTTTGCATAGCAAACCGGTACTAAAGGTGCAGCGCCGGCCCCGCAGCCGCAGCATTTTTGGCGCGAAACCCTTTAGTACCGGTTCGTAGCACGAACCGGTACTAAAGGTCTAGCACAAACCGGTACTACAGATTCCCGGCGCACTGCGCTCTGGAGCCGGTACTAGTGCTAGCTTTAGTACCGGTTTGTAACCAAACCGGTACTAAGGGTAACATCCTTTGGCTGTTTTTCCACTAGTGTCGTGTTTCTCTCCTATTTTTTCCTGGACCCTCTGTCGCTACTTCGTGCGCTATTTTTCTCCAACGCCCAGCTCCTTCACATTGTCTCAACAACAAAATTGAAGGCATCCATCAGTAGAGTTCAAGGGATGATGGGGGTGCCATGGGGATGAAGTCGGGCCACCTCGATCCGGCTTCGTCGAGTTGGATTCACCACCGGCGAGCCCGGACGGCGAAGTCGGTGGTCCAAATCGAGGTTAGTAATTTACGTTGCATATGTTTTTTCAGGTGCTGCAAACTTGTATGCCTTTTGTTACGAACACATGAGCGACATGCTGCAATAATTCTATCAGATGATGCAAATGTTGGTTTAATGTTGTAAATGTTTTATTGAGGAGTTGTTGGTTGTCCTCCCATCTTGCATTTGTGTGTTGACATTTTTGAAATGATTTGTTGCGCGAACTGAGATTCGTTACGTCCAGTGATAATTTTGTTGCATACTAATATTAGTTTGTTGTATTTTTTATGGGGGGAGGTTGCGACGCTTTCTGTAATCCACTGCATGGTGAAAATTGCAATGATACATACAAAATTCTATTGCGCGGTTTATTGGATATATGTTGATATTTCATGTTTGACAACGATCTGATCAAGGGGAAGACGGCGGATCTGGGGTTTCCATCCCGGCGGATGCCTGACACTGTCGAAATTTCTATGTGGCTAAAGCACGATCCAAGCATGGTTGCACATATATGGACCGTGGCACACAACGCCAACATCGGTCGATAACACGGTTACCTCACAAAATTGTGGCTGAGCGTACGTGTGTATCTAGTATTATGGATATGGTCCGTCAATTTGACCTTCTACCTTGCATCCTTGATCTTGCCGTCGATGCAAAACGTCGTCTTCTTCGCTGGCAACACATTTCGCACGCGAGGTACAGCAGTATGCTTGCATGCATGCATGCATGTCGCCATGAAGGGGCATGGCTCCAAATGCTGCGGTAGTAATTAAGCGCTATTGGTCGATCGACACGATGAGCTGTGTTTGCAGCGGGGCACGGCGTGTGCGGAGGTAGTGGTGCTAATTTAATCCGATAATAGTACATGGTTAATAACCTGCTCTTGACCTCACCGTACGTGTAAGCTTAAGAATCTTTCTCCTCGAGATTTGAGAGGCCGGGGTTGATTAGTCTGTGATGAGATATTGAGATCAGTAGCAGTAAGATAGCAAGCTGGCTAGCCGATTAACTCGATCGATTGGCTGGAAAAAAGACTAAGAAACCTAGCGCGTATGGCCAACCACCTTCTCGGCGCCTCGTGGAGCCGTGGCAGCCACCCAGCCAGTGAAGAGATCGATCGAGCTAGATACCTAGCGCGTCGATCCGCAGCAGCCTCCAAGGTGGATCGATCCATATGCAGCTCCAGAGCTCGGATCGGGCGGCAGGTCGTCGCACTCGCACGCGTCGGCGGCCACACCTCGCGGATCCTGTCTCCCGCCCGCCATCGCCACCGCCATCCGCCAACCACCCCCAACCAACGCTCTCCCCACCCACCATATATGTCCCCCTCGATCCGTGTCCTGTCCGGCGCCGCTGCTCCCCCATATATATCCATGGCTCCATGCCACGCGCTCTCCTGATCATCTCACACCAGCAAGCAACCAGCACCAAGGTCAACAAGATCAAACCAACCAACAGCTAACAAGAGGACCAGCGCTGCCCGCCGGAGAAGATGAAGAGGATAAGCACCGTCGTCGCACTCGAGAGACCCGCTCGATCTGCTCCCGCAGCTACTGCCTGCCAACGCCTCCGGCAGATCCTCCGCTGCCCCTGGCCTTCCATCTAAGCTTCGCCGTCATCTCGTTCTTCTCCGGCGACGGCACACCCCCTCCCCTAAGTTAATTTTTTTCCACCCCTTTCCATTAACAGAGAACGGAAAGAAATCATCTTTTTTACAACCCAGCAAAACTGGGGGATAAAACGAGGGAAAAGCGGGTCGACGTAGCGGGTCGACGTAGCAACCCTCCCCTACGTTTATTGCTCGCTCTAGGCTCGTCGTTGCCTTCTCTGTCGCGACGTCGGCGTCGCTGGTTCCGGCGATGTTGACGGGCGCTGCATGCTTTCTTTGCTAGCTTCTCTTTGGGCGTAGATGCATGGTGCGGCGGCGGACGCAGCAGACGGACGGTAGGACCAGCATTGGTGCTCTTTGTGGAGGAAATGAGAAGAGATATATCGAGAAAACTAAATCAAACGCAAGATGATAAGGTAGGATAAAGGAAGTGGGGACAAGGAGTTTCTGGTTGTTGTGTGCAGGTGTTGATAAGGAGTGAACGGCGGCACGATTACTGACTGTACGGAACAATTCTGTGCATAAATAACCTTCTCTGAAACTATGTGTCGACGCCCGGCCGTACGTTCGTGTCTGGGAGCGACGACACGGCGGCAGATGCTTGGTGTACACGGCGGCGACACTTCGGAAGTACTCTACTATGCACTATGGCAAAAACTGGCACTGCCGTACAGCACTTCTTTACCGTGTGCACGGCAAAGGGACCACGCACGGCACATAACAACGACGACGCACGGCAAAGAAACACGCTCGGCAAAGAGAAAAATCAGCGCACGGCAAAGAACAGGTGGACGGCAAAGTTCTACCGAGGTGCACGGCAAAGGGACCACACACGGCAAAGAAAAAAGAAGGCGCACGGCAAAGGGAGAACACACGGCAAAGAGCCTTTGCCGTGCGGGGAGAGCGGGCGCACGGCAAAGAAACCTTTGCCGTGCGTCTTGTGACATTTTCTTCTTTTACTTCATTATTGCAATTAATTTAATACTTATATTTATTCTTTTAATATATGACAAGTACTACATCTTAAGACAATGTGTGTATACCCATACTTTTGCATTATGACAAGTACTCTACGTCTTCAACCCCCCACCCCCCCCCAACATATTAGGGTTTCGGAGCTAGCTGTGTTTGTGAAATTCTGGCACGTGTTATCGCCCGAACATGAAGAAAGTCACACCGGGGAGCTATGTGTTGCACCATTAAACCTTACACCACACTTGCAGACATATCATATGTCCACATGCAAGTTTTGGTGGGATTTCGATGCTCCGGAGGTCATTCCCCCCACCCCCACCACCCCCCCGAAACGGCGGTCTGTGGGCAACGACGATCTACCCCCCTAGATTTCTCCGCGCGAGGTTCCACCAATATACTTTTTCATAGGTTTAGGTTTGTTTAGGTATTATACACATGGAGAACCAGGCTTGGCACTATTCGGCACATTCTAGCCCCCGGTATAGCCGTAGCGGGACAGTTCAGCCTACACACGTCCAGAAATCTTCTAAGTGTTATGACCCGAACGTGAGGAATGTCACACCGGGGATCTATGTCTTGCACCATTTGGTGAATCACACATTCCAAACACACTTCCACACATATCATACAAAAACAACTTCGGAACGAAACAAAACGCCTAGAGAAAGAGGAACAACATATGAAGAAAACATAGGTGGGCACACACACACAACACTCAACATAGGTACTCAACATAGATGAGAACACACACAGTACTCAACATAGGTACTCAAACTAACTACGACCAGGTCCTAAGCCGCGCGGTGCTGAGCCGCGGACGCTCTGCTTCCAAAGAGCCGGAACCATGAGAGAAAAGCTCGCGTCATAAGGATTCTGAAGTAGATCGAAGTGTGAAATAAACCAATCCAAAATTCGTTCTATTTAGGTTGGGGAAAATGGTAAATTGGTGGATTTGGGTAGGTGAATAGTACACATTTTCAAAAACTTTAAATTTTGTCAAATTTCACATTTTTGTGCAGCCTAAATTAATTTTGCATCCATTATATATAGATTAATGACAACTTGGTGGATCTGGGAGTAGTATGAATCTCAACAAAAAAGAATCTGAAATACTAATTGTCTCAATATTGGTTATGTTATCTTATGTTGTAAGCATTTGCTCAAATTTAGTGTATGATCAGGATAGCATGACTTTCTTCAACGCACCCCAATAAATAAGATACGACACTACGAAAGAGTTGTAAAACCACAGTATAAACATCCATCATGTGAATAAGATGATAATCAGTCTTCAAAAACAGACCGACAAGCATAAACCTTCATTGCTTCGTATTAAATTGACGACTAGAGGTGTCCTTGAAATACAAAAGGATTTCCTTCGCCCTAGATCAAGACATTGCTGTTGGAGCATGAACATACTAACAAACTTTCATTAAGCGAAGGAAATATAGCAATGTGTCAAGACATTGATGTTTACATAAGTTTCCATATACATGATTTATAATGTCTAAAAAGAAGTATAAATTGAATTTTTAGTCAAATCAATAGAACTCTCCTATTTATATCGAACATTTTCACTTCATAATTTATCTCACCACTATACAAAGTTTTTGTCATCAATACAAATTCTTTGATATATGATAGTAAAAGACATAAATATTTTTATAATGTTTTAATGTGCAAAACTAGAATTGTGATATTCTATATTTTTTAAATGTTTACATAAACCTATGTTAGAATGCCTTTCAATGTAAACTAGCAAAAATACCCGTGCGTTGCAACGGGTGAAAAAAAAATTAACAACCAGGTGCACGAAGTGAGTTCTCATTGGAAACACCATGACGTGTCTCAGAAACCACTCCGATTCAAAGCATTCACAGGACGCTCTATGGTCAGGCACACCACACACTGCCTCCTCCGCGAGACGTTTTAGCCAGACCATACATGCACGACGCGACATGTGTATTCATGGCCAACTCACCCTATCCCGCGAAGGCCTTTGACTCCCCCGGAGTCGCGAAGGGGTCAGGATGCCGATGCCTGGCCCTTATTCGATCACCGGCGATGTCGAGGCATTTGCCCATGAATTGCCTACAACTTATTTCTTACCTTACCTATACAACTCTACGCTGGCCTTCCTAGGCCATGGTTGAGACCAATCGTGTGTCGCCATTTAACTGGCCAACGCCTTATATGCCCTGAAATATTAAGATTAAATTCTGGTAAATAAACAACAGAGAGAATACATCATAAAGCACACTTATACAATATAAATTGTCATGAGTCAATAATAACTGAATAATTAGTGGGTTCATATTCAGAATATTAGACCAGGCTTAGAAGACTTTTATGTGCTTGGAAACTTAGATGATGGATTGTACTTTACGAGAGTGGACACACAACGTTTGCTACCATCAACAATCCCAACTGAATTTTTGATCCTAAAAGTAACATCAAGATACACCCTTAGCTGACCAATGTCGATGAATACAGTACATCATGAAAAGCGTTCAAGATCAATCTGCAATACATCGACATGATCAAGAGAGAGAGAGACAGAACTGTTGCAGCAGCGGCAGCTTGTGTTAGACCAGCAGCCGAGGGCCACCTCCGTCCATACTGCTCCTCCGCACACGGCACCGCCTACGCCGCTGCCGCGTACACAATCGCCTTAACTCCCGCTGTCGCCTTAACCGTGGATACGTGCGACGACGTTGCCGTCATCGACGGCTCTGCTCACCTGTGGGAGTGGCCTGGTCTGCTCAAGTGCTCATGACCGTTGACTTATCTACTCTGCTCGGTTTGGGGCTGCGGTGGAAGACCGGAGCGGGAGCCCGGGGTGCTGCCGGCGCCGGCGAATCCGGTACGGCGCTTGTGTTGTTGCCGGCGGCGAATCCGGGGCGGCGCGAGTGTGAAATACGGACTGGATTCTGGAGTGGCATCGTGAGGGTTCTGACGACAGCGAAATTCAGTGAGGGGCGGGAGGATATCGAGTGGCGCTGAGCTTCCCGTTCAGAGATCGTGCTCCGTGCAGACTGTGAAGGGGGGTCGATTAATTGCTCCTGGGCTCCGGCCTACCAGTCTACGCGGGGGAGCCAGTGTGGGGTGGATGCAGAGGCCTACGGCAGCGGTGGCGGAGGCGCGTGACGGGGAAGCCTGCATCGGCTGTGCTGCTTGTGGAGATTGGGCAGCGCACGGACTGGTGAGGGGGCGGCGGTGGGGTACAGGGAGCGATCCATTGCGAGGGAGCTGGCCTGGGATTCATGCCTGATGCTGGCAGCGCCGTCCCGGGACTCCGGGAGTAGCCACGGCCCACGGGCACGGCGAGAGGTGGGCGACGGAGAAACTCAATAGAAAACGTAGAGGGCTCCAGGGACGACCAGTTTGAAGACGTAAAACGACGGAACAAAACGTATTGCACGGACGGACGAAAAACGTACGAAATATTGGGAGGAAGAAATGTTCCTCCCTTTATTATTATAGCACACATGCCCGTGCGTTGCATTGGGGGAGAAAATTTATTGAAAAAAATAGAACGCCAACTAATCCATACATGTCGTTGCTATGGTGTCATGTTAAATATGTTTAAATAAATCTGACATCGACATTCTGACATGTTTTGGTGACCTGTACCATGTGTTAGTGAAAATCACAAAACATCAATTTCAAAGGTTTAACACAGTGTATATAGATACAAAGTATTATAAATCAGAAATGTTAGCTTTATTTTTTTAACTGAGTAATGTGTGCTTTAATAAATGAAAAAAACCGTGAAAAGCTAATAGTAGCATGTAAAGCACAAGAAAGCAGCTAACAATACAATATCAAAATACAAATCAATCAAGAAGGTCAATTCAAATGTATACATCATATATAAGAAGATAAACTTGCTACTTCCTTCAAGATCCTTATCATCAGCATGGCATCCTTGTGCAGTAGCTTGGAGGGTGAGGGTTTCTTTCAATTTTTCAGAAGCTTGCCAAGCTCCCATATTTTGTTCTTAGCTCCTTTTCTCCTGAGAGCTGCCCCTTTCCTATACGCCTCTTTCTTCTTAATAAAGCCTTCTTCAGATTAAACTAAGAATAAAAGAGTGCTTGTGGTGCCTGGTAGGTAAAAAAAGTCAATATCAAATATATCAGGCTAAAGACAGAAAATAACTTCTTTGTGACTTAGTCCTCATAGTTCTACGCAACTCAATCATCCTGTACATTTATAATCCAGCCAACCAATTTTCGACAAACCTCTCAAATCCATGGCCATAGCTTCTCATTAGCTTTACTACAATTAGTTGACAAAATAATCAATTGTACTGTTAGGGTGTGTGACTTCTTTTGCTAATTAATCAGGCTTGACGTCCTAGACAATATTTTCTGACATCCTATAAATATACACAACCTGATAATTAACCAATTGACGTGGACAGGATTTGATGCTAAAGATTTATTTTTGTATTGAGCACCAGCATACGCACCTCAATGGCATTGATTTTGCAGGCTACAGAATTAATCTAGTACAAGATGAGCACATACACATCAATTTCGAAACCCAGAGCCAGAACGTTCCTTACCTTTAGACTTCTCTTGTGTCAGGTTGTGCCTAGTAGTGCCCAACTTAGGCGACCGGCTGCTCCGGGCATCCTTAGATACACGATGCTGACGCCACCATCGGCAACCAAGTAGCGATAAGGCTAACTCTCAGTAACACGCATACGGAAAACTTGCAGCCACACACCCATGCTTCCTGCAGAACAACCCCCTTCTCAATCTCAAAAAAGGGCGAGTGCTCGACTGCAAAAGCTTACACACAGTCAATTATTAGGTCATAGCATTTATTTATAACGAAATAATTTGAAAGAGGTAAGGCAATTTTAATCAGTTTATCACGTTCATGTCACAAAGGACTACGGCACATCCCAGAGCGATAACACACTAAATCACATTTAAACAGTTAACACAATCCACACAAAGAATGTGAAAAGAAACACATGTCTATTGTTTTCACATCATTTCAGCTATAAAATAGTCTGTGGCACAGATCACTGATGTCCTTACACAGACCAACCAGTAAACTAATATGAGCTCTAGTTGCAATATCAATCAGCTAATTCATGCGGGAAACATAGAAACTAACTGTGTAGAAGATCCCGTGAGAACCAACAAACAAAATCATTCATATCCTGTCGATCTAACTGGACAAACAAATAGATAGAATTAAGGAGGGGCGTCCACAATGAATGTTTTCGTGCAAAGACAATGGTACATGGGCGTGGATCCGGCCGCTAGGCGGCACCAGTCTTAGCTAATCGCTAGAGGAACACGCTGCAGGCTACTGGGAGGACGAAACAAAAAGTAATCGACGCCATTACCGATGGTCGATGAGGTGTAGTCGGTGCAGATCCACCTAAATCCGAGCTCTCCAGCCCCGATTCCGAACCATGGATCCAGATCAAGGAGCAACTCATCTACCGCATGCACCCCTCCCTGATCCCCTCACGCTCTTTCCCGTTCAACTCCCACGGAGCACCTCGTCTGCGATCACCTCGCACGCCCCAGTCATCGGAGCACCATGGGAGTGTGGGACGGGGAATCAGTCGTGGAAGAAATTGGATCTCGGGAGTGGGGAGGATTGGGTCCGCCGCGGTCCCGTTCGAGCGATCGGAGGAGGTGAGGTCGCCGGTGGCCTTAGATCGGCTTGGTGGCGGCCGGATGCGGTTGCTGGCGAGGGACGGTTCGATTCGGGAGGATAGGAGGCTCTCTGTCGTTCAGTGACCAGAAATAAAACAACGTAAGCGGTACGGTGGCATTTTGCACGTAATATGCAATTTGGTGGGAGGGCAAACGGTAAAATTGATGACGGACCGGAAGAAGGCTTATTGCTTTTATTATTAGGTATAGATATAAGAAAACCAAAAGTATCGCATTACTCAAATTTAACATTCTTGCCCATTGCATTATAGTGGCTTATAGGTGTGTCCATATCTGCACTATCCTTAAATATATAAATAACTTTGTAGAGTGTTAAGAGTGTATGTGTCCATAAAGTAATTGTGTGAACACTCTCAGGTTTAGATGAAATTAAATAGAGAGCACCAAGTGTTAATAAGTAAATATTTCCTCGCGAATACCCTCCTCCACTCTCGCTAATAGTACTAAATTTAATATCCTTAAATATCCAAATAGAAATCCCCGGTGCATGCTGTGTATGTACTGAGTACTTTCAAAAATTTGAAGACAGAACTATCTTGATTTAAAATTTCAGGTAACCAAACTTGTAAAATTTAGGAATATTTTAACTTTTATAATTTGAAATATTGGAAGTTCAAATTTAGAGTTATTATTGTTGGAAATTCCAAACTTTACTACTACTCGAACCGGTACCGTGGGTACGAGTCCATCAATCGTAAACATAAAAAAGAACTTTACGAATCATTCAAGACTAGAGTTACGAGTCGGATCCACCATACATTGATGTACTTGTAACGATAGTATGTTAATTCTCACTGCATGTTTCACTATTGTAAACACGACCTCGCTGCCCTATAGCGAGGTGTGTGAATCATTTGGACAAGATGTGAGACACAATATACACAACCAGGCAGGGGCGAAGCTAGGTACAATTAATGGGGTTAAATGACCCCAATGACCTGATGCAAACCCTTGATAAATTTAGTAACAATATAGATAGATAGTACAAAATGACCCCAATGAAATGGAAATTATCCCAACACTCTTCTAGGCTGGCTTCGCCCCTGCAACCAGGCATAAGTCTTTACCTACAAAGAGAGGGGCCAAACCTGAATAAATCGTTGTATCTATTTTGTTCCTAAATTTCCAATGCTACATCAGGCACACTTTCTCACATCGACACTGATATGCTTATGGCTAACCGAGAAAATATCTCTCAACTCTCTTGCCTCCCAATTGATCGTCTTTGTGTGCGTCGCCGTCGATCACCCGGAAAACAATTTGTTTCGAACAGACACTAGACTGTAGTATTGGAGACAAAATTTAAACAATCTGTCCCAGAGATATATGCTGCGATTGCCTAGGTAGCTATATACGCTCCGAGGTACGGCGGGCCGGGTCGCCCGTACAAATAAAAAACGGGAAGGACATGTCGGCGCCACTCGCGGCCTGCGCACACCGCAGCCGGCCTGTCTCCTCCGAAGCACGCGCATCACCCGCCGCGGCCGGATCGTGTCGGCCGGGTACGCCGACGCCCCCGGCCGTACGTGTCCCGGAGCGACGACCGGGGTACGGATCCACTGAGGTTGGAGATCCAGTGGCGGAGCCACACAATATTAGCTGTGTAGTCAGCTGACTACACAGTATTTTGAAAAACACTTCATATACTAAAGTAAAAATTATGTAAAAAAATACAAAATCAATACAAATACGTATATTTGACATCACCAACTATGAATTGACATCACAACTTTATACTTTTGGCTCCGTCACTGAGAACCATGGAGGGATGAGGTACGTGCTGGCCATCGACCGAATTAAGCGTAAAGCACTACAGGAAAAATCATAGACGCCGACGGCCAAATATATGCCGACGGTTTTTTATCGGGGCCGTCGGCATGTAGCGAGGTACGCCGAAGGTCAGCACTAAACCGTCGGCATAACGGAGGCCGTCGGCAAACATCATCTAAGCCGACGGTATATATAGGCCGACCGTCGGCACCCAACAGGCCGTCGGCAAACAATAATCTACGCCGACGGTCCACGTTGAAGGGCCGTCGGCAGTAAATGGGCCGTCGGCAAACATAAACTAGGCCGACAGTTGTTTTGGCTAGCCGTCGGCAAAGAGGCGGCCGTCGGCAGCAAAGGCCGTCGCCGTTTTCCATCCTCACGGCGTTATCGTTTGCCGACGGCCGCGCCGTCATGACCGTCGGCATACTGGTTTTTCAAATATCACGCGCGAAAGATGGTTTGCCGACGGCCGTTATAGATTACACCGTCGGCATACAAGTCATACTGGTTTTCAAATATTTCGGTGAACACGTGTGAAATAGTGTTTGCCGATGGTTTGTATAGGTGGAGCCGTCGGCATACATGTGATGCACATGTGTAGAAGGTGCATGCACATCATACTATTCACAGAAAAATGTTTTTATTGCATAAAATAATCCAAAATTATAAATACATAAATAATTCATAATTAATAAATTAATTAACAAGTGGAAAGTCACATATGATAACCGAATTTCGGCCGCTTCGAGTTGACTTCTAGTCAAGGTATTGGATTTCGCCCGAAGCTAGGTCTCCGGAGCCTCCGAATCCCACCGAATCATGCATGGGTCCCAAATACATGTATAATAGTGTGGTGGTAGGTTTCAAGAGGCAAGATCAAACCCCCAAGTATGACCTGCTTCATACGCGACACTTACACCCTAGAAAGGTTGTGCACTTATAGCTGAAAACTCGCACTTTCGGTAGACCGGAGGGAATCTTGTGATAACACGGTATAAAACTTGCACTTCCATGTCCCTATGTCCTACCCTAACACAACAACCAAGTAAAAAAATCCATCGGGCTACCCCTTTCCGGCTCCCGTGGAAGGAGTAGACGACACGGTTGACTTGTGGTCAAGGTATTGGATTTCGCCCGAAGCGGGGTCTCCGAAGCCTCCGAATCCCACCGAATCATGCATGGGTCCCAAATACATATATAATAGTGTGGTGGTAGGTTTCAAGAGGCAACATCAAACTCCCAAGTGTGACCCGCTTCAAACGCGACACTAACTCCCTAGAAAGGTTCTGCACTTATAGCTGAAAACTCGCACTTTCGGTAGACCGGAGGGAATCTTCTGATAACACGGGATAAAACTGACACTTCCATGTCCCTATAGCTGAAAACTGACACTTAAGGGGCATCTATATATCGTGGAGGTGCCGGGTGTAACGTAATGGGGGCGTACATGTTGTTGCCGACGCCGGCCGGATTGGCGGTGGTCGGCGCGCGGAATGACATGTCTCGCTTATTGATACCTCGCCGTTGCATGCAGGGGCGGAGCTACAGTGTAAGGCCGGGGTCAATTGGCACCGACGACCTCGGCCCAGACCCTTGTAAATGCAGCCCAGCATGGAAAAATAACCCCAGTGAAAAATAAATTTGACCCCAGCCCATGAGGCCATGAGCACCATAATGTGAATGGTAGCAGCCCAAACTGCGTTTGCCTAAAAAAAAAGCAGCCCAAACTACGAAGCTAGCAGCCCACCACGTTGTTGCATTGCATATCGCTCCTGATTCTTTTCCTGAAACCGTATGCTTCTGTTCCTGAGGAAAACGCTGACCGCCCTCGTTTCTGTTCTATTCCTCTGAACCGTCGCCGCCCGGCCGTGGCCGCACCAGGCCACCAGTCGCCGCTTCTCCCCCCATCTATCCACAAAAATTGACGACTCTACTGCAATCCTCAACGGTAAGTGTGACTGAATTCGACCCTTTTCAGGCCTTTACCGCAAGATATTTAACTCCCCCAACCCTCAATTCTCTATCATCTTAGGGTTTCTCAGATTGTTGAGTTTTAAAATTTCTTGAAGGTTTGGGTGGGCGATCTAGTCTCATCACGTGGATTGTACTTGGATAATCAATCAGGGACCTGCAATCAGTATAAGCCTCAAATCGCCCCCACATCGCAGTGTCAGGTAAGCTGCTATCCTACTGTATGTTGGATACGAGATGTGTAGTCTGTTATGGACCTTTTCCTGTGTTAATTTGTTTTTAATTCAGTACCAATGATCTCTTGTTAATTTAGCAGGTAGCAAAAAATTCATGGAACATTTGTTGAACTTGAAAAGAAAATCACTGCTACCTAGTAGCAGTGATCCTGATCATGGTGAAGGTCCATCAAATGTTACACGTGTTGTTCGTCCGTGTCCTTTGCCGGTGCCTCCAACTCCAAGACAGATAGATGTAACTGAGATACCTTATGACCCTGCCGATAGGAAGAGAATATCAGAATATATAGGACCGAAGCTACAAGATGAGATGAGAAGGAAATATCTCACTAGAGGTCCGTATAGGCCACAACAGGGTTTCAAGTATCCACAGAAGATGATAGCAGGTAACTTACGCCGGTTTAGTACTAAATGGTATAAAAAGTATGACTGGATAGAGTACAGCGAGAAGAAGGACGCCGCCTTTTGCTTATATTGCTACTTATTCAGAGATTCTATTGAAGGCCAAGGGGGAAATGATGCATTTGTAGTCGATGGTTTTGATACTTGGAACAAGTCTGACAGACTAAAAGACCATGTGGGTAAATCTCCTAATAGCTTTCATAACACTGCCGTCAAAAGGTGTAATGATTTGCTGAAACATGACCAG
The DNA here is from genome assembly GCA_012064385.1 of Puccinellia tenuiflora. Classification (NCBI taxonomy): domain Eukaryota; kingdom Viridiplantae; phylum Streptophyta; class Magnoliopsida; order Poales; family Poaceae; genus Puccinellia; species Puccinellia tenuiflora. Next base: position 164,961 of record QRDG01000126.1, read on the forward strand.
TCAGTTGTTGTTGCTCTCGACAAACAAAGTAAAGTCACTCAAGAGGAGTATATGATCCGTTTGAATAATTCCATAAGTGCTGTTCGATACTTGTTGCATCAAGGTTTAGCATTTCGTGGCCACGATGAATCAAAAGATTCTAAGAACAAAGGAAATTTTAGAGAGTTGGCCCATCTTTTAGCAGAGCAAAATGAGAACACAAAGAGGATTGTGTTGATCGATACTCAAAAAATAATCAAATGGTAGCTCCAGAAATTCAAAGGGACATTGCTGAATGTTTCGCCGAGGTAATAAAAGTTTTCTTTTGTCATTTCTTTTCTTTTCTTGGTTACATTTTACATATGGTATGAGTTCCTCTAGTCATAAAACTGAAGAGCAGTATATAGACCGGCATAAACCAAGAAAGAAGACAGGTCGCACTAACTATGAGCACTACAAGTATGATTGCTTGAACCCTGTTATTGACTTGCAGCTTGGAGAGTTCAATGATCGTTTTACTGAGGTAAACTCGACTCTTCTAACCCAAATGGCTGCATTTAGTCCCAAGGATTCCTTTGATGCTTTCAAAGTTGAGACCTTAGTGAATTTGGCTAAGTCATATCCAGATGATTTCAATTCCATCCAATTGAAGGAGCTTGCCCATGAGCTTATATTCTACATTGATAATGTGCGAGCTGATGAAAGATTTGAAAATCTGAAAACTATTTCTGAACTTGCTAAGCTGATGGTTAGTACAAAAAAGCATTTGACATTTCCTTTGGTATATCAACTCCTCAAGCTGGTGTTTGTTCTGCCAGTGGCCACTGCATCTGTTGAGAGGTGCTTTTCAGCAATGAAAATAGTGAAGACAGTGCTACGCAACCGCTTTGGTGATGATTTCATGAATCACTGCATCATTAGCTTTTTGGAGCAAAGACTTCTATATTCAACTCCACGTAAGGATGTGATAGACCGCTTTCTCAAGATGAGAGACCGTAGAGGCCAAAAAAAATAGAGAGGTAATCACTTTTGTAATCAGATTTTATTTTCATATGATATACTGAGAATTATTCTTTCTTATTTATGTGAGTTTTCCCAGTAATACATTATAGAAATGTTAAATATTACTGGCTGCATCTATTGTCATGCGAGTTATAAGCATATACATTTGTGGTACGTATTTTTAGACACATAATCTACCGGCTTGTTCGTGTTGACACCGGCGACCATTTTTCTGGCTTCGCCCCTGGTTGCATGGACGGTGGCCGGTCGGCCGGCCGGCTCCAGCTCGAGATTTTTTTTTTATGGATGGATTACCGAAACTGCTTCTATCCATCCATGATGCATGATGGTCGGCGTCGATCGGAGCCGACCGCCTGACAACTCCGCGCAGCGCATTTGGCCTTTGCGAGTTGCGAAGAGCTACTGCCACACGATTGTTTTTCTTGCGTGTGTGTCTGTGGAAGAAACACGATGCAGACAAGTTTTTTTTGTTTGAAATTTTTACTTGTTCATCCGTAGAATCGATATTGGTCATGGAAACACCACTTAGATTTGTTGCCTCATGTTTCTCTACTGTTTTTTTCCTGGCCAGAGATCCTCCCGATTGGTAGGGCCGGCTCTAGTATTTCCAAGGCCCCTGGGCGAACTTCATCAGTGGGCCTAATATGTTAGTACTAATGTTGATGTGTAGCTGGGTCAGTCAGGTCGAGTTGGCCGTTCGTGGTTCGGTTGGTCAGTGCTGCATGCAAGGCATGGACGTGCGGCCGTGCGTGGTGGCCGGTGGGTGGAGCGGCCGGCCGGATCGTGTGTGAGTTAGTTACCGTGTGTGCGTGTGTTAGTGGCCTAGTGTGACATACGTGTGTGCTGCATGCAGCTAGCTAGCTAGGCTATTTACACTACTAGGAAAAAGGTTACCCGTGGCGCACCAGTTTTGGTTACCCGTGGCGCAGGGGCCTGCGCCACGGATTGCCACGCCACGGGTAAGAAAATAGCCGTAGCGCAGGTGTCCATGTGCGTCATGGGTATATACATAGCCGTGGCGCACCAAAATTAGGTGCGCCACGGGTATGTTTATATACCCGTGACGCACCTCGTTTTGATGCGCCACGGCTATCGGCACATACCCGTGGCGCATCTCGTTTTGGTGCGCCACGGCTATGAATTTCTGAATCTAAAAAAAAAAGAGCCACCGGCCACCGCCCACGTCGGCGTGTCCGACAGCTCACCGGCCGTCGTGTTGGTGGTCGCCGTGGAGGAGGTCGCCGTGGTGGAGGAGGTCGCCGTGGTGGAGGAGGTCACCGTCGTGGAGGACGTCGCCGTTGTGGAGGATGTCGCCGTCGAGGTCGCCGACGTGGAGGAGCTTGCCGTCATGGAGGAGGCGCCGTCGTGGAGGAGCTCACCGTCCATGGAGGAGGCGCCATCGTGGAGGATGTCTCCATCGGGGAGGAGGTCGCCGGCCGCCGTGGAGATGCTCGCCATCGTGGAGGAGGTCGCTGGCCACCGTGGAGATGCTCGCCATCGTGGAGGAGGTCGCCGGCCGCCGTGGAGATGCTAGCCGGCCGTCCCGGCCGCCACTGTGAGGAGATGGAGGAGAAGGGGAGAGGCTTGGAGAGGATAAGGGAGAGGCTTGGAGGGAGATGGAGGAGAAGGGGACAAGAAAGAGGAGAAGGGAGAGAAGGAGATAGGGTTGAGGAGATGCCCCCCTCTGGACCAATCAGAGACAAGAACGAACAAGCACACGGATTATGTGCTTGTTTAAATCGCTGTGAGCCGTCGGATCGTGAAGCACATGGATTGTGCCCCCAGGTTACCCATGGCGCATGGACTATGTGGTGCGCCACGGGTAGTTAACTATCCGTGGCGCACCACTCTTTCCATGCGCCACGGGTAAGTTTTATTTATTTTTTCTGGCCAGAAAACTTAAACTTCAAAAAAATAGGTGTTCCCTTTCGAATTTGGATTGGATGTGGTTTTCTCTAGTTTTTTTAAGGTATTAAACGTCGAAATCCGAGTTCGTATGCAAAAGTTATTGCCGTTTTACTATTCATAATGATTTTTTGCAAAATATATCGAAATTCATGTTTCAAATTTTTCCTAACACCTAGTTTACGTAACATAACCACATCTCAAAGGATTTTATTTTTTGAATTTTTTAACATTTTCTTTTAGCTTCTCCAAAACTGAAAAGGCCATGGTGCATCACTATTTTGGTGCGCCACGGCTATGTGGGGTCAAAATTTGGCCCCGAGACCATTATTTTGGTGGCGCATTGGAATAAGGTGCGCCACGGCTATACTCTTACCCGTGGCGCACCGAAATAGTGGTGCGCCACGGCTAAGGAGGGTGCCCCTCCGTCAGCCTAGCCTGCACTTAGCCGTGGCGTACCATTATTTTGGTGCGCCACGGGTAATGTCCTACGCGTGGCGCATCTGTGTCTGGTGCGCCACGGCTATATACTCGTGGCACACCAAAATAGTGGTGCGCCACGGCTAAGTAATGCACCTATAAGCCTTTTCCTAGTAGTGTTAAGTGAGTCATGTGCGTGTAGAGGTTAAGCTGAGGAGAAAATGTAGTCTCCAGTCTGAGAGCTCGTGTGTGTGTGGAGAGAGAGCCAGTGAAGAGAGATGTAGTCTCGTCGGACCGTGGTGTGTTCCCGGCCGACAGGAGAGGAGAGCTCCACTGGGTTGTACTGCGTGTGTGCGTAGTACCTCCATATGTATGTGTTCAAGTCGTTGTGAGAAATAAAGCCAAGATACAGGCGTTGGTGCGCCGCGGTGTTCGTGCGCCGGAAAAGTATTGGTGTCTCCTTCGTCTACCTTCATCCGGCGTTTGTCGCCGGAGGGCTGTCTCGGCGTGTGTCGCCGAGGGCAGCCCCGACATTTGGTATCAGAGCTAGCCTTCATGGCCTGAGGCCGTGGAGCATGGCCATGCCGTGCGTGCGGGCAGCGCGGCGGCCGCGGCGGACCTGCGTGGTGCCGCATAGGCTGCGGTGGCGCGGCGTGGCTCGGTGGCGTGGAGGAGAAGCCGTTCGTGTGGCGGGTGAGGCAGCTCGAGCGGCCACGTTGCTTGCGTCAGGGCGCAGCATGTGCGTGAGCCGAGGGCGTGTGGATTACCGGAGGAGAAGGCGTCCAGCGGAGCGCAGGACGACCGTGTCGATCACGTCAGTGCGTGATCGTGTGCGCGGGCCGGGGCGTGCAGGGCGTGGCGTCATCGAGGAGCTCGGCATGCGTCGCCGAGGAGCTCGACGTGTGTCGCCGGTGGAGAAGAAGCTCGGCATGCGATCGCCGAGGAAGATGAAGACCGCATCCTGAGTGCGCCGGGCCAGCCGTGTTGATCGCGTTGGAGCGCGACGTGGGCACGAGCTGGGGCGTGTGGAGCGCGGCGACGATCGCCGAGGAAGAAGGCGATCACCATGATCGAGTTGCTCGAGCAGCTGTGTTGCTCGCGTTGGTGCGCGGCATGGGCGCGAGCTGAGGGCATGCCGATCATGGCGGAGGGCTGCGTCAAGCGTCGTGGAGGCCGTAGGAGAGGCCATGGCGCGGATGTCGACGACGAGCCCAACCTATGCAAGGTCATGGCTTGGGGCGTGATTGTTAGCACAAGCCATGCCCGTGGTGTGTGGCCGCGTCCGAGTCTTGTGGCCGTTGGACGCCAGCAGCGTTGAGCGCGTCGTGTGTGCGTTGAGTTGTTAGCAAATTAGGTGCATGTGCATGTGTTGGCCGGGTCGACATGTGGTAGTGGCCTGTGTGCGTGAGTTCGTGGAGTTAGTGGTTAGTGGAGAGTGGCGTGAGTGCTCAACCCCTGTGTATAGTCTTTTGTTCATCAAGGAAGGGTATGCTGGGCAAAGCTTTGGGTGTTCTTCTTCCTTGGTGCGGTGTGCGTGTGTGTGTTCTGTGAGAGACACTAGTGAGATTCAGAGATAGAGGAGAGGTAGCTAGGGTTGCCAGGCTTCGCAACGACATTTGGTATCAGAGCAAAAAGTATCATAGAGAAGATATTCTATATTAAATGTAGAAAGGGAAAAAAAGTAAAATTTATTTTACTGTTATTTATTCAAAAACAGAAATTCGATTCGATACATGCATGAACAAAATTATTATAAAGTCATAAAGACCAATAATTTTCCATTAGATTCAATTATCTGACTTTTGTTTGTTGCTTTTGTTCCAAACCAAGTATCATAGAAGCTGCAACACACAGAAAAAAAGAGAAATAGCAATGGTTACAATTACCAACTAAAGGAGAAAATCGCGCTGACTAGCTCCTCAATGAACAAACTGAGCAAACTGACACGCTAATGAATGGATACAGCTGCAAGTGATGTAAAAAGAAAGACAAATAGAGTCGCCAAACAAGGTCTCGTAGAGTTTTTTATCTGAGAAGTGCCTGTTGATCTTGATATCTCTCCCAATTTTTTGCCGACTTGATCGCTCTCATGCGTGACTAGAGATTTCAGCCAGACGAACCGGCGAGTGGGCGACTATAAGTGAAACAATGACGGCCTCCGTGCGCAGTTCGCTCGAGTGAAATAACGATACGAAACATCAATCTTCCGTGCATGGTTGTGTGTAAGGATGGCAATGGGTAGGGTATGGGCAGGGTAGAGCAATACCATACCCATATCCATATAGTCTATGGGTATAAAATTGTACCCATACCCTTACCCGTGGGATGAAAGTATACCCATACCCATACCCGGCGGGTACCCGTACCCATTGGGTACCCGTTGGGTAGATCAAATAGTACACAAATTGTTCAAGTTTTACATTCGTTGGTAGCACATTTGACAAAAAAAATCAATCATCTCAACTCAGTAATAGGTAGATGAATACATGACAATTATCTAACTTTGAAATCACAATCCCATGGTCATATCTAGTAAGTCAACCGAGTAGGGACCATATATCGGTATAAACGGGTAGGGTACGGGTATACCCATGGGTACAGGGTTGTACCCATGCCCTACCCACGACTTGGCGGGTAGGGTATGAATACTACCCATGGGTATAAAAATGTGCCCATACCCTCCCCAAACGGGTACGGTACCCGCGGGTACCCGTACCCATGGGTAAAATTGCCATCCTTTTGTGTGTTTGCTGGGTAGCTAGGCTGGTTGTGCGATAGATCATAGATGTGCCTTTTCTCCGTACCGTGTAACAGATATGGGCCCCTAATTTGGTTTTGCCCCGGTCCATCGCCCGTCCTGCCCAGGGCCAGGGCCGGCCCTGCCGATTGGTTAAACACAGGATGATCAGGAACAAATATGGGCTCTCTTTGCAGTCTGGACAGACAACTTCATATGATTGTACATATGCTTTTTTTAATCCTTCATAGCTAGTTTCTTGTTTCTGTACAACCTCTTGTACATTTGCACCATAAACAAAAATAATAAAAAATATGCAACAGAGTTCTATTGTACATGTAAAAGAAAATCAGGCACCACTCGGCTTTGGCGCCTCCTGTTTCCTTACTATTTTTTTACGCTATGTTTTTAGTCCGCACTCACGATTTTTCTCCACGCCTAGCCTCCATGCATCCTAACCGTCTACCATCCCGATGTTTTGCACCTCCTGATGTTCATTGGAGCCAACGCCGACTCACAAGCCGCAACCATAGCTCCTCCTCACGGTATCGACATAGAACATGAAATCAAAGGCATCCAATGATAGAGTTCAAAAGATGATGGGGTTGCCATTGGGATGAGTTCTGGTTCGCTAGATCCGGCTACAGGGAGTTGGATTCGTCTGTGCCGAGCCCCGATGGTAACGTCAGTGGTCCAGATCGAGGTTAGTATTTCACTATTTTTTGATGTTGCATATGTTCTTTTGAGATGCTTCAAGCTTGTACTACTTTTGTTACGGAGTCAGGACCGAGATATTCAAATGTTTTGGGTGCTTCTGCAAATTTTGCTTCTTATTTTCCGGAGATTTGCTACAATCGAATGGAGATTTGTTACGACCACAAGGTTTTTTTTGTTGCATACTCGTATTTGTTATTGTGTAGATGTTGCGATGCTTTCTATACTAAGTCACGAGGGAATGCAAATACTGCAGCGATGCTGGATAAGTTTTTTTTTTGCTGCGTGATGTGGTGGATATGTTGCAAAGGTCGGATGCCACGCGTGTTGATGTTGCACGCTAGGTATATCTACAGCAGTGTGCTCGCATGCAAGCATGTCGCCGTGACAGGGCATGGCTCCAAATGCTGCTAGCTAGGAGTAGCTCCATTGCTACGGTAAGTACTCATTATTGGTCGACATGATGAGCTGTGTTTGGAGGGGGCACGCCATGCCCGGAGGTAGTAGTGGGTACTAATTTAAGCGGATAATACATGGTTAATGACCTGCTCCTGACCTCACCGTGTAGGCTTAAGAATCTTTCTCTTCGAGATTTGAGCGGCCGGGGTTAATTAGTCTGTGATGAGATATTGAAATCAGTAGGAGTAATTAGCAACGTTGTTTCCAGGAAGTAGCTGGCAGATTAACTCAATCGATTGGTTGCAACAAAATTAAGAGTATCGGTAGGATCGTGAGGACGCATGCAAGCCGTGATTCCCTGACATGCACGCGTGTGCTCCATATCACTGGTCCGGCGCAATTCCGGCATCCGCCCTGCTGATGCCACTACCATATCACTGGAGGTTGAAATCCCCACCCTCTGCATCAATATGCCCATCGATCTCACATTTTCGTCCATATATATTTGCTTGGGTAATGAGCTCGTAATAATGGAGTACTAAGTAAACTGAGTGTCGCTTGCGTGACTGATAGCACCTGCAGTCCTAGCAGGCAGGCGTCGATCGCGTGCAAGCATTCATGCATACAGACGAATGAGATCGATATGCATGCAGACATCATGCAAGAAGTACTGTCAAATAAGGTTTTAAATTTCGGTTTCGGAAAAATTCCGGCCACTACCGAAATCAACGGATTTCAGTGAATTCAGTTTTCATTTCGGCCAAATGACTGAAATTTTCTGTTAAAACTCCGTTAAAATATTTTAAAATGATTAAATATTTTTTGAATTCCTGTGCAATACTGAAATTGCTGAAATATTTTGAATTTCTGTGTGTGTGCTGAAATCACTGAATTTGAAAACCATCTAAGCCGTCGTTCGTCTGTTACAAGAACCGAGAGATTGGAGATTGACAATTAATGGCCGGCCGGAACAGGACAGGAGCAGCGAGGGAGACAACACGTACGTGTGGCAACACACAAAAAAAAAACACCCTTTGTGCTTCTGCGCGCGCCAGCAGCTAGCTAGAACGGCAGCACGAGGAAAGGGAACCGGATCACATGGCGGGCAAGCGGAGCCGACCACAGGGACACCTCAACGCCGCCGGCGCTTCCACCCGCGGATCGATGCATCCACGCGTATGGCCAACCACCCCCTAGGCGCCTCGTGGAGCCGATCGAGGCAAGCGCGTCGCGCCAGGCCGCTAGCTGCAGCCTGCAGGTGGTGGATCGGATCGACGACCTCGAGCTCCATCCATCCAGATCACCTTCGTCATGGCACGGGGCGCGGAGCGGCAGGTCGCACGCGTCCACGGCCGCCCCTCGCGGATCCTGTCTCCTCCCCGCCACCACACCCCAACCGCCCCAACGTGCGCCACCGTGCAGCGATGCCACCGGTGCACGCGCACGCGCTCTCCCCCCACCCACCATGTCCCCCCTCCGTGTCCTGTCCGGCGCCGCCGCTCCCCCATATATACCCTCTCCCCGCCTCCTCCCTCTCCTCATCTCACACCAGCAACCAGCAGCACCAAGCGCAGGGTCAACAAGATCCAAGCAACCAACAGCTAGCTCTCACATCTCACCATCTCTCAAGCAGCAATGGCGCCCAGCTTCGGCCGCTCCATCTCCTTCCCGCTGAGCCCGGCACGCGCCTCCAGGGCCCGGGCCGCGGCATACCACGTCCGCTCCGTCTCCCTCCCGTGCCACTCCCACCCGCTCCTCGCCCACCTCTGCACCCACATCGCCGCCGTCCGCGCCTGGACCAGCACCACCACCTCCACCTCCGCGTCCACGGGGCTCGCCCACCTCGACGCGCTCCACGCCGCGCTCGCCGAGCTCCTGCTCCTGCCCGAGTCCCGCGCCGCGCTGCGCCACGGGTCCGCCGCAGCCGCCTGCCTCCTCGACGGCTTCCTGCTCCTCGCCGACGCGCACCAGGGGTTCCAGGAGGCAGCCGTCGAGCTCGCCGCCCACGCCGCCGAGGCCCAGGCTGCGCTCCGCCGCCGCGACGACAGCAGGCTGGCCTCCGCCGTGCGCTCCCTCCGCCGCGCCGAGAAGGACCTGGCCCGGCTCGCCGCCTCCGTGCGCGCCGCCGCCAAGTTTCCCACGACGATGCTCTCCGCGTCCTCCACCAGCGCGGCGGAGGTCGAGGTGTCCGGGGCGCTCGCCGAGGCGGTTGCCGCCGCCGCGTGCGCGTCCGCGGCAGTGTTCTCCGCCGTCGAGGCCGTGTCCGCCGCGGCCACGAGCGCGCTGGCGTCCAAGAAGACCGTGGCGTCGTCGTTGATGTCTCTGGTCAAGAGCGCCAAGCCCGCCGCCTCCGACGAGGTCAAGGAGGTGGCCGCGCTGGAGAGGCTCGAGGAGGTGGAGGCGTGCCTCGTGGCCACCGAGGGCGGGAGCGAGGTGTTCAGGAACATCCTGCGCACCAGGGTCGCGCTCCTCAACATCCAGACTGAAACTTGCTGCTAATTCAGCACTGTCTTAGCTAGCTAGTTTAGTGTAGATTTTTTGGACAATCATGGTGGTGTCCAAACACCAAGTGTACATAAACTCCAATTGATCAACGGATTAAAGCAAAGAAAAAAGATTCATGGAAATGAACTTCGATATGTTTTTTGTTCACCCATGGAACACCTGATCGACCGGAAGACACGTGGCTCCAAGGTTACTGCGCCAAAAAGACGGCAGCGTTGGATTGCATCATGACTTTTGTGAGGATCGTTGGAAAAAAAAAAGATGTTTTTTTCATACAGGCCGCCATGACTTTTGACGTTCTATTAGCTAAGATCTTACTCGATTGCAATGATCAATCGGGATACGTACCATGGCTAGGTTAGAGAGCACTCCTCCCTTATGTGTTGATAATGAGAGAGCAAAAGCCCCGGTTTCTGATATTCATTCTTCTTCCACGACCGGTAGATCCTTTGGGGCAAGAGTTGATAATTATTTCACTGGTGATCGATGTCCCTCCTATGCAGAGAGCTGATGGAATTATGATACATGAAATTTTCAAAATTTGAAACTCAAAAATACAATTTTCAAAAAAAAAAAACAAAACAAAACAAAACCGGGCTCACTAGTGCCCTAGGCCCACGTCCGTATGTAAGCCCAATATTTTGGATCTTGCAATGGCTGCAACTCGCAGCAACCAAGTTCGGTTCCCCTCAAAAAACAAAAAGCAACCAAGTTCGGTACTTTACAGAGAAGACCCCTATAAAAGGAGAAGACAGAAACGCGAGGAGCAGTTGAGATAAATTGTCTCCCGTGCCCATCGGCAGCGAAACCCTAGATTCGATTCGAGGCGAGGCGGCGGCGAATAGGAAATCGAGGAGGAGGAGGAGGAGGCGAAGGAAGAGGAAGAGGCAATCATGTCACTCCGGAGGGCCGTCGGTTTCCTCCTCGCGCGGTCAAGGGCGACCCCAAGGACGGCTCCTGCACGCTCTTTCCACTCCTTGGTGAGTTTCCCCTCTTCGTTTCTTCGTTTTACTCAGATCTGCAACTCCAGGCTCATGTTTTTCACCCCGATCGATCGATACAGAAGGATCTCCCCGTCGGTGATGGCCTTATTGGTGCTGCTGGTGCGGCCGCTGCTGCTGGAGCGTTCGCACTTGAGTATTTCAAAAGAGGCACAGATGATGACGGATCAGGTAGATTCATCCTCTTCTTCGTTTGCTCCGTACGTTTCATGCCAGGAACCACCACCTCTCACCTGCCTTCTTGTGTAGCTGCTCGCAATGAGGAGGATATGAAGGCGAGGTTTGAGGATTGGATGAAGGAGTACGACAAGACATACCGAGACGAGGAAGAGAAGGCTATGCGGTTCCAACTGTTCAAGGCAACCGTCAAGGACATCGAATCGCAGCCCCCGTCTTACCGGAACATGTTGGAGCCAGGCTATTTCGCAGACTTTAAAGACGAGGACCTCCCGTCCTCCCGGTCCTGTGTCAAAGTAGATGAGAGCGAAGTGTACTGCGAGAATGAGAAAGGTATATATCTTCTTTTGCAATTTGTTTATCCTTATATATACACGATGCACTTGCTAGCTTGATTCATGTAGGACTGTACCCGTTTTGTTTTGGATGTCAAATTGGACATATTGTGGTTGGTACAGGTTTTATGGCTTTACCCTGTTTTGGATGTCAAACTGGACCATACATTTATCACTAGATAGTTTTGTTCACGAAACAGATAGCAGCTAGGTTGTTCTTGTCGTTCCAGTCAGTAATAACTACCAACTGCATGAGCGCTAGCAGGAGCACTCTGACTCTTTCGTGGCAATTAGAACAATAATAAGAAAGTTTGTTTTGTGCACAGATCATCAGATATAAATGGAGTCCCATTGGGCGTTGCAGTCTGCTAACTGTGCACTTGAATTATGTATGACTTTAACATGTCTGTTTTTGATGTCAAATTGTACCTGTGAGGCTGTGACTTCACCCTGCCCGTTTTGGATGTCAAATTGGACCTGTGGGTTTTACGGCACCTCAACTCGCAAGGACCATACACTCATCACTAAATAATATTAGGTTGTTTCCTTCCTCCCTTGCTTGTGCATACTCTTCTGTCTGTACCAACTTCCCTGTGGGGTTGTTTGAATTTTTCAGAGAAATCAGATCTTGTTATTTCTATGGTTCTGCCTGAGATCTTGTTATAAGTAATTGTTTGTTTTTCCAGTAGACTTGATTCATTGGTGATTAGTGGACGAAATAGATTGTAACTAGGTTTGTAATTGCATTTCCAAACTAGAGTACCGAACTCTGTCCTGGTTAGTGTTCAATTTGAACAGAAAGTTTGTTCTGTGGACAGTTCAAATAAACAATGGAAGTCAGTTTTATGGCCATCCAGTCTGCTAACTTGTAGCTTTTGCTTGAAAACAGGAGAGCTAATTATTTGGAGGCCAGATGTGAAGCAGGACGACATGCTGGCAACTCAATTCTCTGCCTAGAATGGTGTGTGGTTGGTTAATAATATCTCGGTTTTGCTATTTCTTACTCGAGTGAGTATTAAGTTAGAGCTCACTCAACTCTAATCTCATTAGATTTGTATCGTGATTCGTGCGGTATGTTATTTATGTATCTATTTTTTTCCAGTTGCACATGGGTTGTACATAGTTGCACATGGATTATACATCTATTTTTTTGAATTTTAAACCACTTTATAACAGGCCAGCAAGCCGAAGATGGAATGAACTTCGGTCTGTTTTGTTCACCTACGGAACACCTGATCCACCGGGAGACACATATAGCTAGCTCGTTATTGCATCATGCCAAGCTTGTAATTGCTAGATTCAAAATTTTATGATGCCAAGCTCTATACCATCGTATGAAGTTTCTGATGCTCTCAAGATACTATCGCTAGGTTACAAAGCACTCCTCTCATTGGGCATCTTTAGCCGATCCCCTAAAAAGGGTTAAAGGAGAAAACATTCAATTTTCTCCTCTAGCGCACACCTAGCCGAACCCTTAAAATGGTTAGAGGAGAAAAATCATAAGAGTCGGTCTCAAAACTCGGCCCAAGTATCTCAAATGGCTTGAAGTGGTGAATCATAATGTGTTGATAATGAGAGAGCAAGAGACCGGGTTTCTGGTATTGTTTCTTCTTCTACGGCCAGCAGTTCCATTGGAGCGAAACTCAATAATTATTTTAGTGGTGTTGTCCCTCCTATGCAGAGAGCTAGGGGAATTATGATACGTGATACTATTGAGCAACAACCATAGCCTGAGGTGGTGAATCAAAATGATCAGGGACAAAATCAAACAGCTAAGGGAGATGTACATCTTGATGTGGTGCAAGCTTTAGCTCCTCGGGTATTTGGAGCAGTCATAAACCCTGGGGAACCTGATGGGAATATTACATTCCATGAATTATTTTTAGGATCTTGCAAACATGGCAAGACATACGAGCTTACGAAAAATATACTCATATGCTGGATCCATTTCAAGAACAAGATAATGCTGAAGAGGAGGAATAAATAGAAGATGCTGAAGGTAGTGAAAACTCTCACAATTGTGAGTCTTCTGCCGAAAGTGTAGCAGATATGTAGACATTTGTGTTGTTGGAGAACAGCAGCAATGCGGTACTGATGCTAGGGTACCACATCCTGAAGAAATGGAAGTAATGCAAGCTAGCTTTTCGCAGCCTGAAGTGATTTCAACATAGGAAAATCCGGAGTCGTAGGAGGCGCTTATGTGAAGATGGAAGAAGCTGATGCAGCTGCTGTCAACCCCACTGTTAGGATGAGCCCCAGGATTGCCAACCAAGGTGTTTTCATATTAATGTTGAATGAAGAGCAAGGGTAAATTCTTCTTGAAGATACTTTTAGGGTCCTTACCTGAACTGTACTAACTATTTTGCTATTCTTGATGATGAGGTTATTAGTTAGTGCATCAGAACTGGGAGCTGGTGTAGACCGGGAAGCGGATTGGAGAAGAGGATCCTCTCTAACTCCACCCACGGGTGCCGCCAGCCACACGTCCCCTTCTGCTCTCCTCTCCCGTCCCCTTCACCTCCCCTTTCCTGGCCCCTTCTTCTCTCCAGCCGTCTCCCTCGACGCACTGCCCGAGCTCGCGACCTCGGCCCGATAGCCTCCTCCCATGCCCCGTTGTTGCCTCCGGCTCCACGTCCCCGTCGAGCCCAAGCTCCGCCCCGACGCTCTCCCTCCTCCGTGCACAACTCTGGCGCCTGCGGCCCCAGCCACCATCGTGCCATTGACCTCCGGCTCCATGGACGTGCCGACCGAGCTCGCGACCTCGGCCTCCTCCCGTGCCCTGTGGTCACCTCCGGCTCCACGTCCCTGTCGAGCCCGAGCTCCCGACGTCCTTGCTCCTCCACGCCGGGCTCCATCGTGCTGCCGACCTCAATTGCCAGGAGCTCCAGATCCTCCACCGTCTGCATCTAGCTCCCTTGCCACTCCAGTCGAGCTTGTAACCTCAGCCTTGATATGTCTCCAACATATCTATAATTTTTTATTGATCCATGCTTGTTTTATATCAATGTCATATGTTTTTACTATCATGTTATATCATTTTGATGCATTTTATTGAACTAAGCTATTGACAAGATGCCCAGTGCCACTTCCCTATTTTCTGCTGTTTTGTATTTCAGAAATTCTCTTCTCGAAAACTCCTCGGAATTGGACCAAAATTTACGGAGATTTTTTATACACCAAGAAGAAGGCGGAGTCCGGAGGGCGACCTGAGGGGCAACCTGGAGGCCAGGGGCAGCCAGTAGCCGTGGTCAGGGGGGCTCGCGGGCCCACCCTGCCCTACTCCTGGTGGGTCCCCTCGGCCCCCTCTGACGCTTATAAAATCACATTAAACCTAAAATCGTCGAGGCGGCCATTATTTTCCACGAAACCTGTCCCGAAGATGCCGCCATCTTGAACCCTAATTCAGGAGGGTTCTGAAGGTGATCCCGCACCCTGCCGGAGGGGAGATCGATCTCGGAGGGGTCTTGATCGCCATGGCTTCCTCCGGGATGATTTGTGAGTAGTTCCACCTTAGACTATGGGTCCATGGCAGTAGCTAGATGGTTGTCTCTCTCCCTTGTGCTTTCATCTTTATGATCTTGTAAGCTGCCTAACATGATCAAGATCAACTATTGTAATGCTATATGATGTGTTTGCTAAGATCCGATGAATTGTGAAGTTATGATCTGATTGTTCATGATATCTTTATGTGTTATTTAAGTTCATGCATGCTCTCTGATGTTTGTGGTTACTTTGGCCAAGTGATTGCTTGTATCTCCAAGAGAGAGAGTATTTATGCTAGATGGTAGGTTCATGCCCCCTTTTGTGCTAGCGCTCGAGTGATAGAAACGTGCAAGTGCCGAGGGTGTGCTGTTGCTACTAAGGGTCAAACAGCGGTGTTTATGTCTTCTTCATAATAAATATTGCTTACATCATGTATTGTGTTTCATGCTTTTCTCTGTTGCTTGCAACTTAATACCGATGTGTGACATGTTGGATAGCGATCCCTAGGTGGATGATTAGTTATAGATGCAGTTGGATAACGGTCTATATATGTTTGACGTGATGCCTACATGAATATAATATATGAATTCTCTATGTCATAGCCAGATTAAGTTTGTATTACAATTTTGTCAACTGCTCAGCTGTAATTTGTTTACCCATCATGTATGCATTTTATCTTCTGGAGAAACACCACTAGTGAACTCATGGCCCCCGGTCCATCATTTTCCATTGATTGCAACACCGTTTACACACTTTCCACCATCACTTCTCGCTGGTCCATTCTCATATTTTGTTTACTTCACCATATAATTTAAACCGTTTTGTTTTTAGCAGTCAAGGGAGATTGACAACGTTCCTGCCGTTGGGGGCAAAGTGAATTGTTTGATTGTTTGCAGGTCCACACTTGGCAACGGTCACGCGCCAGAACGTTAATGAGTACCTCGTTGTTGCTTTCATAGTCCTACTGGTTCGATAACCTTGGTTCTTAAATGAGGAAAAAACTGTCGCTCGCTACTTCCGCCTTCCTCTTGGGGCACCACCAACGAATATTCGCTACATCAATTGTAGCCGTCAAGCTTCCTCCCACGTCCCCGTCGAGCCCGAGCTTCCGCGCCCCGTGGTCGCCTTCAGCCTCCATCGTGGCAGTATTATTTATAATTAATAAATGCAATACTCGTGGCACATCACTGCCACTACTATTACTAGTGGCACACCAAGAATACATGTGCCACTAGTATGATACACTACTAGTGAGGCATCTCGGGGTGTGCCCTGGGTAACCTATTACCAGTGTCGTGATACCAGTGGCGCAGGGCCCTACGTCACGGGTTACATAAACTGGTGCGCCACAGGTAAGTGTTTTTCTACTAGTGGGAGGCGAGGTGGCACGGTGGTGGCTAAGTAGGAAGAGGGGATGATGAGTGGGGATAAGGTAATTGGCATAGCGGATATCTACTATGTCAGTTACCTTATCTCGATGATAATGGCGAAATATACACAGTTTCTATCAGACAACATGCTATAAAATTATCCTATTATTCAAGGATAATAAACTTTATAAAATATGCAAATTCCCAGAGGAGTTTGAGACATAATTACTTATTTACACTTCACCCACTTCTCTTGAGTTTTCATGCACTTTCCCGTAATCATACACTCTAAACATTGTTCCAAGTTATCTAGATATTTGAAGACACTACAGACATGAAAATACATAGAAGCACCATAATACGATGGGCATGTATGTATACTTATTATTAAACTTTTCATTTTGTTTTCTTAGATAATGCATGGTAAAAAAAGATTTTTAAAACAAATAAAATAAAATAAAATAATAAACATTTTTGGAAAATACAACTCCGATTAGAGCAATATATTATATATGTTATCGTGCAAGAGTCTGACTACATACTTAAGTGTACTAGTTATACATGAAATGATAATAGTTAAGATAACATATTTGTGAATTTCGTTGATGAAAACAAGTGTGGTAAGATAAACTATGAAGTAAAAAACTTCAATATAAATGGGTCTCATCGTGAAAGAAACAATCTCGATAGTTTTCAGTTCATACGAAGAAATTGGGTTCACACATTATTTTATGAGTGTGCTGCAAGCTGGCCCAGTTGTAGTTAATAGAAATCTAAACAAGGACTTAGAGGGATATAAATATGATATTATAGAGCTTGAGATGTTTCCACCTCTCGATACATAGAGACTGGAGGAAGACACTGCATTTTGCTGTTGGGTTATGGGAGTAATGAATATGGCCATAATTTTGGAAAATTATGAACACGTGGGGTTGTAGGTGGGGTAGGGTGGATGTGAAGGTTACATAGTAGTTCCCAGCCACATGGCGTGGCCAAAATTACAAAATGTATATATAATTAAATGATTTAATTATGTGAGGGTATGTATCCAACCGAAGTCACAAGTCATTCTTCGCGTTGTGCTATTGTTTTAGTCAGTGGCGGAGCTTGAAACAAAATACTGGGCGGGCCAGGTTGAATTAACACATAAAATTTACTATAGAACACACGACTTCAGTGGACATCATTGATCAAATTCTTTTGTTTCCATTGGTTACAAAGTCAGGAAATGCATACATAAATAAAAGCTAGAGAGTAGATATACTGCTATACAAAATAAGCTACACCAAAAGAACTATACACCAAAATAAGCTAGACAGTAGATGTGCTTAGACATGGAGATATACACTACAAGTCAGCTGCCCGATCCTTGATGGCTTTAAAATCTGAATGACATCATCATACTTGTATGTCTCCAGAATATCACCCTCTATATTAACTAACAGATTATTGGCAAGAAAATTGAAAATAATTTCACTAATTTCATCTATTTTTTGTTTCAAGACAAAGTCGATTCTTCTCTGACTATGAGTGACCGTCCCCATGGCTGTTGCAATTTATACAATTGAAAATAAATTCAGGGAATAATCCAATCCAATCCAATCCATGCTAATAAATTGACAAATAGCTAACTAAGGATTTAGAGGAGGAGAAAAGGTTACCTGGATTTGGGAAGACGGAAGGGACATGCTCGATTTTGGAAAAACGGGAGACTGGAAGAGCACGCGGCGAGGCGGCGGGCGGCGGCGCGGCGACGGCCTTGGATGCGGGCGGCGGCACGGCGTTGTGCCGGTGTGCCACCCTGCTCCGCCTCCGCCTCCCCTGCTTCGGTGCTTCCCCTAGTTTCTAAACCTAATGCTTCCTGTTCGTGTCGACCATGGCAGAATTCGTGTACTAGTCGTCAGTACTGCTACTGCTAGTCGTGTGAGCAGAGGAAGGAGAGTTGGGCTGCTGAGTTTTTTTTTTAGTGGAGAGTTGGGCTGCTGAGTGTGATGCCTAGAAGTTGATTTTTTTTTGGCCCAAAACCTGGGCGGGCCGTGGCCCAATTCGGCCTTCACGGAGCTCTGCCACTGGTTTTAGTGCTGCTATTGTTTGAGCCTTATATGGGCATGTTGTGTTGTATGAGTGCATATGTAGTTTGGCCGCCTACCCCTACGGTGCAACCACGCCAACCGTCAAATTGACGAGACATGACTTGCCTCTCTGCTATACTTTTGGTCCTTGTATGAAAGTCTATGATGGACTGACTCTTAGAAAAAGAGATATTGTTAGTTTTGGGATGACAAATAGCACCATTACCTATATGCAGAATATGTAGATAGATACAGAAAAAGATTTTGTCAGTTTTAGAGATAAGCAGTGAATTACACACCTAGACAAGGTTTGTAGGCCATAACATCAATGATCATTTTATCTGTGAGATAATAGCTCATGTTATTAAGTAATCAAATATATACAAACATAGAGTTACCCGTCTCTTTCAACCTCCTCATGTAGTCTCGATTTGGATGGCAATGTCGAGCGGCGAGGTTGCCGAATAAGACGATCTTTCTAATCCTATCATGTCCGGAGGTCGCCACTGGTGTGGGTTGTCCCATGTACCGAACCCAAGATTTTTGCCAGGATGCAATGATTTAGAGGTTGCTATACACTATAGAGCAAAGGGATGGAACCGTGAAGACTGCAAGTTGGAACCGACGATAAATTGAAATGAAATCATGAGAACACACCGGAGACAAGTCACACAAAAAGATCATTAGAGAGAAAAAAGTGAGCGGCTGCTGCGTCAGAGCTCCCCACGAAACGCTGATGCATGTAAATGCATAGGATAGTTGTACGTATTTCCGTGGAAAGTATTTATCCCAGTTTAATATTGTCCCAAGCAAGTTTAAGGAAGTCTACTACTAACCCCAAAGCTAGGTTGCCACGTGAATAAATACACACGTAGCTATGTTTGGCATGCATCATTTGAAAATAGTCTAAGCTATAAGTTGGTAGAAAAACAATAATAAAGGAGTAGTTTAGATGGACTCAGACTAATGGCTCTTGGTTACCCGTGCACCTGATATGCGCAAAAAAATAAAAAATGGGAAAATGGAAAACAAGAATCTAACATTATTTGTGTTCAAGGATGATCAAGTATTCTACTCGTGTAAAACATTTGGCTGGTAAATGATGCTACCAAACTTCTGGGAAAGAAAGACACATACATTTTTATTAGACGAGTAAATTCCAGTTTTTACCCCCTAGTTTGATTTTTTTGACACTAATTACCCCATTTAGCAAGTTGTCATCCTAATTACCCCATTTAGTGATCTTTCTGCCAATTTTTACCCCCTTGAAATTTTGTGGACGTTTTGACAGGTGGGTATTAGAGGGATAGGATCGGTTTAGTTAATATCCCACATGTTTAGGGATTGTTCATATCTGTTATATTAGGCAGGGATCGGATTGTGATCACCTAGCCTTGCCGTGTACTGTACGTTGTACCCTCCTCCTGTGTATAAAGAGAGAGCCCCCACGCTGGGATGATTACGGCAAAATATTTCTTTTAACTTGGTATCAGAGCACGTTCTGATCTAGGGTTCCAAAGCGCCGCCGCGATGAACACATCCGCGATGCAAGTCTCCCAAACCAATGGCACCCTCCAAACCTCCTCCGCCGGCGCCCTTCAATCCACAGCTTCCGCATCCATGGCCGCCGGTGTGAGCTCCATCATCCCTACCACTGTCCCCTCCAGCTACTCCAACACCATCACCGTTCGCCTCGACCGCACCAACTACCTCCTGTGGCGGACCCAAGTCGTTCCCAACATAGCCGGCCAAGGATGGTTCGGTTTCCTCGACGGGAGCTGTACTGCCCCGCCAATGACCATCACCACCGGGGAAGGAGCCTCAGCTGTCACGAAGGCCAACCCGGAGTACGCGATGTGGTGGTTCACGGACCAACGGGTCCTCGGCATCCTTCTCGGGTCCATGTCCGAGGAGATCCTCGGCCAGATGGTCGGCCGGCAAACCTCCTCCGCTGTCTGGGGGTGTCTCACCTCCATGTTTTCCGCCCAGAATCGGGCTGGCATCCGTCAAATCCGCCGCCAACTTGCGACGGTGAAGAAGCGGGATCTCTCCGCCGCCGAGTACTTCAACAAGATGAAGGGCTTCGCCGACGCCATGGCCATGGTCGGCAGTCCCATCTCCGACGACGAGCTAATCGACTATATTGTCGTTGGGCTCGGCTCACAGTTCGAGTCGCTGCAGTCCTCGCTCGCTGTGCTCAACGCCGCGGGTCAATCTCTCTCTATATCTGATTTTTACTCTATGCTTCTGTCTTGTGAGTCCATGCACGAGCAGAATAATGAGGCCGGCGAGTACTCTTCATCGGCAAACACCGCTGCTCGGCAAGGCGATGCAGGCCGCGGTGGCGGGCACTTCTTCGACAACAACCCCAGCACCGGCCGCAACGGTGGCAGGCCCAACGGAGGCCAGCAAGGCGGCGGTGGCGGCCCTCACCCCAGTGGAGGCCAGCAAGGCTACCATGGTAACCGCAACGGCGGCGGTGGCCATGGTAATGGACGCGGCAGCAGTGGCTACGGCCAGGGAGGCGGGGGCAACGGTGGCCGTGGAGGAGGTCGCCGGTCCCGCCCTCGCTGCCAAATTTGCGGCATATGGGGGCATGAAGCCCTCGCCTGTCGCAACAGGTTCAACCAGACCTATCACGCGGACGAACGGCGGTCCGGCAACTCTGCCACCACTCACCATGATGGTCACTCGTGGATCATGGACACGGGCGCCACCGACCATCTCACCAACGACATGGAGCGCCTAAGCGTGCACGAGCGCTACCATGGCAAGGATCAAGTCCACGTTGCAAACGGTAAAGGTTTGTCTATTGCGCACATCGGTCATTCTCGTTTAGCTGGTCCTTCGCAATCTCTTGTCATGAAAAATATTCTTCATGTTCCTGATATTAGGCAGAATTTGTTGTCCGTATATCGTCTCGTTTCCGATAATGATATTTTCATCGAATTTCATAAACATTTCTTCTTTGTTAAGGACAAGGCAACGAAGAACATCATCATCCGCGGTAGGAGTCACGGAGGTCTCTACCCGCTTCCTTTTGGTCGTGCTCCTTCCCATACGAGGCACGCATCTTCCGGCGTCAAGCTTTCGTCGAGTCAGTGGCATCAGCGTCTTGGTCACCCTTCAAATAATGTAGTCAAAACTATTGTCAAGTCCAACAATTTGCTTTGTTCCCCAAACTTCGAGTCATCGATTTGTGATGCATGTCAGCGTGCTAAGAGTCACCAATTACCTTATAATTATTCTTCTCGTGTGTCTCATACACCTCTTGAGCTTATTCATACTGATGTTTGGGGTCCTGCTTTACCTTCTTCCGGAGGTTTTAAGTACTACGTTAGCTTCGTTGATGATTATAGTCGCCATTGTTGGATATATTTAATTAAGCACAAATCTGATGTTGAGGGCATTTTCTACACTTTTCAAAAACATGTTGAGCGTCTCTTAAACACCAAAATTCGCACCGTGCAATCCGATTGGGGTGGTGAGTATCATCGCCTCCATGCTTATTTCCAGCGCACGGGCATCTCTCATCGTGTCTCATGCCCCCATACCTCCCAACAAAATGGCATCGCCGAACGCAAGCATCGACATCTTGTAGAAACAGGGCTTGCCCTCTTGGCTCATTCCTCTCTTCCACTTCGTTTTTGGGATGAAGCCTTCCTCACCGCTTGCTACCTCATCAATAGAATGCCCTCTCCTGTCCTTGACAATGCCACACCTATTTCTCGCCTCCTTCACATAGCCCCGGAGTACTCTTTTTTGCGCACCTTTGGTTGTGCGTGTTGGCCGAGCCTCCGGAAATACAATTCTCGAAAATTAGAATTTCGATCTAAAATGTGCGTTTTCCTCGGGTATAGTTCCATGCACAAAGGCTACAAGTGCCTTGATCGTAGCACAGGTCGTGTTTACGTCTCTCGTGATGTTATTTTCGACGAGAAGGTTTTTCCGTTTGCTACTCCGGGTGCTACCGTTGATCTGTCTAAATTACAGCCATCCTCTTTTCCTTTGCACGAGCCAGCTATTCAGAATACCGAAACACGCACTTATGACATTACCTTGTTGCCGATTGACCCGCCTGGTATCTCTTCGAGTGTTTCTGTGCAGGACCAGCCGACTGCGATCGACGTACACACTCCAGGGGGTGCGATCGTCATGCATGCATCTCCTGGCATGCATGCCTCGTCGCCCGCGCCGAGCGAGGCCACTGCAGCTCGTGCCCGCTGTGCCGGGCTGCCCGAGGAGCGCTCTACTGGGCCATCTGCCGCGAGCCCACCTGCCTCCTCGTCGCCACGGTCGCCCGACGGGCCGGCTCCGGACACGCCCGAGACCTCGCATGCTGATGGGCCGCCGTCGCGACCTGATGCTGGGTCGCCGCCTCCCAGCTCTCCTGCGCCTAATGTGTCTGCCAGCACTGATGCGCAGTCTCGTGCTGCTCCAGTGCAGCACACCATGGTCACTCGAGGGCGTGCCGGGGTGCACCGGCCGTGGGTACCTCAGGACGGCACTGTCCGATATGATCCCTCCAGACGTGGAGCGTTCCTCGCTGTTCCATCCTCACACCGTACTGCATTATCCGAGCCCGCATGGAGATCTGCCATGGAAGAAGAGTTTGATGCACTCATGCGGAATCACACCTGGTCGCTGGTCCCTCGTCCTCCTGGCACAAATATTGTCGGCAGTAAGTGGATTTTTAAAACTAAGTTTCGTCCAGATGGTTCCGTGGATAAACACAAGGCTCGTTTGGTCGCTCGTGGCTTCACTCAGCAGCATGGCATCGACTATCATGACACATTTAGTCCCGTGGTGAAGCCGGTTACTGTTCGCCTTGTTCTCTCTCTTGCTGTCTCCCGTGGCTGGTCTCTTCGACAGATTGATGTCAGCAATGCCTTCCTCCATGGATTTCTTGAGGAAGATGTCTACATGCAGCAACCGCCTGGTTTTGAGGACTCTCAGCATCCACAGTATGTGTGCAAGCTTCAGCGGGCTTTATATGGTCTTAAGCAGTCTCCACGCGCATGGCACGCTCGTCTCAGTGACAGATTGCATCAGCTTGGTTTTGTTTCCAGCAAGGCGGACACCTCCCTCTTCATCTTTGATCATCAGGATGTCACCATCTATATGCTTGTTTATGTTGATGATATTGTTCTTGCTGGGTCCTCCGCTGGGTCCCATCGGTAAGGTCCAATTCAGTCCAACGTTTCATGCTACACTGCATGTTCTTTTGCAGAGAAGGAATTTTACTAAATTTCTGTTGCTGGTAATCACCCGAGTCTAGCTCCCCATGGACATGCTCCTCTCAGCGCTTCAGCCACCTATCAGATCTCACGATCTGCACCCCTAACCCAACTAGCCCCAAACAAAAGAAAAACCTAGACCAATAAACCTACGGAGTATACATCTTGGAAACACATAGGGATTAAGCGAGGACGAAATCATACAAGTGAACGGAAGCGACTTCCTTACAGATCACCGCCTCCAGCTCCGAGGATCGCCGGCGATCGTCTAGATGAGTTCCTTCACGGTCCTCCACCGCTGCGTCGTCCAGTCTGTCTCCAAGGAACGATCAGTATCGTATCACGGGTTATCCGAGCAATTAGCGACAGCGTGGGAAGAGATCTAACAGAACAAATCCCTCGCGTGATTAGCGCCTAAACTAACACAACGACCGCTACAGTAACCATGCGGTTCAAGTGCGGCACTCAACGTGAACCAGTTTGGGTCGAAGGCGAAAACCGGCATAAAAACCGCCTACATGTACCTGACCGAGGGGACCCACCTGTCAAAACGTCCACAAAATTTCACTGGGGTAAAAATTGGTAGAAAGATCACTAAATGGGGTAATTAGATGACAACTTGCTAAATGGGGTAATTAGTGTCAAAAAAATCATTCTAGGGGGTAAAAACTAGAATTTACTCTTATTAGACAAATCTTCCGCCGAGGGTACAATGTAAGTTATTCTTTGGCGCTTTTTTGTACGGGTACAATAATTAATCATGTTTTCTGAATGTCAGATTCAATTTTGTTTGAGCATTCTTTGAATTACTAATTTTGTTACATAAGTGCACAACATAATTTTATAGTTTAAAGTGACTAGTAAATAAGAACAAAAGCAAAATATGTTGATGGATAACTATTCTTTCTTAAATCCATAATGTGTATGCATGGGCGGAGTCCCACATAAAGTTGCGCTCTGAGTTAATCGAACCCCCCCCCCCCCCCCCACCCCACACACACACAACCACTACTACTCCCCATAGAAAAAACGACGGATCGGTCCAAGATACTGGTAATTAAGGGTCTTCCCGTGGGTGTGAAGTAAGAACTCGGATCTCCGTAATTCCCACGTTGATGTTTAAGAAGTGAGAGTGGTTGCTTCTGTCACCGTAACCGCAAACACTCAGGTATTGCACCAACGTTAGTGTCCTGTCATGTCTCGTAGGCAATATATTGTACAACCGACGTTCGCACAATATCACGAAAGAATATTAACACACTAAACTTTTAAGACTACATAAATATTTCGTTTATTTAGTAGAGAAATTAGGGTTCATCCATATCCCCAACTAAACTACTCATACGTGGGGACAAAAATATCATGGGAACAAGTGTATGAAACATAAACGAATGATGGACAAAATACACGACCCAACACAATAGGGTTTGAGACTACAACGAGATGGATGGAGAAATCGATTGCGGAGGCATAGATGATTGCGGTGTTGATGTAATATCTTGTCCACATGTCCCAAGCCTTACGTTCTTCTCCCAAGAATGGTGAGGTGGTGTTGGAGCTATGGAGATGGAGGTTATGCGGCAGCAGCCCTCCGACGTGCGGCCCCTATGGTGGTGATGAATCCCTGGAGGCGCTAAGGCCTCCCCTCTTTACATTGACATGATCCTCTTAATACAAATCTCTAAATGAGTCCCAGTAAGTCCCCTTTACCGTCATTATCATATAAGAAACACATAGGAAAAAACAGGACCGAAATCGATGAAGCATCGCAGAAGTTTTGGATGATTTCCGTCACCCAAATCACGCGGTACGGCCGCTGATACGAGCACGCGCGGCCGTACTGGTGGTCATTATCTCTCTTAAATGTTTTGGTGTTTTCCATGTTATTTTCTCATACAAACTATGTTTTGAGTGTTCTTTGGTTGGTTGAACACGTATTAACGAGCCCCACATCCAAGTGGCATTGGATCTTTATTTTGGGTTAGTGAAAAAATGACTATCTTCCAACACACTTTGCGTGCATCTGGTGCCAACAATTTTTTTTCGAGCTTAAGGTGGTTGAAATCCACCGCTCGAATAGATTGAATAGAGTTGACCCAGTTTTATAGGAAAACCGGGTCCAAAAACCATAAAGCTATACAATGCCCTGTTTCTGAGGAAATTGAACAGGGCCAAAACACCGCACAGACGAGACGACCCGCCGCCCATACGAGACAAGTCGACCAAACGCCACAACACACACCACCTGATCCGAGGCGGCGCAACCAGATCGACCTTCGCATTACCCGAAGGCGATCCAGTCATGGTCAACGGACCCTCTGCCCGCACAGTCTTCATCCGTCAATCCACTTTCAATCAATCGACGTCGCCACCAAATCCCACCTATTCCGGGGCCTCCGTCCCGACGTAGAACCCGATCGACCTTCGCATTGCCCGATGGCGATCCAGTCGGGTCGACGAACCTCCTGCCCACGCAGTCTTCATCCAGGTCGCCACCCTGACCCACGCAACACAACGGCCCAGCCCCATAGAACCGTCACAGCATGGGAGACCGAGGTCGCCGCCTCGACGTCCACCATAGTCCGGGGCCGCCGCCCTGAGATCCGCCTGCCCCGACCATGACGCCATCATGCACATCCACCGCGAAGTCGCCATACCGGAAGGGCCAAGAACTCCAAGGCGATGCCTCCAACAAGTTAGGTTTTCACCCAGAGAGTCTTGGCACCACTCGCGTCGGACCGGGTCGAGATTCCACAACGAAACGATCAAGAAAGGAACGATGCCTAAAGGCGCCGCCGTCGTTGGCATAGACCGGAGTTCATGCAAGCTTCACCCGGAATTCTTCCCGCCCGTGAAGCTCAGGGAGCGGCAAGATGGAAAAATACCACCGTCATCGACCACTGAGCTCCTCCACATGCCAGCAATTGCCCCGGGGCTGTCGCCCCGGCTTCCTCGCCGCCAAGGTGCCGAAGAAAAGCGACACGAGATCCTACCTCCTGCCGACGCGCTCCGGAACCACCACCACCTCCAACTCCGACCTGAATTGCACCGGCCCAAGCCCGGCCATGCTGCATTTCGCTGAGCCCCCCGCAGCAGTGCACCAACCGCCGCCAGCTCCGAGCCCATCAGCCATCTCCGAGCCGCCCAGATCGAGCCTGCCCGCGCGAGCCAACAACCACCTCTGAACCATCCGTCGCGGCACGCCCGGCTTGAGCACGGCGCAGCCCCGTCGCCATCGCGCCGCGCCAGCACGCGTCCGTCGCCGTGCCGCTGCGCAGCCCCGTCGTCATCGCGCAACGCCACAGCCCCGTTGGCACGCGGCCATCGCTGTGCCGCTGCGCCCGTCGCCCGCTCCCATCGCCGCGCCGCTGCGCCACCAACATTTTAAGACTAATCCTTTGTCTCCTTTCATGATGATTTGTCCGTAATTTCACCTCCAAATAAATAGACACAAAACACAAGAAAAACAAGTAAAATCTTGATACAAAACCTATGATTGTGAAAGGTTCATTGAAAATGAGTTTGAGTTGAACATCAACATAAAAGGTAGAAGCTAGTACAAAATATACAAAAATTATAATGTAAACATATGAAAAAAATTGAGAAAAAATCTATCTAAAATGCACTCATCAAACGCCATCGGTCATATGGGATGACGGGGTGAGAAAATAACTGTCATCATTTGTAAGCATGAAAAGCTAGCTAGAGGATTGCCATTGTACACAACTTGCTAGCAGCGCTTTGAACGGGGCTCGATCGGCCCGACCGCTCTGTTTATCCATTAATCCTAGTACTACTAGGATGATGCGTGGATATTCCGGCCAGAAAGTCAGCCACTCATGCGGGTTGTCCCAACTCCACAACCCTATGAACTTTATTGGCCAGCCCGGTGGCAGCAATGATACAGAGGTTGATATATGAGTGCGGTGTTTTGGAGCCGGGCTCCATGTAGCCCTTTATTTTAAATATTTGAAAAGAAAATTTAATTTTTTTAAAAGATTCCGAAAACAAATATACATATATCCAATGATCATGGTTGTAAGTGTGAAAAATATCAATCCAAAATACGTGGTATTCTACGCTACACATAAAGGACAAATTGTTAGATATGAGTGTGTGAATAGTGTACTCAAAAACTTGTCAGATTTTGTCACAATACGTCTTTTTTATATAGAACAGAATATAAAGAATTTCGTATTGAAATTTTGCATAATTGTAGGATACAATATTGACTATTTGCAGATTTGTTTTTACAAATTTTTGACAGTTTAAAGTAATGTTTTTAGAAAAATCAAAATTAAGGGCACCATGTAGCCCGGATGCCAACATGATTTTTCGTTGATATATAGAGTACTAGCAAAAAGGTTGGAAGTATGAAGGCTGCCACTTCAACAAAAGCCTATGAACTAACTCGACCATTCGATTTGTCTCTTGGTGCGCTATTTTGTTGGTAGAAGCAAAGTAATACCGACCATACATACTTTATTTTATAATCTGGTCTCTCTGGAGTATTTTTTGTGAAAAAGGACCTTATCATTAAAAGAAACATCGAACAGTATAAAAACAAAAATTATAACGAGATTCTTGAGATGTTCTTTGTCTTCAACCTACAGACCGTGTCGACGGCATGCTGTCGCTTCCGCTCCTTCTCGAGCCGGCTTGACGTTGTTGGTTGCGGACGGGAAGTCACCGCCACCCTAAAAACAGCGAAGCAGTTCAAGTTGCGATCGGAGAAGAAAATCAGTGAGACGCCTTCTATACCATTCTATATGCATCTTCAAGCTTGCGTTGGACGTAAAAAACGCCATACGTATAGCAGCCCTCTGATAAAATAAACATGGTCCATCTTTACACATAACTGGTTGAACCAGTTGCCCGTTGGCGTTATGTGAGAGAAAGGACAGTTCGAATAATCTTGCCTCTAATGACGGTTAGTTTGGTAGTAGTGCCTAATTATTAGTAGTATCCTACACAGCATGCGTATTGTGTATGTGGCCATGTATGTATGAGTTGGTACTAGGGCGTGTCCAAGTAATAACATGTAGTTTTTCGTGTGGGTGTGATCGTGATTTTTAACATGATGGATGCTGGTGAAATCTAACAAGGACATGGATCAATATGTGTGTTCCTTGCAACATAAATCACGAAGCCCAAGGAGAAAGGGCCAGGGACATGATCCGCGAGGCGTGGTTCGCCAGATCGGCCCTGCTGGCCTCCTCGCACTAAACGTTAACACTACACCTGTATCAAGCAGGCAGCTACGATTTCTGCACCCATACGAGTTTTAGAGCAACTCCAGCCGTTGGCCCCCCCAGGGTATCCGGCGAAGGTTTTTTAGCCCGTTCGCCGGCGCCCCCCAAGCCTTGGGGAGGCCTCGGTTCCCACCCGCCCCCCCAGCTTTCGGCCCCCCAAGGTACTTTTTTTTGAATCGACGTGTTCCCGCTACATATCGGCGATCGCAAGTCCGGTGATCCAGCCACAATTCGGCGGTCAAGTTTGCATAGTTTTAGAAAAAAAAAACATAATTCGGCGATCAAAAGCGGCCAAATCGACGACGTCGGCCTCAAAACGCCGGCTCGTCGTCCTCCACTTGCACCACGACGGAGTCGGTCGATGGCGCAGCGATCTGCGGCGACGATGCCGGCTCGTCGTCCTCCTCCACTTGCACCACGTAGGAGGGGTCGGTCGATGGCGCAGCGATCGGCGGCGACGATGCCGGGGTAGTACTGGTGCTCGGCGTCGTTTTCGTGGTGGAGCCTTCCGTTGGCGGAGTCGGGGTCATCGTCGGCGGTGGAGTCGGGGTCGGTGGTGGACTTGGGGTCGGGATCGGCGCTGGCATCTCGTTCAGGATGAGGTCGCGCTGGCTCATGTACCACGCCTTGACCTTGTCGTCCATGATCGCCGCCGGGTCGGCGCTCATGAGGAACGCCAGATCGGTGTTCCTCTTTTTGGCCGCGACCTTGGTCTTGAGGAGCTCGATCTTCACGTCTTGTTTCTCCATCATCTGCAACCACCTCGCCTCGCACTTCTCCTCCCTCTTGACGGCGTGTGTCTTGGCGTCGGCAATGCACTTCTCGATCGACGTGTGCAGCCTTTCTGTCGCCGGTGTACTCGCCCTCGCCGCCTTCGCCTTCTTGTTCCCTTCTGGACGTCCATCCGAGGCTCCCGATCCCGGCGCGTCGGGGTTGAACGGTTCTTTCCCCTTGCCGAGGTTCAGACGAACCTCCGCCCACTTCTCGCACTTCTCGATCCTGGAGAAGACATGGAGGAATTTGAACTCGGCGCCTTTGCTGTCCTGCCGGTACATCTCGAACATCCGGACCATCTGCCGGCGCAACAAAAGGAAATGTCAGCCGAAGAAGAAACGAACAGGCCATGGGCGCCCGAGTCGGGGTTTACCTGTCGCTCGACGTCGGCGCCGCTCTCCGGGCGAGCTATGACCTCCTCGACGATCCCGTGCCATTTGCTGCAAGCCGCCTGGACGACCGCCCAGTGGTTCGCCATCGCTTTCTCGCCGCGCGCCATGTAAAATCCTTTGAACTCGGGGTCGCAAAGCTTGCGCTCGTCGAACGATCTCTTCACCCTCGCCCAATAGTTCTCCGAGTTCTGATTTGCACCCGTGATTGGGTCAATGCTCACCGTCTTCCACGCTTCGGCGAGGCACTCGTCTTCCTTGGCGGACCATTTGATGCGAGGCTCGGCTTTGTCGCCGGCCTTCTTCTTCTTCTTCTTCTTCTTCTTCTTCTTCTTCTTCCCCTTCTCCGCGGCGACGGGTTGTTCTTCCTCCTCCTCGTACTCGTCGTATTCTTCCTCCTCCCCGGCGAACTCATCCCCGGCGAAGTCTCCCCCGGCAAAGTCGTCCTCTTCTTCTCCCCGGGGGTATGACGCCGCCGCCGCCGCTGAGCCAGACGCGATGATGTCGTCCATGCATGCGTCCTGTGACTCCTGCGATTTGGGCATTTCGCCGAACACGCTACGGGCACCATCGAACTCGACCGGAGGGTGGAACAGAGGGCCACGGTATGGCATGGCCGGCGAGCCCCCGGTGCCGGCGCTGAGTGCGGAAGGGCCGCGGAACGCTATGTTGGGGTTGAATCCGCCGTGCGAGTCGCCGTCTCCGTAGTCCAGCGTGTCCCCCCTCCAGTGGGGTGTGGCTGGCGACGCCGGCGAGAAGGCGGTGGGCGACGGTGAGAAGGCCGACGGTGACGGTGACGCCACGCTTGCTTGGCTTCCTCCTTGGCTTCCTTGGGTTCCCCAAGCGCCGGGCGGCAAATAGAGGCCGTGCGGCGCATACAGTGGCGACGGTGCAGGAAAGCACGGTTTCCCGGCCGCCACCGCCGCCGCTCGTCGTGTCTCCTTGGCCTCCTCCGCCTCCTTGGCCTTCTTCCTCGCGTCCCTTGCCTTGCGGTCGGCGGTGACCGTCTTCCTTCGCTCGACTTCGTTCGCCCACTCGGTGTTGCTCAAGCCGTCCGGCCGCCCCCTCCCCCTCCCCCTACCCCTCCCGCCGGAGGTCGCCCCCGCCATCTTCGCCGGTGGTTCTTCGCCGGCGGCTCGTGGGTTGTTGAATTTCTTGGGCGCCATGGGAGGTGATTTCCGCGGGAAACGGCGGGAGCTACGGCGGGAAGCGATATGGAGGTGATATGGAGAAGGAGAAATGGAGGGAAGCGAAACAAAAACGGCGGGAATAACAATTGTCTCGCCGACAGGGCTGGCCCGCGCGGCTTTTCCCTTGTGCCGGCGCCCCCAGGCCGAACCCAGCGCGCTGGGTTCGGCCTGGGTACGCCGGATAAATTTTGGGCCAAATCCGGCGAAAAACGAGACCCTAGGGACGCGACTGGGAGAAAAATCGCCCGCCGGCGTCCAAAAAGCGGTCCTGGGGGGCCTCGTTGGGGGCGGCTGGAGTTGCTCTTATATGTAGCGATGAGGTGTAGCTTGTCCCCTGGCGAGCGTGCACGGATCTCCTATGACAGTGATGATAATCCTTATATCATTTGCGCTTGCGAGCTGGACGTACATGACAACAGGAGTGTGTGCGCCCACGGACGGATGATGGAGGTGACGATGAGTTCATACATTACTAACCTAGATCGATCAAGTGGTTTGAAAAAATAATGGTGGCGAACTTCTCGACGGGTGTGGAGATGCTTCCCCCTCCTCGTGGAATCGCTGGGTGCGTGGGTTGATGTAGCTATCTATCTATAGCTAGTCGCGCAACAGCATTAGCTAGCTAAGAGGGTTGACATTTTGTCCTAGTAGCTACTCCCTCCGTTCGTCGATACAAGATGTTGTGGCTTTTCTTATTTTTTTATAGATTCGTATGTACCTGGACACTTTTTTAAGTACGTATGTTCACTCATTTTATTTTACTCCGTCCGTAGCTTATAATGAAATAGCCAAAATATTTTATATTAAGAAACGGAGAGTAGCAACGTTTTGAACGAGAGCTCGGCCGGAGAGATAATTGACCTGTCCGGCCGACCGCTCTCGTTAATGTAGCCACACAACAGGAATGGTGCTCTACGCCGACGGCTTTTTGTCGGGGCCGTCGGCGTAGAGCCCACGGAGGCCAGCCCTCTGACTTGGCCGTTGATGACGGGATTGATGAGAGTGTTCTTCTATCTCAACAACGTCAACAAGTACTCTTGATACCCTGAAAGGAAGATAATATATTAGGAATAGGTTGAGCCTCCAAGTGCAGAGTATATAGAAGTGGTACTTTTTCCCCAAGAAGGTGACTCGAGGGTTTAATATCGAACTCTCGGGGAATCAGTAGTGTGGGTTTTATCTTCTTGTCCTTCTCTAGATTTACTGCAAACAAAATAGATTGCTTTGTGCCCTGGTAGTAAATAAGTATGCAAGGATGATAGTAATGACGATGGATAGTATTTTTGGGGTTTTTATATGTGAATGCAAGAAGTAAAAGTGTTTTTGTATTTTCTGATTTTAAAATGGCTGAATGTAAAAGATGCTTAAAAGTGGTTGGAAAGTTGTTTCTTATGATTAAAAATGGACCGGGGTTCATGGTTTCACACATGCACTCTCTTTTTAATATAGTGTGGCAAATGAGTAGACATGGATTTAACATATGAGATTGTAAATAAGGTTAATGACATGTTACTAATTATATGGTCATCACGTCCTAACATAGAAACCTTTTGATTATTAGTCTCACTTATAGTCCACCAAGATGTGAATTAAATCATGCACCTTAGTAATTAAGATAACATCAGAGTATAGTTTTAAGATTAATGACATGAAGTGAAAATAAACACATGATGGATCTAGTCTTAGGTAGAGGCATGTCACTCCTCCTACCCTACAACATGGTATTTTGGTTTATCCCTAGTGAGGTAACAAAGTAAGGTAAACACCCAATGGATCATGATATTAAGTTGTCAGCTTATCACTTCACCACCCCCGTTACTCCAACTAATGCACACGTTCCCCCACACACGCTCTCATAAACATGCTTGATCATAACAAGGATACAAGAACGGGGTACATAATATGCATCTACTTTCATAACTGAAATATAACATTGCAATCTCAACATATATTAACTCATAGAAAGATCCACCACAATGGTAATACAACGGTGACCGTAATCATGTTCAGCAGCTCATACGGTGCTAATTAGTGAAGCTCAAGAGAGAGAGAGATACACATGCTACTGCCACAAACCCATAGTCCAGAGGTGGACTACTCCCTCTTCATCATGGAGACGGTGGAGATGTCGATGGAGAAGAAGGAGACCTCTCCAGAGGGCTCCGCCGGAGTTTTCCCCCTCCAATCTGCAGCCTCCTGGTCTCTGTTTCTTATTTCTCTCGTGTGGCGGCCCTCCCTTCAGAGAACGTCGGGGGCTCTTTATATAGGCGTTTTTAGGTCACGAGGAAGCTTCTGAGCGAAGGATCGACGCAAACGGGGCCACGAGGGGCAATTGGGATAGGCCCACGCGGCTACAGTACCTGGCCGCGTGGGACCCACCCTTTTGGTCCTCTGGCCTCCGTTCGTTGACTTCTTTCGCTACTAAATCTTCTCCTTCCAAAATAATGACCCCCGTAAATTTATAGCTCATTATGACGTCGTTAAGGTCCTGAAACAAATAAGGAAAGAAATAGGAGTTTTCCGCCTGCGCAGGATTAATTCCATAAAAAGGGGAATCATTATTAATTACCAAAAATCATTAAATAACAGTAATATACCCCTTATATGATGCAAATATGATTGGAATATGACTATTATAGTGCAAAGTTCATGTATGAATTTTAGATGCATCAACATCCCCACGCTTAACTCATGCTCGTCCTCGAGTATGAAAGTGATAAAACTAACATGGACTTTGCAATATAATCACAACATGGATATAAAAGATTATTGCTACTGCTACATAAAGTCAAATGATTCATTATTTCAAAGAAGTAGCAATATGCAAACAGTTTATAAAGTGATATCAAGTATTCAATGCAAGGATGTTCAATGATAGTTCACAAAGTGTAACATAAAATATAGTAATATGGACATTCTTACTTTTACATACTTGAGGTCCATAGAGTGTAGATGAAAATCTGAATATAAAAGGTGGACACTTTGGAAAAGATATATAAATAAGTAGAGGTCAAACATGCATAAGTTTCATCTATCCTCCAAACTATTCTACTTAAGTTATTGATTGCAATGGTAATACTTGGTGTCAAGCTCTCATTCCCCTATGATTAAAGTTGAATGTGAAAGCAAATATGAGTAGTGACCTTGATAAAGTAAAGGTTAGATGTCTCATGCCCCTTGAATACAAGTGCCTATACCATGATTACTCAACTTGGGAAACAAAGCAAGTTTAAGTTATCTATCATTGTAAGTAATAACGGTATCATCAAGAGTCTCAACTGGGGTACCTCTTGTCCCATGATATGGATCAAGCCCATATCAAAACAACAAGACAAACAAACATATTGAACAATCTCAACACCCTCTTTATTTACCACTTGATATAGCTTTTTATTGTAGGGTGTATCACAGAGGGTTCAAAATAGCATGTAAGTAAATTTCCACCATGAATGATGCATGGCTTAGATTAGCGGCCCAGGTTTCTCTCTAACCATTTATACAAACTCATTTAAACTTAACTCTATTTCCACATTTATTTCGTCATGATAGGCATCCATAGACAAAAGTACATGATATCAACTAGACAAATGATGAAACATGTTGAAAGCTTTGTATGTGACAGCATATATGGGCTAACTCCCAACCTTAAACATTTATCAAGCCACTATCTTCATAATATTAATCACAATGGTTCATCTTTTTGAATGCAATAAGAGTAAAGTGTGCATCAAGTTCGCGAGAGCTTTTTAACCAACTTTTACCATTACAATAAATAACATCTTCATTTTCATTTAGAGGTATAGATAACACATATAACATGATAAACATACTTGGAATAGCATAAAGCTAATAGGTAGATATGGTGGACTCACTGGAAAAACTTGGGCTGAAGGTGTTGGAAACAAGTTTTTACTTGTTGAAATTTTTGGGCTAGCAAAAGGGAGAAAGATGACCATCTAGATGCATACATGAGTGTCCATAGAACTAACTAATTCATGTCAAACAAAGTGAAATAACATACAGCATCAAAACATGAATAAAAGATAGCTCACGATAAAGCATTTGCAAATTATTACTCATAAAGAGGCTCATGAATCATGCAACTATATGTGTCATTAAAAATCAACTTAGACATCCCTTTTCCCAATACAATAAAAGCATGCAAGATATTTCAACACATATTTCCAGTAGCTTTCTCATATATAAATGATAGTTTGGTGGTCTCACAAAATAAAAATCAAAGCAAAAACATACAAAAAGATGCTCCAAGTTTATGCGATAAAGTGCATTGATAGAAAAACAGAATTTAGACGTGTGCAAACCGAGAGTGTGTAGGTTCAGTGGGGATGTTCACATCCCCAAGCTAATGGTTTTCACCATCCTTGGATAACTCATGGTGCATCCCCTCCAATCCCTGTGAAAAAAACTTCAAAACACAATTTCTCGCATCTCTTTTCTGTGGGGTGATATTAGTAGAGATAAACAAATAAGTTTCTTGCTGCATATAATCCATGGACTAAAATTCATATGAATGATCAGAGAGTGTATAATTTTGTATGCCTACTCATAAACTTAATTGGATCAACTCAATAGGTCAAACTATGCATAAAACAATATGGGACAGAATCTGTCCAGAAAAATAGCAGCAGCAAAATGTATTTTTCTGTCCTACTTAAACTTGTCTAAAAATTCTGAAAAACTTCAGGCATACAGAGGAGGAAAAGTTTCAGTTACAGTAAAAATCTCAGCTCATTCGGATTTACAGAATAATAATGAAAAGTCAAACCGTGCACAGACTCTGTGCAGGAATAAAATCTCCGACATAGAAATAGCAACTTTTTCAAACCAAAATGGGTAAACTTGGCACTTTATTAAAAATTCCAGAAACTAAACTAAGAAAACAATCTATTGTTACAGCAAGAGGACACAAATAAAATCCAAATAAAAAACAACCGGGTTGCCTCCCGTAAAGCGCTTTCTTTATAGCCATATAGCTAGGCTTACTTACTTGTTGTTTTACCGAAGATGAAGCTCATGAGGGAGCTTAAAAGTTGTGCCCTTCATCCTTGGGAAGTGTTCCATGCATTTCTTATGTGGAAACTGAAACTTCACATTCCCTTCCTTTGAATCAATAATAGCCCCTGTGATACGAAGAAAAGGTCTTCCAAGAATAATAGGACTAGAGGTTTTATTCTCCATATCCATGATTAGAAAATCCACAGGTACAAAAGTCATATGTAACTCTACCATAACATCACTTACTTTTCCTAAAGCATGTTTAATGGTATTATCAGCAAGTGCAAGTCCAATAGAGCATTTTTCAAGATTCTTTAATTCAAGTGCTTCATATAATTCTTTAGATAAAACAGAGACACTAGATCCTAGATCAAGTATGGCATGGTGTGTATCTTTTCCAATAGTTACTAGCACCTTGGGGATCCACACATCCCCAAGCTTAGGTGGTATCATAGCTTCTTGATTGTATCTAGCATTTTTTTCTTTCAAGACATGATTAGCAATATAGGAACCAAAACCAGATTTGTTAACATCAATAGAAGGATCACTTGCAAATTTTTGTAAGATAGATATTAATTCATGCAAGCTACTATTCTCCAAATTAAGCAAAGGATCATTAACTTCACTTAGCATCTTAACTTCTTCAACTTTTACTCTCCTATCATAAAGATCAAATATTTCATAACGGTCATCAAAAACTTCTTCAGGTACTTGAGCTTTATCTAAACTTTCTTTAATTTTTGCTTCCAAAAGCAAGCCATCGAGTAGATAATAAGTATTAGAAGCAGACATATTCATGAAAGAACCTTCACATTCCTTATGCAAAAAGACTCTAGAGGTTTCAGATAATCCTATATAAAGGATATGCATGAGCATCCAATCTCTAAGACCATGAGCCATTCCAAAACCTATGCTTCTAAATCTTTCCCATGTTTTCACCAAAGGTTCATCTTCCTCTTGTTTAAACTTGATAACCATTTGTTTAATATTGCAAATCATTTCAATGGGACAAAATCTTTCAATAAAAGCAGCTTTCAAATTAAACCAGATGCTAAAGTTACCAGGTGGCCATCTCAATATCCAATCTAATGCTTTCCCCCCTAGAGAGTAAGGAAAAAGCTTAAGTCTAACATTAGGATGGTTCAGTTTTAGCATGTTGCATCTTTCATCAAATTTCTTAAGGTGAGCTAAAGGATCTTCCTTAGGTTTTCCATAGAAACGGTTTTCATAGATTGATTTCATTATCTTAGGATCTACCTCAGTTTCTTCAATAGGGACATTCATATCTTGAGGAAAATTATTAACACTAAAAGGCCAAAAGATTCTCTTTTCCATTAAGCAAATTTTTATGTGTTTTTGAATTTTTAATGCAAAACTGAAAATAAAATGACACTAAAACAATGCAAACCGAATTAACTAATGCAAAACTGAAAATAAAATATGCAAACCGAAATCTAAATATGATATGCAAGACAAAAACAAAACAAAATAAAATGCTTGAAGGTAAAGATGGACAAGATGATGCTCACGTAGGTGCAACCTCCCCAAGCTTAGGTGTTAGCACAAGTTGGTGATGAAGTTGACTTTGTTGTGATATCCTTGGACAAAACCTTCCAGCTATGATTCCCCGGCAACGGCGCCAGAAAAACCTTTGATGACGGGATTGATGAGAGTGTTCTTCTCCCTCAACAACGCCAACAAGTACTCTTGATACCCTGAAAGGAAGATAATATATTAGGTATAGGTTGAGCCTCCAAGTGCAGAGTATGTAGAAGTGGTAGTTTTTCCCCAAGAAGGTGACTCGAGGGTTTAATATCGAACTCTCGGGGAATCAGTAGTGTGGGTTTTATCTTCTTGTCCTTTCCTAGATTTCCTGCAAACAAAATAGATTGCTTTGTGCCCTCAACCTCACCAAGTGGTTGTCAAGCACAAGGTGTGAGAATGATATTAAGATGATAATGAATGCAAAACAGTAAATAAATATGCAATGGTGGTAAATAAGTATGCAAGGATGATAGTAATGACGATGGATGGTATTTTTGGGGTTTTTATATGTGAATGCAAGAAGTAAAAGTGTTTTTGTATTTTCTGATTTTAAAATGGCTGAATGTAAAAGATGCTTAAAAGTGGTTGGAAAGTTGTTTCTTATGATTAAAAATGGACCGGGGTTCATGGTTTCACACATGCACTCTCTCTTTAATATAGTGTGGCAAATGAGTAGACATAGATTTAACATATGAGATTGCAAACAAGGTTAATGACATGTTACTAATTATATGGGCATCACGTCCTAACATAGAGACCTTTTGATTATTAGTCTCACTTATACTCCACCAAGATGTGAACTAAATCATGCACCTTAGTAATTAAGATAACATCAGAGTATAGCTTTAAGATTAATGACATGAAGTGAAAATAAACACATGATGGATCTAGTCTTAGGTAGAGGCATGTCACTCCTCCTACCCTACAACATGGTATTTTGGTTTATCCCTAGTGAGGTAACAAAGTAAGGTAAACACCCAATGGATCATGATATTAAGTTGTCAGCTTATCACTTCACCACCCCCGTTACTCCAACTAATGCACACGTTCCCCCACACACGCTCTCATAAACATGCTTGATCATAACAAGGATACAAGAACGGGGTACATAATATGCATCTACTTTCATAACTGAAATATAACATTGCAATCTCAACATATATTAACTCATAGAAAGATCCACCACAATGGTAATACAACGGTGACCGTAATCATGTTCAGCAGCTCATACGGTGCTAATTAGTGAAGCTCAAGAGAGAGAGAGAGATACATATGCTACTGCCACAAACCCATAGTCCAGAGGTGGACTACTCCCTCTTCATCATGGAGACGGTGGAGATGTCGATGGAGAAGAAGGAGACCTCTCCGGCAGGGCTCCGCCGGAGTTTTCCCCCTCCAATCTGCAGCCTCCTGGTCTCTGTTTCTTGTTTCTCTCATGTGGCGGCCCTCCCTTCGGAGAACGTCGGGGGGCTCTTTATATAGGCGTTTTTAGGTCACGAGGAAGCTTCTGGGCGAAGGATCGACGCAAACGGGGCCACGAGGGCCAATTGGGATAGGCCCATGCGGCTACAGTACCTGGCCACGTGGGACCCACCCTTTTGGTCCTCCGGCCTCCGTTCGTTGACTTCTTTCGCTCCTAAATCTTCTCCTTCCAAAATAATGACCCCCGTAAATTTATAGCTCATTATGACGTCGTTAAGGTCCTGAAACAAATAAGGAAAGAAATAGGGATTTTCTGCCTGCGCAGGATTAATTCCATAAAAAGGGGAAATCATTATTAATTACCAAAAAACATTAAATAACAGTAATATATCCCTTATATGATGCAAAT
Organism: Puccinellia tenuiflora; assembly: GCA_012064385.1. Taxonomy (NCBI): domain Eukaryota; kingdom Viridiplantae; phylum Streptophyta; class Magnoliopsida; order Poales; family Poaceae; genus Puccinellia; species Puccinellia tenuiflora. Next base: position 204,315 of record QRDG01000126.1, read on the forward strand.
ATGATTGTAATATGACTATTATAGTGCAAAGTTCATGTATGCATTTTAGATGCATCAGCCGTCGGCGTAGAAAAAGCCCTCGGCGTAGCCAGGCTACGCCGACGGCCACCCTCGGCATACAAAAAGCCCTCGGCGTAGGTCTCTCTGCGCCGACGGCGTTGCCCTCGGCATAGCTCTCTTTTGATCTATGTCTACTCACCGTTTTGATCATAACTTTTGCATTTGAAGTCGGATTTTGATGTTCTTTAGCTCGTTTCGAAGAGGATAAGGAGATCTACATTATCATACACATTTTTCAAGCTATTCTTCAAAATATTACATGAGCAAGGACGGAATCAACAATAAGTTTCGAGCCAAATGATCAAGTTATGGCCATCTCCATGTCATAATTTGTGATAAAGTGTCCATATTTGACACATAGGTGTGTCTTGGCATGGCAAACATTGTCGCAAAAACAATTTCAAAATTAGTTTTATAAATATCATTTTTAATTTTTTAAGTGCCAAAAATGACTTTTTTATGAATTAAGTACCAAAAATATTTTGCAAAAAGGCACCCATCTTATTTTCACAAAGAGTAGTACATATTTGATGGATAATACCCAAATAGCACGGCGGGCATTTTGACCATTTTTTCAAAAAAATAAAAAAAAAGTGAAAAAATACTCAAAAAATAAGAAATCCTTTGGCATGAAGTCCTCTTATGTGTACTAATTGACAGGAACAATTATAAACTTGATTTTTCTCAAACTTTATAAAAAATCACTTCAAAAAAAGGTCTATCATCTATAAATATATATAGGTTTCAAGTCAAACGACCAAGATATGACCATTTCTGTGGCATAGTTTGTGATAATGTGCACATATTTGGAACTGAGTTTTTTCAAATTATTTTTATAAATATCATTTTTTATTTTCTAAATGTCAAAAACGACTTTTTTGTGTGAAGCAAGTACACAAAATATGATGCAAAATGGCACCTATCCAATTTTCACATAAATTAGTCCATATTTAAAGGATAATACAAAAATATTAGGAATTTTCTCTCTATCTACCTGATTTCGCACATTTAAATGACTTTATGCCGATTTTTTAAAGTAATTCAAATTTGAACTACAAGTGTGTGATAGTTTGCTCTGAAATTTTTCCAAAAATCATTTTAAGGTGCACAAGTAGTGATTATTTCATAGAACCATCCATAGTTTTGGAAAAATCGACTTCTCTCAATGAATAGCCTTGTTCACCATTTTGATCATGTTTTCGAATAAGAAAATAAAGAAAATCTCAAAAAAAATAGAAATCTGACGAGGATATGGCCTCCGGGCATTCTTATGGAGAAACGACGTGGCCCATTATGGAGGTGGCCCAGCTAGGCCCAATACGTAATTAACTAGAACACTTGTAAACCCTACCTGACTACCTATATAAAAGACAGGCAGGGGCAACCAAATAGAGAGACACGCAACAGGCCATACAACACCCGCCACCGGCGGCCACCATGTAAACACATCTATGATCATGCAGTGACTTATAGCAGGACGTAGCGATCCTCCACCACGGGGACGTGAGCCTGGGTAAACACCTTGTTTGCCAATCTCGCTCCCGGAATCTCCTACGCCACCTAAGCCATCTCTCGTAAGCTACCCCGTGTAGCATCTGCCGTGATAATCCCATGATAGTTGACGCCGTCTGTGGAAAAAGCGGCGCTTGGAGTGGTTATCCGGGCGAGATCCCTCACCGCCAACAATGGCAGATCGCATCTGCGACAGCAGCGTTCCGTACGTACGTAGCGGATCCGATCTGTATCAACATCGCAAGTCTCGTTGGCTAGCGGATCCGATCTGTACATCGATCTCGGGAGCCGGCAAAAATCCTTGGTCTTCACTCGAACGGCTGGCCGAGCGGGCTATCTCTGTCAGGATCTACATCAACTACTGTCAAAGACGCGAAGAAGAACGCCAGGGACTCGTCGTCAGCGCCTCCCTCGCCTGTGCGGGTGCCGGACGTGGCTAGCTAGGCCACGTTTGCTTCCCCGACTCGCCAAAGCCAATCAGGACTCTTGCCAAGCACGTCTTTCCATCATCGGAGATTCGGGGTGTCGGCGATTCAATTTCGGTGGCAATAAAAAATCGGTCAAGGCTGGTCAAGTTCTGCCAGGCTGATGGCCCGACGCTGATTCCCCCTTGGGTTGCAGTTCTGGTGCGGTGGAGGTTTGTCAGCATGGACATGGTCGTGGTCGCTCCGCTGCAATAGAAGACAATGCTCCTTCAACCTCAATCAAGCTGGCGCTCCGGCTTGGCGCTCTTTTTGTTGTCTTTTGTTGTTGGTTTTCGGGTGCGCTTTGCTCACGTGTGTATTGTAACTCTTGATGTAACTCTTAGTCGGTTGTTGACTTCGTTAATTCAAAGCCGGGCTCAACTTGAGAGTCTAAAAAAAATCGGTCAAGGCGGCTATCAGCTGGCTTCTCTTACTGCAGATAGGAGAGCAAACTTGGATCGACGCATATGGGTATTCCTTTAGCCGGTGCAAGTCCCGAGAAAACCATTGCCTCCATGTACAACAGATCAAGAGAAGAAAAGGAAATACAAGCCGAGTACTAGTGCTCATGAAGGAGGAAATCAATCAATTTTTCCCTGCCACGTGCATACAATTCCCATGAGGCAAGTCACGCCAAAGAAGAAGAAAAAAAAGGAGAAAAGATGCGATCAGCTCAGTACATCGTCGATAACTACGGCCATCGCTGACTCGCCGTTGTGTCGCGGCCTACTTCATCTTCGTCGCCTCGACTTCCACGGACCACGGAGGTTCACGGTCTTACTTCGTGCTTTCCACGGCTCGACAGTCAGGGTGTCCGCGACTCGGCAGTCACGGTGTACACGACTCGACGGCCTAATGTCAACTCCATCCACCGCATCATCTATGACTACACCGACCTCGACACGGATTCACTTCGCGTCATCTGCGACTCGTCGGCCATGACATCTACAATTCGAGAACCTCTACATCCACTCCGACCTCAACCTCGCCGTCGCAACATCATCAACACGCCGTCTTGGCATAATCGCCGTACTACAGCTTACGTGTTATCAACAACTAAGTCGCTTTCATATTTATTTTCTTCAATCAATAAGTCTACTCAGCCACATATCTAACCTGCTTCGGTCGCACCCAACACTCGAGGGCTGCGCCTCTTAAATTATCCGGGTACTCAACACCCGCCATGCTTTAACCTTCGCACACCACCGCTTTACACGCGACGGCCCGAGTAGCTGACCCTTCCTGAACGTCGAACCCTTGAACTCCGATCCGGTTGCAGCCCAACTGACAGGTCGGCAAGGTGCAGAGACAGCAGGCTAACGAAAAGACGTAGCATACGGTGCGAAAGTGTTGCGTCGAGTCAAAGCACCGCCTACCAACAGGCTATATCCAACTCCACGAGTCGACAGATATTATTGGTTCACAACCAAAGCTAACCCAAGCAATAACTTGCTTCATACGATTTGTCATACACAACATCATTATTACGTTATTTGTTTATATGGCCGCAATGCAGGAAAATCTACACCGGCTGCCCCTTCGAGAGCCGATTACTGCCATCCCATCAAAGTCTACGCCTGCCTCCTTCGGGAAGTCGACGCGTGTATTCCTCCGGGAGTCGACGCATGTCCTTCTTCGTGAGCCAACAGAAGACAAAGACATGGGGTTAGCTTCAGAACAACTCGAGCCTATGCCCGACTCTACGAGTCGAACATAACCTCGGGGGCTACTCCCACCAGGAGTATTGGTCGCGCGCCAGCGCTGGTCACACACGCCCGACACTCGGGGGATGCGCCACATAAGTTCGGATTCGACTCCTACCTGCTAAACGTCGATCGACTCCGTCGCGTCGACTTTGTCCGCCACGACGGGTCCGCTACATCTACTCCGCCGCGTCGAGTCCGTCATCTACTCCGCCGCGTCGACTTTGTTCGCCGCGTCGAGTCCGTCATATCTACTCCGCCGCGTCGATATTGTCCGCCGCGTCGAGTCCGTCACATCTACTCCGTCGCGTTGACATTGTCCGCCGCGTCGAGTCCGTCACATCTACTCCGCCGCGTCGATTCCGTGATATCTACTCCGCCGCGTCGACATTGTCTGCCGCGTCGAGTCCGTCATATCTACTCCTCCGCGTCGACTCCGTCCGCCGCGTCAGTCCACCACATCTACTCCGCCGCGTTGACTCCGTCCGCCGCGTCGAGTCCGCCACGTCGATGCACTTCCGGCTCGATGAGTGTCCTCCACGTGAACCGATGGATTTCCGACTCTTAGTCTCCACCCGACTCTTTGACTCGGCTAGAGACTCGGAGGCTACTTCCATCGGGTCCTCCCAGTCGAGTACCTCCTGGGAAGGCCTAATAACACAATAACCCACATACGGGTCGATGTACGCACTCGACAAGTTGTGTTTCCCAGATTGCATGCGCGGCAACAGATCTTTGGATGCCACGTTTACGACGTGAAGGTAAGCCCCGTAGATCCTCTCTACTGGCCTGGGAGCCGCCTCAGACTGCGGCTACCCAGTAAATTTCGGTACTGATGGTACGAAGAAAATCCCGACGGACGCGTTGGGTACCAGACATATTGCGAGAGTCAGATTCTGTAAGGCCTCCGCGGCGTGAATCTGGCTACACTTGCCTTTCCGGGTTCGAGTCCGGGGACTCGAACTTGAAGTAGCTTAGCATTGTTTTGCCCGAGAGCAGTTAACAGGACCCGATCCGTCGAGTGTTCCCGGCTTGCTAAGCAACATCCCTTGACTATAAACTATTTTAATGGGGCACCGAGTTGATGCACTTCCGACTCGGTGACGCTCCCCTACATGATCATCGACTACGCTTACCTGACTTTCCATATCAGCTAGAGACTCGGGAGTTCGACAACGACATTGCTCCTGAGTTTCTTCCGCAAAACCGACACTCGGGGGCTCGACTACAACATCGCCCCCGACCGTTGCTACGACGTAAAGTCTAGACGACCACCACGGCACGGAAGTGCGGCGCACCCGAGTCCTCTACTACGACTTCGGTAGCCTCTACTTCGACTTGGCAGGCTAGCTCTACTATGACTTCGGTAGCTTTGACTTCGGTAGCTTCTACTTCAACTCGCCATCCTCCGCGTGATGAACCGGCACAGACTCCACGTTCCAGGAAGACAATGTTACCGTCGGCCACAAGACACATGAGACCCTCCATGCGATTCTCTTCGAATCACCCGAAGGCTCGGCGGCCACTGACGAGGATATGGCCTCCGGGTATTCTCATGGAGGTACGACGTGGCCCATTATGGAGGTGGCCCAGCTAGGCCCAATACGTAATTAACTAGAACCCTTGTAAACCCTACCTGGCTACCTATATAAAGACAGGCAGGGGCACCCGAATAGAGAGACACGCAACAGGCCATACAACACCCGCCACCGGCGGCCACCATGTAAACACATCTATGATCATGCAGTGACTTATAGCAGGACGTAGCGATCCTCCACTGCGGGGACGTGAACCTGGGTAAACACCTTGTTTGCCAATCTTGCTCCCGGAAATTCCTACGCCGCCTAATCAATCTCTCGTAAGCTATCCCGTGTAGCATCTGCCGTGATAATGCCACGACAAAATCCTTTGGCATGGAGTCCTTTATGTGTACTAGTTGACAGGAAAAATTATAAACTTGATTTTTGTCAAACTTTACAAAAAAATCACTTCACAAAAAGATCTATCATTTATAAACATATATAGGTTTCAAGTCAAACGACCAAGATATGACCATTTCCGTGACATAGTTTGTGATAATGTGCCCATATTTGGCACATATCTGTATCTTGGTATGGGCAACAATGTTACTGAACTGAGTTTTTTCAAATTATTTTTATAAATATCATTTTTCATTTTCTAAATGTAAAAAACAACTTTTTTGTGAAGCAAGTACACAAAATATGATGCAAAATGGCATCCATCCAATTTTCGCACAAAGTTGTCCATATTTAAAAGATAATACAAAAATATTAGAATTTTCTCCCTTTCTACCTGATTTTGCATATTTAAATGACTTTATGCCGATTTTTCGAAAGTAATTCAAATTTGAACTACAAGTATGTGATAGTTTGCTCTGAAATTTTTCCAAAAATCATTTTAAAGTACACAAGTAGTGATTATTTCATACAACCATCGATAGTTTTGGAAAAATCGACTTCTTTCAATAAATAGCCTTGTTGACCATTTATAGATATGAATTATTCAATATTAAATAGAAAAGACAAAAAAATCATTTTATTGTTATTTGAATTCAAGATTATTATTAGTTATTCATTTTTGTTTACTTAAATAATTATTTGGATTCAAAAAATAAAGACGTGTGACATCATGGTCCAAGGGTTAATGGGATTGATAGGATACTATTGTCAACAAAGTATGAACTAAGAAGCTCATAGAGAAGGAATTAAGAAGTTAAGCGTGCTGGAGCTGGAATAGTATGAGGATGGATGACCGATTAGGAATTGTCTTTAGAAGTGAGCGATTTAAATTTAAATTAAGCATGCTTAGAGATAAATATAAATATGTCTCGAGTCACCCATTGGAGGCTATGCCGAGGAGGCAATTAATAAAGATAAAAAATGGGAAAAACAATTTGGAAAAAATTTAAAGAAAATTTTTGAAAAAAAATTTGGGAAAAAAAATCTGGCCTAGGCCTATGCCGAGGGCAAAGCCGTCGGCGTAGCAAGCTACGTCGACGGCTTTCCTACGTCGACGACATTGGAGGCTATGCCGAGGCCCTGCTACGCCGACGGAGCTACGCCGACGGCTGTCGTCAGCATAGCCTATGCCGACAGCAATCCCAGCTATGCCGACGGCCAAAAGCCCTCGACGTACCACCTGCCAGTCTCATTTAATTTATTCATTGCTACTGCTAGGATCGATGTAGAGAGATTCGTGCGGGGTGTCCTGAGTCCCAACTCCCCAACCCACGCTGAATTTGACAGGCAGTAATGATACTAGACGAAGCAACGCGCTTCACCGTACCGGCGATTTTCCGTCCTTGCATCACCTGGTTAGCGGGTTTCTTATTTTGTTGTTCCTTTGTTAGTCAGCATGTTTGGCTGGCCGGTGCAGTCGGCTCGCTGTCTACATCACGTTTCGGCACCGTGCAATAGGTGTGGCGGATTTACATGTGTTCAAACGTGAACTATTCTTTGTAACACATAGTTTTTTCTGTTTGGTTTAATGCCACGGTAACAAAGTAAAAGATTAGACATGCCTTACATCAGTAAAATCTAAGTTGTTCAAAGTGTTTTGGTCACACTTTGTCACATCGTATGGAATTAAGTTGACATATGTTGCATTTAGCTAGCAAAGATATGTAGTAAGTACAACGCACCCGTTTAATCTTCTCCACGGCAACATGCAAGTGATTCATCTAATATATGGAACACTTCTTTTCGGTTTTTAGGAGGGCTTTTCCAAGAAGCTCCTCTTCACCACTTTCTTCCAGAAACTCATCTCAAAAATTAGTTTAGTCTTCTAAATTAGTCTTGCAAAAGTAGTTTGGAAGTCCAAATAAATTTGTGAGTCAGGATTTTGAAAGAAGCTGGGGAGGAAAGCTTCTCGAAGAAGCCCTCTTAAGCCGAAAGCAATGTGCCTATATCCTTATTACCATTTTGTTTGTTCATCGTAGAGTCAAATGGGTGATGTAAAACAATGTAAGAGGCATAACTTAACTACAACAATTACTTCAGTTGATCATCAACAACGTCACAGCTAGTATTTGCTTATAAAGCAACATAGATAACAATAGTTGTAGAATAATAAGCCCTTATATTTTTTATAGCATATTCATTGCGAGCAAAGATTTCATACAATAGTTGAGAACTTAGCTACACCATTAATCGGTAAATATGTGCAGAATATAAGTAAGGCCGAGCACACTTTCTTCCATCAGCTATACCCCTCCTCTAGGCTCATCGAGGACCACTTCTCCATTATTAACATTGTCCAACAGAAAAGGCACAACAATGTGAACATTAGTATTGACTGCACCGCTATGTATCATAACTTTGGGAAAACAAACTACACACGCAACGATGTACTGCAGTGGAACTATATATGTACCCTTTTGAAGCAATTTGCAGGTAAGTATTTACGCATCCGTGAAGAATAAACCATCAAAGCAGTTTCAGTACTCCAAATCCAATATATAGTGTGTGAAGGTGCAAGAAAATAAGAAAAATAAATTTCTGGCGAGAGAAATTAACAAACCCAAACTTCAAGTCAACATCTATATAATGAGAGCATGTAAGTATTGCATAGACTGATTCACCTAAAACTTAACAAATGTTTACTTTCAGCAGCGAGAAGAAATCAGCTATGCTCTACAACAAAGAGATTTGATTTGGTTAACTTTCGAAAAGGTATCGAACTATCAATCATGATTATAATACAATCATCATGTGGTGGTTTCTTTACTTCATTACGTGTTGATAGAAGATACAATCTAAAATAATTTTAGTGGAACTAGTTTACTTATTTTAACAGTGGCATTCCATGAGCTGAGAAATATTAGATTACTTTATCAAAGCAACAACTTTCTTGGCTATAATAAACATTGGCATTATATGTCTGCATCTATAAATAACATCTTATTTATTAGGATTCAATGTCTACAGTATTCCTAAATATATAGAGCACACATAATTCAGTTTTTTTAGCATCTGAACATAATTTGGAAAAAAACTTTGATCCTACAGCAACAATTCTACCTCATCTACTATATGCAGTATTGGTGTAAATATATCCTACATACAACTCAATGAAATTAACATTGAACGAATACATGGCTTCTTAATTACATAATCAAATCAATCTAGGTCATATCCGGAGGCAAAGTTTGATGGATAGAGGTATGACAGTAAGGCCATGATATTCTAGTATAAACCGCCATGAAAGGATATACCTATTATTATGTGATCTTTTTTATACTGTAACAAATTGCAATAAAATGGTGAAACCGAAGGATAAGGATCTTTTTCCTATAGAAGTTTTGCTGATTTCCTAAGATAAGGTGATAACAGACATATATATTCAGCATGATACTTAAGGAAATGGTATGTAAGAAGCCATGTAGACAGTAAACCTTTAGGCAGGTGGTTTATAATTGGGAGTTAGAAATTCTGGATATATCGCAAGTCTAAATGTCTGACAACAGATAAGGTGCTGAGAAACATCAATATTTAGTCTAATACAAATAGACATGTCGACAACAGAATATATCCTTAGTATAGTGAATATATCTCAAAATCTTCTTCACGTATTATTATTATTATTTCTTAAAGTATGAAAAAAATATCTTGGATTTGATATATTCCTAATCCAAAATAAATATATAAAATCTGATTAAGAAAATCCCTTCGGAAAAACAATAAATTACAAAACAACCATAGATCTACCACAACAATACTAATGCTTGACAAACAACACCATAGATAGAAGGCCTGCAGATTTAGTTCTTAAAACGGTCACTTTTCACCACACCAACTTCCATTGGACCTAGTCGAATTCTTTCCAGGTTGAACAAAAATAAAATTGGACAATGTTTTCAATCGAGCTGATCCGACATGTGCACAATGAAGGTAGACCATCAATTAATTAATCTCCGGATTGGTTATTACTAAAAAAAAGTGCTCAATACAAACATGTCAATGGCACTCTGTCAATTGCACTGTATGCCATGTTTTTATTTATCCATAATCATATAGCATGCTTCTTTGTATTTTCCCTGTAAATGACATGCATTTCAAACTATCACTGTAGGTTCTATAGATGAAGACTTGAAAATATTGCTTGATTAGTGCGTACATTAACAGGCAATGAGCCTTCCTCACGCCTATTTGTGAAGGCAGGCCGGACATGTTGGTCACAAACTCACAAAAATAAACATCATAATCAAATGAAAGTAATTTTTAGAGTGATATATCTGGTTTACTTTCGATTGAAGAGGTAGTTACCTAGAAATGTTTTCGTGGGGCTGTGGTAGACGTGTGTAGTCTCGGACTCTAAGCTTTAAGCCGGGCTGATGACCCGGCTGCTGAAGGCACCCCCACCGCAAGCGTTCTTCAGCCGTTGGATCTTGAAAAAGAGGCATCTTGTTCATCCGTTCGTGATGGTAAACCTGGACTTTTGTTACCGCGGGAAATACCTTTTCTATGTCTAGTGAATGGCCCCATCCTGACTTAGGTCCATGACGCAGCGACACTTGAAAAAACCGAAGGCAGTGAGGACGGACAGAAAATGGAAACCATTAAACCAAACCTCTACCTAGTTAAAACAATAACTTAGTTATAAGTTGTGTAAGATGACTTCAAGGATTTCAAGGCCAATTTCAGTAGGCAATTACTTGATTCCAACACACATAATAAAGCAGGAAACAAAGAAACCCAACAATACTCTAAATTTGTACCAGACTTCATGTTTTCCTACCCGGACCAGACCGTGGGGGCAGGAGAGCAGGACTAAGACAACCGATGACGGCTCCATACTGAAGTGGGGAGCACCGTCGGAGAATAAGACGCGAAGTCATGACTGTAGCGCATTAAAAAAAAGTATATCAAAGAAGAGGTATGTAATATCACAAACACTATCATTCAAAAATTTCTCGCCATCAGCATTACCATAACTGAGAAATGCCAGTTATGCTGTAACCTTCACGAAGTTCTTTCATTTCCTTTACCGGAAAAAACCAATTCCAGCAATGATACAATACCATGATAGCTCAGGATACTGTAGAAAAGTGATTCCAATACACATAATAAAGCAGGAAACAAAGAAACCCAACAATACTCTAAATTTGTACCAGACTTCATGTTTTCCTACCCGGACCAGACCGTGGGGGCAGGAGAGCAGGACTAAGACAACCGATGACGGCTCCATACTGAAGTGGGGAGCACCGTCGGAGAATAAGACGCGAAGTCATGACTGTAGCGCATTAAAAAAAAGTATATCAAAGAAGAGGTATGTAATATCACAAACACTATCATTCAAAAATTTTCTCACCATCAGCATTACCATAACTGAGAAATGCCAGTTATGCTGTAACCTTCACGAAGTTCTTTCATTTCCTTTACCGGAAAAACCAATTCCAGCAATGATACAATACCATGATAGCTCAGGATACTGTAGAAAAAGCCAGTACCAAAGATTCCACATCACCCTCTTGCAAACTGCATTTTCCGGTAGATGAGTGTGTGATCTTACAAAATCTGCAAGGAACAATTTTATTCTGCTAAAGAACGTCATTAAGATATAGAAACTAAAGGGCAAGAACATACATGGAGATTTTTCATCCGTGGGGAAAATATATATCAGCTATTCACGGTATATGCAGATAGGTAACTAAACTTGATCACTTTAAATAAAGTAGAAATACAATGGCAACATGAACTTTATTTTCATTCTAAGCACAAAGTTCTAGTAAATCGAATATATTGGGACCTCAAGTCAAGTATATATTCTTGCAGGCAACCAAATAAGGAAACAACTGGTCAAACTTGCTTAAGCACAACTGCTGCCACCAGAAATATAGCATGCATCTATGGTTGCTGCAGCGAAATCATACTCACTAATTTTAATTAACACTGAGTGGTGATGCCATAATTAATTTTACCTTCCTAACTGCATAACCAAATGTTAGTACCTATTAAATCACTCGTAAATCAGCCTAAATTACCAAAAAATTGCTATCTTGGTGCCTTATTATGTGTGTTACTCTCCCTCCATGTAACTGTATGCCCTGAGTTGATTTTAAAGTTCGCTATTTCCATGTGAAGTATCTTATCTCGACATTGATCTGAACACAAATGGAAGGGAAAAAATAAATTCAATATTTAGGATGTAAGTAACTAAAGTTGTAAATCCATGCTGATGAACATAATCCTATTCTTGGAACACCTTCTATAGGAGTTATAAATATCCATAGGATAGTCAATGAATCCTAAAAATAAATTTGGTTCACTAAGAAACAAAACAACATGAAAGGCCATTGAACTACATGAGCAAACTTAAAAAACACTCATCTAGCTCACACAGGACTAATATTATTAAGCACATCATGCGAACATGTGGATTCACAATTGGGTAAAAGAATATACTACTGAAAAGAGATATCCTAGCATATGGAGCTAGAGGAAGCACTGATTTGAACAATGACCTGCTTAGTTTATATGATGCTTATAAATAGTAGACAGACCGGTATGGACTAACCACAGTTAGCAACAACAAAACCCATTAACTGAATGGAGTACATAGGAGAGTACTGTTAGTGCTATACAACCCATATAACCTTATGCATGACATAGCAATACGACTGATGGAAATGATTAAAAGATAACAAATGAGCCAATGGCGGCTCAAGAACACCCAGCATCACCTCCAGCTCACCCAACCACCGCTGCAGCCCACCACCAGCACCCTGCTACCTGCCAGACCGTGGCATGGACGGCCGCAGGAGGAGCTCGCCACCAGCAATCTCCTATAACGGCCACCACGGCCGCCGGAGGAGCCCACCCGCCAGCTGGAGGAGCAACCGCGGCCAGAGCGCATCGCCGCTCCTCCTCAGCCCCACCGCGCCGCCTCCCGACTCGCCCACGCGCCACTTGACGTCGCCTCGCCGCCGCCGCGCCAGGCCCGCGCCACCTCCCGGCTCGCCCACGCGCCGCTGCCGCTGTATCGTTGCGTGCGCAGCTCCCCGCTTGTCGTCGGGTCGCCGCCGTCGCGTCGTCTCACCGAGCCGCGGCAGACCCTCGCCACCGCGCCTCGAGGGAGAGACCTACGGCCCCGCCGTCGCCTACACCGCGCGGGCTATTCCCGGCGGAGCCCTCCGGCGGAGCCCTCCGGCGGCGGCGAGGGGAAGATCGCCGGGAGAGGAGGTTCGGAGGTGGCGGCTAGGGTTTCCTACCGGTGGTCCACGGGAGCCACACGAGAGGGGATTTCCCGGTGATTCCCCTACGACCCGGCCATCCCACCGCCGGAGCAGACACATGAGGAGGAACCAACGGGCTCGCCGGCGGCGGCGGACGGAGGGAAACGGAGCTGCTTCGTTTTCGCCTTCATGGGAGAGCAGTTTTTTTTTCAAGAAGTAGATATCGGGCTGGGAGGAGTGGGGAGAGGAGATGTACTGGAGGGAGAGAGGACCCACCTGTCAGCCACAACATATCGGCTGATGCCCTCAGCATCCGCCCAGCTAGCCCGGCTTAAATCTTTAGAGCATCTCCAGCAGCGGCGCTAGGCGCCGGCGCGCTAATTTTTTTTTTGCGGCGTCAGAATTGTGATTTTTTGCGCGGGTTGCCAGTTTTGCTTTAGCAGTCGCGCTATAATGTAGCGTGGCGCTGTCGCGGTTCAGCAGTCGCGCTAAAATGCAGCGCGTGCGAGCAGCGCCATAGCAAGGTAGCAAAATAGCAAAACATAGCAAATTCCATAGAAAAATAGCAACATAGCAAATTCATAGCACAAATTCACCAAAGTGCATAATTTACAAAAATAGCAACATAGCAAATTCATAGCACAAATTCACCAAAGTGCATAATTTATTTCTCTCCAATTTCTTCCTCCTCCTCTTCGTCCTCCTTCTCTTCTTCCTCCTCCTCTTCACCTTGTCCAACCCCATCTTCATCATTGACGGGGACGGTGCTTGCACTATTTCCACATGCACCATCCGAAGGTATAGGAGACGCCATGGTAGCATTAACCGGCGGTGCACCCATTCCTCTCATGCCCATCCCACCATATGCTCCAAAGATGTTTGGAGATGCACCAATGCCTCCCATGCCCATCGGAGGTCCTCCCATGCCGCACATCCCTCCATATGGTCCCATGCCTCCCAAAAGAGAGCCAAAACTCATGCCTCCCATGCCCATCGGAGGTGCATTCATCACTCCCATCCCTCCATTGCCTCCCATGCCCTCCATACTTGTTCCTATACCTCCAAAGCCTCCCATGGTACCACCAACACCTCCCATGCCTCCCATGCCCATCGGAGGTGCATTCATCACTCCCATCCCTCCATTGCCTCCCATGCCCTCCATGCTTGTTCCTATACCTCCAAAGCCTCCCATGGTACCACCAACACCTCCCATGCTTGTCATTCTTTTTTCATCAATAGTTCATCACGGCGTATGTTGAGGTACTCCTTTTGCTTTTCATCAAAGTGTGACGTGTCCATGAAGAAGAGGTATTTCTCCCACTCCATCATCCTAGCTTGCTCCGCCATTTCCAATTTCTTCTCCTCCAATGCCAACCTCCTCTCCTCCGCCGCCACCTTTCTTGCTTCGGTCTCGGCGTGTAGGCTATTTTTCTTTTGCTTCGCCTCTTGCGCCAATTTCCTCTCCTCCATTGCCACCCTTCGTGCTTTCACAATTTCCTCCATTGCGTGCTTGAGATCATCATCTCCTCCTCCTCCTTTCTTCCTCTCTTTTGCTATTTTTGTACCCGTTGGTCTCCTTGGATTTGCATAGTTCACCGAGTTAGGGGTCGGGCTCCTCCTCTTGCCGCCGTCGCTTGATGCTTCCTCTCCGTCCAAGTTCAACACTTCTTTAATACTTGGCACCTCTAGAACATCACGCTTCTTCCATTTCTCTTCATCCTTCAACTTCTCATAGCAATGGGACAACACAAATGCTTTCCCTTTTTTCACCTTGCCTTTCTTGTTCTTCTTATCTTCTCCACGGAACAAGTTTTGTGCAATATTGAGCTACACGTTCAAAAGAACAAGTAAGAACACATAGTAGCAAAGGAGCAACGATGTGGGTACACAAATGAGACACTTACCCTATCTACGTCATTTGTGCCACTTGGGTTTAGGGCATCAACCGCCGCCATTGCCCCCGCCCACTTTTGACAATCGGTGTTTACAATGACCACCGGGAGCGAAGTGATGTATTGCTTCGCGCAATTCCACTCTTGTTGTGCGTGTCATAGTACTCCTTCATCCTATCCCAATATGCATTGAATGTTTGGGCCGTTGCGATGGAGGCATCCAAAGACACATTTAGGTATGTCTCGCATAGCAAAAGGTCATCTTGCACGGTGTAGTTGACCGACCTTCCTTTCGGAGGACCAACCAAACCCTCTCCATCCTCATCCACTTCTTCTTCATATTCATGATCGTCATCATGTAGTTCATTGGTTTGGGACCAATGTGAAGTGTTGGAGCCAACTCCCATTGTTGAGAAATATGCGTCATCACTACAAATAAGTTGAAGATAGTCAAGTAAAGGGACGAATCAAGCGAATTGTCGAGCAAGATGGAGAAAAGTACCTCATGGGCATTTCGTCAAGCACCCTATTTGCATCCTCCGGCGCAAAAAGCGACGGCTCCGGCGCGGGTGCCGGCGCTACGGGTGGCGGTGGCGGTGGCGGAGGCGGGGCCAATAGCGCTGGCGTCGCCTTCCTCTTGTTCGCACCTTCTTCATCTTCTTGGCCGCCGCCGCCGTCGTCGCCGCCGCAATCGGGCGCTTGGGGAGGACGTTCCGCCGCTGCGCAACGGGCGCCTGCGCGACGGCTCCGACGGAGTTCGGCCGTGGCGCCGTGAAAAGGCCGCGCGCGAGCCCCACGCCGGGATTTGGTGCAGCGCCGGCGGCGGGGTTGGTCACGCTCGCGCTAGGGTTTGCGGCGGCGCCGACGGGAGAGGGGTCGCGCACGTAGGGCGGGGTCGGAGGAACGCTCGAGTTGCCTTCCATCGCCGGAATTCCGCCGGCGGCACCGCGCGCTAGGCGAAGCGAGGGCGACGGCGGGAGCAGTGGGGAATTTTCCGGGTGGTGGTTGCTCTCTCGCGCACAATTTCCTTTCGCACCGCGCGCTGGCTCGGCCGCCCCAAATTCAGCGCACAGATTGCTGCTCGGGCCAGCGCGCTGGCCCCTTTTTACCGCGCGCGGAGTTTTAGCGCGGCTGCTGGAGACGCCGAAACGGGTGCGCGCGCGCGATATCGGCGGTTTCTTGGGCGCGTGGCGTTTTTAGCGCTGCCGCTGGAGATGCTCTTAGAGTATAGAGGGGATGATGTGGATGGATTTAAAGATATTAAACTTAGTAAAACTAGAGAGAGCCGATGAGGTGACTTGATTGATAATTTAAAATTGACACTTCATACACTTGCAAGGCTGAAACTCTTTCGCATCAGGCAGACCCATCTTCCTTCAGGTCTTGAGGAAGGAGCAGACAATACAATGGGCATGAAGCATAGTGCGGACATAGTCATACTTTTTTTCTGGCCTCTTTTTTCCGTATCTATTTTTCGTCAATTACAGATCATCGCCCAAGCACAATAGGTTTCTGGTACAGATTCAGCAGATCATGGCTAGCAGCCTAGCACATAGGCCGTAAACAATACTCGCACTAAAGGCGTATTTATTTTTCTGGCCGTAAACAATACATTGCTCATTGAAGGCTTTGTTTTCTGTTTTCATCTCCACTAGATCATGTAGGCGTGCGTTCCCGCGCTAATTTATATTAGAAAAATAGTTGTTGGGAGTCGATGTAGATATTTTTTAATTTTGAAATGTTCAAAAGTATAGGTCCATATTTTGGTGATAATATATGGTCTTATAAGAGCACTTGGTACTCTCATATGGGAAAATTAATTTTCATCTGAAGCTAAAATTTCTCATAGCCTAATTAGCGATTTATCGGAAGGATATCATGGAAGATTAACAAAGAGAGAATAGGTGTGATCTTCCATTTTCTTCAAATTATCTGTTATTTATGTAATCATTATCTTTGCAATCCTATATATTGTTCTTCTGGTCTGGTCGTTTTTCTCACATACGATGAGTTCAAAGATGGGAAAGAAACTGAATGTAAATTTTGTGAATCATTTTAGTGAGAGAGAAATTGATGCATGTCTAATTCTATAAAATTCATCTTTAGGTATATCACAAAAGGAAATGGACAACCATGATTTTCAAAATTAAGAATGCGCTAAAATGGAAACAAAGATATAATTCTGTATATGCCTTTATTACCGATTACATTGACATATGAAAAATTAAGAAGTAATTTATATTTAGAAATCAGACATTTGAGTTGCAGAAGCATGAGATTTAACGATGTTTTCTTTTTCAGGCACAGATACATTTGTTATCTAGACAGAAGGACACACTGTCAGACCACTAATTTCAGGTAACACAATTGATTGAAAGTGGCATGCAAATACATGGCATTGAGCATTTTTCCAAAATTACATTGTACTACTAAAACACACAGGAAGATGATTGAATGTTATACATTAAGACTCAGCAGGCAATTTTTTTTATAAATGGCTTTATTAATTAAAAGGTTTAAGCATTACACTTGGCCTCTGCATAACAAGATGCACACATCTGATAATTCGAACTAAAAATTAAAAAGTAGATAAGCACAGGTGAGTTACAAATCTAAGATCGTGCATTCCGCCTATGGTGGTGGACCAATCCGAAGATCACGCTGCCACCCATGTGGGGTAAAAATGTCCCTCGCCGTAGTCTCCAGTCACGCAGACACCTCCGTAAAGAGGTCTCAAAACTCCACGTGTTGTAATATAGACCACGAACGGAGCAAACTTGTGCACCAGTATATTACCTGAAAAGGGAAACATTTTTATCATTAAAAACCTTGTCATTTCTACAAAGTCAAAGTGACCAAATAACGGCTATCGCTCCCACCCTAATAATAGTTCTAAATTTGTGATCAATTCCAGGCAACCAGTTGCCAAAATTATTCACTCGTGGAGGATACAAATTAGATGCTGCTTGGATGGTTGACCAAATAGAACGTGTGACCTTGCATTCGAAGAAAAGATGTTTTATTGTCTCTTCATGTACGTAGACAAAAAACACAGTTCTTACTTCCTTTCCAATTACGCTTAACAAGGTTATCTTTGGTGAGAATAACTCCTCGACGAGCATACCACGAGAAAAATTTAATTTTTAATGATATTTTCATTTTCCAAAGTTTTTCGTTTCTGTCACCTGGCACGTCGACTTGAATGAGGGCTCTATACATGGAATCCACTGAGAATTTACCATTCTCATTAAGGGTCCACCAAAAAATGTCCGTCCCATTTGAGAGTTGAACCATGGCCAAACGTTCTAAGAGAGCGTTCCATGCGTCAAGTCTGGGTCCGACCAAATCTCGCCTGAACGTCATAGTAGGAGGAGATGACTGCAACCACAGCTAGCGCATCACTCTTACGACGAACAATGTTGTACAGAGCTGGATATTGATCCTTTAGAGGAGAGTTACCCAACCACTTATCCTCCCAGAACCGAATGTCCGATCCATCCCTTATAGAGAATTTCCCAAAGCGAAAGAAAAATCTTTTAGTCGCCATGAGGCCGGCCCCAAAATGCGAATCACCTGGTTTTCAAACCATTTGTGACAGTGCATTCGAACTGACATATTTTCGCTTTAGGAGTGTTTGCCAGGTCCCTTCTTCCGAGAGTAGCTTAAAAAAGCCATTTCCCTAGAAGGGCAGAGTTCTTGACCTGCAGATCATGGATACCAAGTCCACCTTGATCTTTTGGTGTACAAATCACATCCCATCGTGCCAGCCTATACTTTCTTTTCTCGCTATCCCCTTGCCAGAAGAATCTTGAACGTAAATAATCCAATTTTTTCAAGATTCAGCAGGCAATAGAGCATTTAATGATAAAGTGCTAGTTGCAACGCAAACAGAGGCTATCGCTATAAAGTGCTAGTACAATAGGAAAAAAGTTGAGAGAATAGATTAGAAATAAATGCTTCTAGTTTCGTTGTTGTGTCATTTATTTTATTTTCTTAGGTTTGAATCCAAGCAGACCAAGGCAAGCTATGCCATCTTTTATCCTTTCATAGCTGAGGAGTTTGTATGGCCTAACCTCTCCTGGACATGGATGTAGTTCTCTTCCCCTTGTTCTTGTGCTTGCCATCTTTGATCTGTATTTCGCTTCGCGTTAGCTATTTCTACCTAAAAGTGCGAGTTGATGAAGAATGGTCAACAAAAACGGCACACCAAGCTGGAGACCGTCATAATCTATTGGTCAAAAATTCATGGGTCAATCTATATAACTGTATCTTTTATCGCCCCGATGAGAATGAAGCATTACATTGTACTGAAGCATTGCTCAGATTTATATTCAAAAATTATTTAGGCATTCAGGGACACAGATAAGTTGTACATCATGGTTTCATATTGTACTTAAGCATTACACTCGGTATATATTCATAAATTATATATCGTTGGGGAATATGAAAAAACCAGGAACAAATTTTAGAACAGTGCTAACTACTACCTCCATCCCAAGGCTTAAGGCCTATATTTTTTTGAAAAGTCAAACTATGTCAAGTTTGACCAAGTTTTTACAAAAAATTATTAATATACAAAATACATAATCAATATCATTAGATAGATAATGAAATATATTTTCACCTGATATCTACAATATGTCATATTTGTTGATAGATTTTTCTAAAAGTTTGGTCAAACTTCAGTTGGTTTGACTTTTCAAAAAAAATATAGGCCTTAAGCCTTGGGATGGAGGTAGTATGTGTCTAATATGGACTGGGATCAGGTGACATGCCGATAGCATGTCACGCTGTAACATGCGCCACATCTCAGCCATCCAATCATCATCCAACGAACCGCAACGACCCAAAATTTGAACTGGAAATTCAAACTTTTTAGAAAAAATTGAAAAATTCCAGTAACTTGTATATGGTCCTTTGTGTATTTTGTGAAAAAATCGTGTCATTTGGATCACGGGTTTATGAGTTAATAGCTTTTTAAGGGGAAGAGTAGGGTCAGAATTTACCTTATCGATGTGGAATCTCGCCCGGTAACCCTCCAGATTTCCCACCCTGGTGGTGGGCGGAATGGACCGTGGCCAACATCGCCGTGATGAGGAAGAGAAGCTCCAACACAAGCTCCGGCGGCAGCGGGAACGTCACCCCAGAGGTCCCGGCATGGAAGGTAACATGACGTCTATAAATCTTGGAGAGGAACCAGCGGCACCAAACTCTTCGGGCACCGTCACCATCCGCAATCCCTCAAACTATCTTCTCTCTCTACGAAAAGGAGGGCGGCAGCACACCTAGGGTTCTGCCGGGACAAAACATGTTGGGTGCGGAGAGTGTGGGCGTGGAGGAGAGCGTAGCTCGAGTCGCCTCCGTTTTTGTTAGTGCGCACGTGGACACATCCGGACCGTCTGTATGAAATCGAACGGGAGACCAGCGATTTGATTTGCAGAATAGCGTTCCTCGGGATATTCGGCCCAGGAGAGGCCCATGCGGAAGAAGATGCATATCTGACGGTTACCGATGACCAAAACAACAGATCAGACAACTAAAACATCTAATACCGTGAGAGAGCTCCGTTTTGTGCTAGTTTTAATATCCCTAATTTGGATAAATCATGTTTTTGGAGACCTACATGTATTCCACAACTAAAGGCGTTTTTACCAAGCACTGTACTCCCTATGTCCCCCTTCGCCTGCTACAGTGAGTGAGAGGCTAAAGGGTGGCAACATGGTTCTCCCCGCCGGCCACCACACGTGAACCCCAAATCCCCACGTCTGGCACGTAAATAGGGACAGTATTTTGTTTACTTGAGGGTATCATTATGGCGGTGATATATTGGCAACGTCTCACAAGTTTCATGAGTCGCGCAACAGAAAATGGTGCGCATCCCTGTTGTCCAAGGGATACGTGGAGGGTATGGGTTTCTCACCGTTTAGTTGGGATAACGGCTTCAACATTCAATTAAGTTTCACGGATGAGGCTTTGCCACGGTGCTGCTAGTTGACTTTTACCAAAGGGATGTCGGTTGGAGGTTGTATATGAAAGTGACAGGTTTTGGTACTCTGCTCGGCGTATAACATAGGGTAGTTTACAGTACTGATCATCACATTTTTGGATATCACATAATGACTAGACAACATGCACTCGAAATCTTCTATGGAGATATCTAATCTAAGAATATTAAAATTAGTAAAACCAGTGAGAGGGGGTAGAACTTTGAGGGACAAGTATTTATTGACACGCCTTACAATTCTCCTTAATTTGACAATTTTTACGTATATATTAATATAGGAAACAAATTATACAGGAAACATCTAGATTTGAGACTTCTCTTGATAGTATCTATTTAGACTCACCTAAACTTGAGAATTCCTATACACTTTGTTGTACAATCTAAACATGTACCCAGTTATTTAGATATTTAAAAATACCACAGGACATACATGAAAGCACCATAATAAAATTGTCATGAATGTATACATTGATTAATACGATACTTCTCATTTTCTTAGATTGTAGTTGAAATGCATTCAAATAAAAGATATATCTAAACTTGTAAAACAACACTAAATAACATTTCTGGGAAAAAAACTTCAGGTTGGCAAAACTATTTTTTTAATCATTACTACAATAAAGATGTATGTTACGGTATAGACCATGGGAGAAACTTAATGACACTAGTTATATGTGATACATGAAAAATAAGATTATATATAAAATAATGTGTATTGATGAAAAAATATGATTGTCTATCAAGTAAAATAGTTCAATATAAATAGTCCTCGCTAACTCGTTATAAAGGCTAGTTCATCACATTGTGCCTATTGTTGGACCCCAAGGTGAAACCATGACACATGCTGCCTACAAAATTTCAGCCCAACATTTAGTATAAGCAAATGGCAATAGGAATGACAAGGAAACTGAAAGACAAATATTTGTACTGGAATCAAAATTACTTACCACACTTCCAGTTGTATCGATAGTGAATAACAGGTGTGAACCCAGGTACAAAAGACCAATCCAAAGAGTCCGGTAATACGACGTCGGCAAAAGAGACCATTTGTTATTCATTGTCCTAATTCAAGATTAATCAGAATTTGCCAAGGTCATAATTTCAAAATAAAAATATGTTAAATACCATGGTCCATTGTTTCAAATTCCTCACTTGTTCTCCGAAGAATCACATAGCAAAGAACACTTATCCCACCAACAGTACACACAAAAAGAAAACAGTTAGGACCACCACCACCGTGGCCAGGAGGCAGCAAAAAAGGTACAAAATCTACAAGGAGAAGAGTCAAGAAAAATATCATTTCCAAGAATCAAAACATCAGAAACTTCCATTGATTTAAGACTAAAGAACACATGAAAGTGACACAAAGCAACAATTCAATTAGAACTGAAAACTCATAAAATCATCTATATATGATAGAGATGTCAAGAATATTTTTGTTTCGTGCGAAAACAATCGGAAGGAATGTTCTCATCACGTGGTGATCGGCAAACAATTCACTGAAAGATGTAAAGGCAGAAATGAAATTACTAGCAAAGTAACAATGTTCAAATAGCAAGTAGCAGAGAAGCATATAATTCTGCATAAATGATTAGTATTACTTGGATATGTTAATATCATGCTGTCATTACATAGTGCAGACTTAAACATAAGAGAAGGAAACAATTGCATAGATTAAGATTAAAGTTTATAGCCAACAGATTATGCCACATCTACAAACTTAAACATAAGAGAAGGAAACGATTGCACACCGTATACAGGAAAGTATTATACGTAAGAGAAAGAAACAGATATGAAACATTTCCATACAATTTGGTGATATGAAGACATGAACAAAAAAAACCTAGATACTAGGGATACCAAGAACGTCATGCTGCTATGTGATTATCAATCAGCAAACTATCACCATCGAATAGTTTAATTGAGGCCAGGTAATCCGCCCATGCACCAAAACCACAAGTAATTATCATGACAGGAGACCATTAGAATAGGACATCACAACATCAAGGCATTTATTGCAGCACGAATAGAAGCTCGGGATTTGGGAACCTTACCATCACTGACAGCGAACTTCCAGTGGAGAAGTCCATGGCCGGTGGTGGGGTAGCCGGCAGAAGGGAGAGGGGCATGCATCCGGCGATGCCGCCGGCGGTGCCAGCCCTGGCCGCCCAGAAGAGATTGTTGCCTACGGTGGAGAGCGTCCTGCTCGCGGGAGTTGAGATAGGCGGCTGGGAGGAGACTCGTGGGGCGGATCCTGGGGATGAGGTTCGCGCCCTTCCTGGTCACGGCGGCGGCCATAGCGCGGAGCACCACTGTCGCCACTCCTCTGCCGCTCTGCTCGGGAGAGAAACGATCGAGCTAGTGTTTCGTTTTGACTGAAGAGTGTCCGTCTGGGTGCGACCACTTACTTGGTCTCGGTTGATCCGCTGGAATGGGCTGGATCTATTTGTTCCCATGGTTCCCCGCCTCGTGTAGGCCCATTTCATATAGATCCGGCCCGTTCCTAGGGGCTTCGATGTTGTTCTTCCTCCAGCGAGATACGGGCCTGGCCCAAGAAGAAGAAGAAGAAGAAGAAGAAGAAGAAGAAGAAGAAGAAGAAGAAGAAGAAGAAGAAGAAGACGACGTTCTGGAACGGCTATCCAAGCGATTTGATCTATTATGAAACAGAAAATTATGGTGTTACACTTTATGTAGAGACGTGGCACATTCACGTTCCCATATGTACATTTTATGTTTTTTATATGACATATATTTTTTAGAACATATTTTTTATATGACATCTTTTTTATCACATATTATATATTTTCCCGTTCTGGTATGTTTCTTTATCGCAATAGTGGCGAGGCCACCAAGTCGAAGCTACTAAGTCTTGGGTTCGAACCTAATTGACATACGGCCCAAGTTTAATCGAGTATATGTCATATGTGACTTACACAAAAACAAAATATGAAGATCAAAACCGAGATTTTTTTAGATGGGCAATTTTATGAGTTTTGTGTAGCAAAAAAATACAACATATTTTGAGTGAAAATTTGCAGATACGCCGACCACATCAGTGACACGCAAAAAAATGAAACAGGTGGTGATGGTACGTCATTTTTATTTCCGATACTACCCCTGTCAACTTAGAAAATATTACCCTTTTGCCACGCCAAGTGAAGGTACCAAGTCGTTCTTGACATGAAAAAGAAGTCCCCAATAGTGCGCACCCCCGAGCTCCCCATCCAAACCTAGCCGGCGATGCGCCGACACTGCCTCCCCAGCTCGCACTACTATAGAAATGCCTATTAGTGGCGCACCAAATTGGATTTCTGTGGCGCACCCGCCAAATTGCTGGGTGCGCCACAGAATTCTCGCCACAAAAATTTATTCTGTGGCGCACTACAAACCATGCGCCACTAAAAACATAGAATTTTGTGGCGCACTACAAGCCATGTGCCACAGAAGTTGTTTTTCAGGTTTAAAAAAAAGGCAGCCACCACGGTCGGCGGCAGCGGGGACCAGCAGCATAGGAGGAGGTCCATCTCGTGCACCGCGTGGACATCAACGCGTGACCTGCGCATCCTCGACCCGCTCCTCTCCTACCGTCGCCCTCCCCGCCCGAGTCCGCCCATCGTTTGACAGCCCGCTCGCAGCGCCCGTAGTCGTCGTCAGCGGAGCTGGCAAGGGGAAGCACGGTCACTGCAACACCAAGACGGGCAACCGTGACCAGCGGAAAATCAGAGCCGAGCGCCCGCGCCATGGATTCGGCCTCCGGCGCGCAAATCCGGCGGCGGGTACGGAGATTCAGCAGCAGGGGCAGGGGAAGCGGAAGGGGGTGAATGGAAACGGAAATGATCGAGGTGGCGGCGGTGGATTCAGCACGCCGTGCCGGCACGGCAGTGAGGGAGGGAGGCACCGGCGCCCCGGCCGCTTTCCCCGGCCGCTTTTCTCTTACTGGAGCCGGCGATCAAGAGGAGGAGGGCAGCCGCTGTAGCCTGCGGCGACGGCGGCAATCGAGGCGGTGCGGCGTGGTGGATCGTGGAAAGGGGACCGTGCTGTGTGTGTGCTCGCCGGCCCTCGTGATGTGTGTGTGCGTGGTGCTGTTTGTGCTGTGTGCGTGCGTGGTGCTGTGTGTGCTGTGTAGGAGGAAGAAGATAAGGGAGAGAGAGAATGGGATGGTTTGCGTGCGTGCGTGACTTGACTTTGTGTGGGGCCGGCGGTGAGAGAAACTAGATCTGGCCGGATGCCCGGATCTGATATTTTGAAATAAAATTTTGTGGCGCATGTGACTGCATGCGCCACAGAATTGCACATTTCTGTGGCGCATGTAGGTTGGTGCGCCACAGAAAGTCACATTTCTGTGGCGCACGGGACTGTGTGCGCCACAGAAATATGACTTTCTGTGGCGCACGGGACTGGGTGCGCCACAGAATTCCAAATTTCTGTGGCGCACCAATTAAGGGTGCGCCACAGAATGCCAACCTACCTATAACCCTTTTCCTAGTAGTGTCGAGGTCTCCGCGCCGCTGCCGCCTCCTCCTTTCTCCCTCACGTTCTCCATTGCCTCTCCCTGGGACATCGATGCCTCATCTTCTCTACCAAACACAGTATCAACCAGGGGCGGAGCTACAGTGTTAGAGTGGGGTCAGTTGACCCCGATGGCTTTGGTCCAAATAACTCACATACATATTGGAAGTGCAAAAAAATGACCCCGCTGGAAAATAAAATTTGACCCTGATCAGACTCTATTCTCATTTTTTTGAGCATAAGACTATTCACATGTGCGTGCGCAACTCCACTAACCCAAGCCCAAAACAAGCAGCGCTAGCAGCCCACGATTCGTTGAAAATCCGTTGGCAGGAAATTCGCGGTGCCGCCTTGATGGGTGTATCATCCTCAGGCTCCACTAGAACTGCAATGTATCGATTTCTCTTCATGCTAAATTGTTTATACTAATGAAAAGGGCAAAGTAACTTGCCATATTATAGATTGGGGCTTTGCATGTTTATGTAAATAAGAAGCCCCGATGCTTGATTTTTGTTCTTCTTCTTTGCTGAATTCTGGTTAAAATAACATGTTAAGTTTTACATAGTAGTCTCTTGTAGAGAAGTTTCTCACTAGTGGAAAAACAGCCATAGGATGTTACCCTTAGTACCGGTTTGGTTATAAACCGGTACTAAAGCTAGCACTAGTACCGGCTCCAGAGCCCAGTGCGCCGGGAATCTGTAGTACCGGTTTGTGCTGGACCTGTAGTACCGGTTCGTTCTACGAACC
Organism: Puccinellia tenuiflora; assembly: GCA_012064385.1. NCBI lineage: Eukaryota > Viridiplantae > Streptophyta > Magnoliopsida > Poales > Poaceae > Puccinellia > Puccinellia tenuiflora. The sequence goes on from QRDG01000126.1 coordinate 230,399, forward strand.
GGTACTAAAGGGTTTCGCGCCAAAAATGCTGCGGCCGCGGGGCCGGCGCTGCACCTTTAGTACCGGTTTGCATAGCAAACCGGTACTAGAGGGTGTGCAGCCTATTTCATCAACCCGACCCGCTCATTTTTTCATCTCCAACACATTTCCAACATAAATCTCTCCTCTCACACTCCAAACAAATCTCCATTTTTCTCCACCATTTTGTTAAGATTGGCGGCAACCATCTATCCAAGGGTTAGCAACATGATCCTTTCTTCCGGCGTTCCTAATTTAGCTCATTTCGTATAGTTTAACTCGTTTCACTTTTTTAGTGCTAGCAAGGTGTTTGATGAAATGTCTAAGTTAGTGATTTCATTCGTTTTATATGCAATTTGAGCTCAAATTAAAGTATGCTTTGTTGGTTTTAGTATCTTCCCCGTCCTCACCGCCATCGATCGCCAGTGCCGTCCCTAGCCGGCACCACCTCGGTGAGCCTACTTGTTTTTATGTTTTATAAAAAAACTTAGTTTTATGTGATAGATGCATAGTTTTACTTTATAATTTTCTTACTTGTATGATTGTTTTTTTATGTATAGTGCCATGGTTTTGATATCCGTCCCCGTCGGCCCTCGTCCGGTCTATGATTCGGATGTGGTATACTTTTATAACTATTTGTTTCATTTTGTCATGTGACAATTATGCCGACCAACTTGACATAGATATTTTATCTAGGAGGTAGTTGAACCAGAAATTACAACCGACCCTCTTGTCGAGATGCTCAATTTATTTGAGAAAGAAAATAATGATTTGAAAGAAAAATTGAAAAGAAGTGAAGATCTTCGTCTGCAATGCCTAGAAGAGAAGATGAAATTGGACTTGAAGTTTGCCGACGTCGTCGATGATCACCAGATCAAGATGGATGCAATGCGCTTGAAGATTAAAAAGATTAGGAAATATGCCATTAATCAAGAGGCTTGGTATCATTATGCTGTTGGTTCAGTAGTTACCTTAGTTGCGATTTTCATCGCATTTTTTGTTGGTTTTAATTTTTTTAGATAGTTGTATGTTAGTTTGAGTGTATGTTTTATGAGAACTATGTATTACATTTGGTCAGTACTCTAATTTGCTTTTAATGTGATGAACTTGAATATTAATTAATTTTGTCACTCATCTATTTATGAAGTAGTGTAATTAACGGTTATTGATATACTTATATAATGCAGATGAACCGACAATGGATGTACGGTGACCGACGTTGTCCCGAGTTTATTAATGGCATGCATAATTTTCTCCACGTAGCTGAGGCAAGCAAGCGGTCGAATGGTTTCATGTGTTGTCCATGTAGTTCCTGTAAGAATATGAAGGATTACTCTACCTCAAGAACCATTCACGCCCACCTGTTACAGAACGGTTTCATGCCCGGCTATAATTGTTGGACAAAGCACGGAGAAATAGGGATTATAATGGAAGACAACGAAGAAGAAGAGGATAACGACAACTATCCTATGTTCACTGAACACGATGATATGACAATGGGGGGAGACGAAGACGCAGAAGAGCTCATTTTTGATGACCCCGATGACGATTTAGGTCGGGCCATTCATGATGCGAAGATTAACTGCGGAAGTGAAAACGAGAAGTTGAAGTTGGAGAGAATGTTAGAGGATCACAACAAATTGTTGTACCCAAATTGCGAAGATGGTCAGAAAAAGCTGGGTACCACATTAGAATTGCTGCAATGAAAGGCAGAGAATGGTACTTCTGACAAGGGTTTTGAAAAGTTGCTGAAAATAATAAAGAAGATGCTTCCAGGGGAGAATGTATTGCCCTCTAGTACGTACGAAGCAAAGAAGGTTGTCTGCCCTCTAGGATTAGAGGTGCAGAAAATACATGCATGCATCAATGACTGCATCCTCTACCGCGGTGAGAAGTACGAGAATTTGAATGCATGCCCGGTATGCGGTGCATTGCGGTATAAGATCAGGCGAGATGACCCTGGTGATGTTGAGGGCGAGCTGCGCCCCAGGAAGAGGGTTCCTGTCAAGGTGATGTGGTATGCTACTATAATACCACGGTTGAAACGTTTGTTTCAAAACAAAGAGCATGCTAAGTTGTTGCGATGGCACAAAGAAGACCGTAAGAAAGACGTGATGCTGAGACACCCCGCTGACGGGTCGCAGTGGAGAAAAATCGACAAAGAGTTCAAGACATTTGCAGATGACGCGAGGAACTTAAGATTTGGTCTAAGTACAGATGGCTTTAATCCTTTTGGAGAGCAGAGCTCCAGTCATAGCACCTGGCCAGTGACTCTATGTATCTATAACCTTCCTCCTTGGTTGTGCATGAAGCGGAAGTTCATTATGATGCCAGTGCTCATCCAAGGCCCGAGGCAACCCGGCAACGACATTGATGTGTACCTGAGGCCATTAGTTGAAGAACTTTTACAGTTGTGGGATGAAAAAGGTGTACCTGTGTGGGATGAGCACGAACAAAAGGAATTTAACCTACGAGGGTTGTTGTTCGTAACCATCAATGATTGGCCTGCTCTTAGTAACATTTCAGGACAATCAAACAAGGGATACAATACATGCACACACTGTTTAGGTGAGACTGACAGTATATATTTGGGAAACAAGAATGTGTACTTGGGGCATCGTCGATTTCTTCCAAAACAACATGTCGTAAGAATGGGAGGAGGCAAGCATTTCAGAGGTGAGGCAGATAGCCGGACGAAGCCTACCCGCCCTACTGGGGATGTTATATATGATATGGTGAAGGATTTAAAAGTGATCTTTGGAAAGGGTCCTGACGGACAATCTGTTCCGAATAACAGTGCCGGACACGTACCCATGTGGAAGAAGATGTCTATATTTTGGGAACTACCCTATTGGAAAATCCTAGAGGTTCACTCTTCAATCGACGTGATGCACGTGACGAAAAATCTTTGCGTGAACCTGCTAAACTGCTTGGGCGTGTACGGGAAGACAAAAGATACACCGGATGCACGGCAGGACCAGCAACGTATGCACAAACGAGACAACCTGAATCCAGAGAAGTATCAAGGTATTGCCAGTTACGCTCTTACAAAAGAAGAGAAGGAGATCTTTTTGAAGTCCTGAGCAGCATCAAGGTCCCGTCTGGCTTCTCGTCGAATATAAAGGGAATAATAAACATGACAGAGAAAAAGTTTCAAAACCTAAAGTCTCATGACTGCCACATCATTATGACACAATTACTTCCGATTGCATTGAGGGGGCTTCTGCCAGAAAATGTTCGAGTACCCATTGTGAAGCTATGTGCATTCCTCAATGCAATTTCTCAGAAGGTGATCAATCCACTAACTCTATCAAATTTACAGAAGTATGTGGTGCAATGTCTTGTCAGCTTCGAGTTGGTGTTTCCACCATCCTTCTTCAATATTATGACGCACCTCATAGTTCACCTAGTCGAAGAGATTCACGTTCTCGGTCCTGTATTTCTACACAACATGTTCCCCTTTGAGAGATTCATGGGAGTCTTGAAGAAATACGTTCATAACCGTGCTAGGCCAGAAGGAAGCATCTCCAAGGGCTATGGAACAGAGGAGGTCATTGAGTTTTGTGTTGACTTTATTCCTGACCTTAAGCCGATCGGTGTTCCTGAATCACGCTATGAGGGGAGACTGCGTGGAAAAGGCACGCTAGGAAAGAGAGCAAAAATAAATATGGACGGACATTCTTTCACTAAAGCACACTACACAGTCCTACATAATTCCAGCATGGTGGCTCCGTATATATTGGAACACAAGGATATTTTACGCTCAAAATATCCGGAGCAAGGTGAAGATTGGATTGATGGAGAACACCAGACGACTTTCGGCGGTTGGTTGCAAACACATCTCATTAATGACACCACTATTGAAGAACAACTATACTTGTTGGCCAAGCAACCATCTTTTTGTATATCGACTTTTCAAGGGTACGAGATAAATGGGAATACATTTTACACGATCGCCCAAGATCAAAAGAGCACCAACCAAAACAGTGGTGTCCGCTTTGATGCAGCAGACGACAATGGGAAGAAGGTCACATATTATGGGTACATAGAGGAGATATGGGAACTTGACTATGGACCTACTTTCTAGATCCCTTTGTTCCGGTGCAAATGGTTCAACCTGAAAGACGGGGTGCAGGTAGACCCACAGTACGGAATGACTACAGTGGATCTCAAGAATCTAGCATACGAGACCGAACCATTCGTGCTTGCCAGTGAAGTGGCCCAGGTTTTCTATGTGAAGGACATGTCTACCAAACCGAAAAAAAGAAAAGAAAGGCAAGAGGACACAGCATATGATGAGCCAAAGCGCCACATAGTTCTTTCAGGAAAAAGAAACATCGTGGGAGTGGAGGACAAGACAGACATGTCAGAAGATTATAATAAGTTTGATTATATTGCACCCTTCAAGGTGAAAACTGACCCAAGCATCGTGTTAAATAACGAAGATTGTCCATGGTTGCGTCTCAGGCTGGGCATAAAACCCGATACCCGAATCCCGAACCCGAAATACCCGAGCCCGAACCCGTATAACCCGAACCCGCACAACCCGAACACTGAATCGGGTAGCAGTTTTGGAAACCCGAAATTTATTGAGCAAATTCGGGTTAGATGTGACGGAACCCGAACTACCCGAACTACCCGAAATATTAGAAAGCCCAGGAAAGAAATCACATAATTTTGCAAGGCCCGGCCCAACATCCCCACATGACCTAGTCCCTGGCTCCCTGTCCACGACCCCATCCCCATCCCTGTCCCGTACAGCCATACACATCAAGCCGGCGGCCGCATCCCAGGCAACCTTCCACTGGTGCCGGCAGACTTGCAAGCCCCAACGCCGGGCAACCTTCCTCCCATGCCGGCGGCCGCATCCCAGGCAACCACCCTCTGGTGCCGGCAGACTTGCTGCCGCACTGGCCGACGCACACATCACTCACGGCGTGCACCTCGGGAGCGGGAAGGACGCGCACGGCGCCGCACCGGGCCGTCGATGCGTCGTGCGTCTACTTCCTGGTCTCCGTTGAGTACCTCCTGGCCCCAGAGCTGCACACCAGCGTACGGCGCGGCCGCGAGCACCGAGTCCGTGATGTCGGGGAGCTGCACGTCGGCGTACGGCGCGGCCGCGAGCACCGAGTCCACCGTGCTCTGAATCGAACTTCCGCTCCGCTTGCTTGCCGAGAAGCCACAATCTTCCCCGACGCAGCTAGCTTGATGCTCGACCGACGTCCTCCAGTTCCATATCGAGGCTTCCGTTTCTTTCTTTGATGATTATTCGGGCAAATCGGGATTTCCCGAACCCGAACCCGAATTTTCGGGTACCCGAAATGTCGGGTAGCAAAAATTACAGGAAAATTTCGGGTGTCATTTTCGAAAACCCGATTTTTCTAAAACCCGAATTACCCGACCCGAAAATTCGGGTTTACCCGAACGCCCAGCCTGAGTTGCGTCGCAATCAGAAGAAAGGGAAACACACGAAGAAAACTCAGAAGACTAGATAGGGATGTGTTGGTGATGTGTAATAATAAACTTGGCATAGTTTGTTTGAATGGGTCCATATTCCACACAAACATGCATCTTGGAAGCACGGACAATGTATTAAACCTTTATCAAATGCACACGGTTTCCCCGTCATACAGCCCAACGGTGGCTCGTGAGTGCCTGCATATCAAATGCACCGTTGGGCTGTATGACGGGAATCCGAATGATTTGTATTCGGTCGATGAACTGAAGTGAGCAGCAAATCGACCTTCGATCCAAGCAGCCGCAAGACTTCTTTGATGATCTAACTACTCGGCAATTCATCATTGTGTCACCCTAATCCAGTGGTTGGATTCAACCTACCCGAGGGCTTGTGTTAGGGAACATGCCAGCGGGTAGGCTAAATCCAACCATTGGGTTCGGTGGCAAAGGTAGACGCTCGTTGTGTGCCATTTCGCAGCAGGGACGTCGCTATTTATAGGCGATTAGAGAAACACACCCCTGATCCAACGGCTCACAAGCGCTGTAAAGAAACACACCCCTGATCCAACGGCTCACAAGTGCTTGAAAGAAACACACGATCCGTGTGCTTCTTTAGTCCCGGTTGGTAACACGAACCGGTACTAAAGGCACTGATCCAACAGCTCACAAACGCTCGAAGGAAACACACGATCCGTGTGCTTCTGATCCAACGGCTCACAAGCGCTCTAAAGAAACACACCCCTGATCCAACGGCTCACAAGCGCTTGAAAGAAACACACGATCCGTGTGCTTCTTTAGTCCCGGTTGGTAACACGAACCGGTACTGAAGGCCCTGATCCAACAGCTCACAAGCGCTCGAAGGAAACACACGATCCGTGTGCTTCTGATCCAACGGCTCACAAGCGCCCTAAAGAAACACACCCCTGATCCAACGGCTCACAAGCGCTTGAAAGAAACACACGATCCGTGTGCTTCTTTAGTCCCGGTTGGTAACACGAACCGGTACTAAAGGCCCTGATCACTCTATATATATATGTAGGCTTGGCCTCCATTACCATATCACATCTAAACTCATATCTGCAATCTCATCACTCGGCGACGATGTCCATGTTGGACCAGAGGGGCAATGTGCGGGACTGGGCTCCACCGGGCTGGCACTGGGAGGTGCTACCTTCCGGGACGCGCAGCTTGGTGAGGAATCCGGGTGACGTCGTCGACCCGGATCTTCTGTGGTGGCAGTCGCGTGGGCCACGCTCGGTGCAGAGGGAGCCGGCCTCCGAGGAGGTGGTACGTCGCCGTATCAGGGAGGAGGATGAGCACGTCCGTCGCTACATGTATCTATTGGATAGGCAGTATGACAGTAGGTGGTCGTTTCTTCAGAGGGTTCCTTCTCACGTGAGCTATGACCCTGTGAGGGTTCCTTCTCTTTGGATGCGCAGCGCCGGAGGCTCAGCACCCCGCAGCTCAGGAACTTGGAATATGTCCTAGGCAGTACGACAGTTCTGTTGAAAACTTGTTCACAACAAAGAGCTATCTCCTCCTAACATTCTAGGGTTTCTGTTGAAATAACGGGTGTTATGGCCAAATACATGGCATAGTTTGTTTGAATGGGTCCATATTCCACACAAACATGCATCTTGGAAGCACGGACAATGTTGACGAAGGAAGTTTTTTTATTTAATAAAAAAACCATTTTCCATTTTTCGAGTGTCAGAAATGGTTTTTTTTTTGTGAAGGACCTACCAGAAATATGTTGCAAAACTTGGGTGATTCATTTTTTTAATATGCTAGAACATGTTATATGCACAAATAATCAATTTGTTTTCAAAGAAAAGATTTCCATCCACCTCTTTTAAAAATCACAAATTTATGCCGATTCTGCTGGAAATGGGACAAATTTCTAGACTTAATTATAGTTTCTAGAAATATTTAATTCCATTTTGAAATTTAAAAATTTGAAAATGTTACAAAACATCACAAAATTATTATTAGTTGATAGCTTTTAATTTTACAAAATTTTAGAAATTGGTTTCATGTCATTTGGACTTTTCTTTCAAAAGTTATAATTGTTTTAATAAAACAGGAAAGAAAAAGAGAGAAAAAACCCTTTGGTACCGGTTAGTGAGAAAAACCGGTACCAAAGGTCCAGCGGTTCGCGCGCAATTTTTGGTGGATCTGTGGTACCGGTTGGTAGCTACAACCGGTACCAAAGCACCTTTGGTACCGGTTGGTGGCACAAACCGGTACCAAAGGTCAAAAACAAGGCTCCAAGAGCGCGGGACTTGGCCATTCTTGGCCAAATCACCGCAGACGAACCGACGCGCCTCCGGGCTCCTAATCGCCGACGAGACGCCGTCAGGCTGCCGCCGCCGGGAATCGCTCCCTCGCGCTCTGCGCCGCCGCCTGCCCCTCCACCTCCGTGCGCCGCCGGCCCCACCACGCTCCTCCGCCTCCACCACCGTGCGCCGCCGGCCCCTGCCCCTCCACCTCCGTGCGCCGCCGGCCCCTGCCCCTCCACCTCCGTGCGCCGCCGGCCCCTGCCCCTGCTCCACCACGCGCCTCCGCCTCCACCACGCGCCTCCGCCTCCACCACCTCGCCTCCACCACGCGCCTCCGCCTCCGCCTCCGGCCGTCTCCACGCGCCTCCACCACGCGCCTCCGCCTCCGCCTCCGGCCGCAGGTACTAGTTTTTTTTTGTTTTTTTTTCTTAGTGGTTATTGTTATTTTTACTTATTTACAAATGTCTCAATATTGTTACATATAAATTTAAGTAAATAGAAACACTAGAAAATTAGTATTAGAATTGTTAGAATTTTTAAGTACTTAGAATTATTAGTTTTTTAAGTACTTAGATATTAGTTTTTTTAAGTACTTAAATATTAGTTTTTTTAGTACTTAGAATTATTAGAATTTTTAAGTACTTAGATATTAGTTTTTTTAGTACTTAGAATTTTTAAAAACTTAGATATTAGTTTTTTTAGTACTTAGAATTATTAGAATTTTTAGAATAGAATATTAGTATTAGAATATTAGTATTAGAATTATTAGTATTAAAATATTAGTGTTAGAATTTTGTAGTGAATTGCTATTTAAAATTTTCTATTTCAAATTTGCCAAGTGAATTTGCTATTTAAAATTTTGTAGTGACATTGAGCTATGGATCCGGACTCCCCCCCCCCCCCCTTCATCCGAAATGAGGAGGAAGAAGATTTGGTGCAACAAGTGATATATAATAATGCCCGACCATATGAGGATGACGATGGCGAAGACTTAACCACACAATTTCTGAACGACTCCGGTGAAGGACTTGAGTCTGAAGAAAGAAGGGCCGACGAAGTGCCCTTAACAAACTCCGGCAAGGTGTATATTATGGCAATGCTATATCAGTAGATGCATTGATTTATTTGTATTGCACTTATTAACGAACCTTTTTTATTTTAGCCTTGTGGATCATCGAGCAAATCTGCTAAAAAGCAAGGTCCTCGAGGCCCGACAAAACCTCTATCGGGCGAGGCTAAATTATCCCTCACCGCATTTAAGGCTAGTGGCGAACCGGTGGAACCAGCAGAGAACGTCAAAAAATTTATAAGTCAAGCTGGAGTTCTTGTTAGGGACATTGTACCGATCACCATTCCAGATTGGCATAAGCCGAAGAAGGCGGGGGTTGGCGATGAAGCTAGTTACGTCAGCGACGCTACAAAAGAGGTACTTTGGGGGAGTCTGCTGCCATACTTCAACCTACCGGTAGGCTTCACGGAAGGCCAGACGAAGAAGCTCAAGGAATGGACTTTTAAGAAGATGGCCGTACAATTCCAGACCTGGAAGAAAAAATTATGGGACAACTATGGACCTGAAGGTCCAGAATTCACTGGAAGATTTGAGAAGCTAAAAGCCCTCTGTCCCGCATTTAAGGCGTATAGGAGCTCGTCAGAGTATAAGGCCCGATCAGCCATAAATGTAGAAAATGCTAAGAAGAAGCAATATTTTCATAAATTGGGGTCAGGTGGCTACAAGAGTGCCATTCCTAAGTGGAAAGCATATGAAGCTGAACTGCTGAAAAACGGGGTCATGCCACAGACATACGACTGGCCCGAGCGGTCCAAGTTCTGGTTGTACGCGCATGGGGCAGGGTTGGACCCAAAGACAGGGCGAATCGTTGCAAAGGGTAAATGGAAGACGAAAATTGAAAAAATCGCCAAGGAGCTTGAAGATGCAGTAGATAAGGTCAGAAAAGGAGTGTACATTCCCGATAGAGAGAATGACGAGTTGACACTAGCTCTGGGGAATCCAGAACACGTTGGACGAGTACGAACCCTCCCAGGTCTCACCATGAAGGATGCGTGGCCGGAGTGCGCAGACAGTTATAGAAGCCGTTCGAGAATGAAGAAGAAGTGCGCTGACCGATTATCGACATTGGAACTTAGGGTGCAGCAGCTGGAGCAGAATCTAACAGACTCAACTACTAGTCGGCAGAGGGCACCTGATCAGCAACTTCTTATAGAAGATCCTCAAGCCGATGCCGCCCCATCTCAGCCGAAAAGCAGCGTGGGTTCCTCGCATCTTGAAGGATGTGGAGCAAGCTACCCCGTGGATTATGTCACGGAGAAGACAAAGTGCGAGCTACATGTGCCAATAAGGAACATGTCCGTTAAGGTGGCGGTCGGCTATGTTTACCCACAACAAGATGGAGCAACGCACCATCATCAGCCCATTCCAGCTGACTGTGCTCTTGTCGGGGTGGATGACATTGTGCCTACTTATGAAACAATGGATCTTGATCATCCTGGAGGTGACGAGGAGAAGACACAGGGCGATGTCAAGCGCGGTTTCGCCCTCTGGAAAAAACTATACATCGTCTTTTCAGGCCCCGTGCCAAGGCCACCGACTCCTCGTGGTAGAAGTCCACATGTGCAACAAAGTCCACATGAGCCGCAAGGGCCATCGACTACTCCTGCTGGTAGTCCACATGAGCAGGAAGGGCCATCGACTCCTCGTGGTAGCAGTCCACATGAGCAGCAAGGGCCATCGACTCCTCGTGGTAGCAGTCCACATGAGCAACAAAGTCCACACCTACCGGAGGGGGGGCCTAGCGCGAGTCCACCACCTCGGTTACCTCCGCGTAAGAGAGCGCCCGTTAAGCGGAACGGTTCGCCGCCTAGGAAGATGCCTAGATTGGAGAGAACACGGCCGCCTCTTGAGAAGTTACCTTGGGAAAGATCTGAAGAGGAAAACAAGGCCATCGTTCAAGCCCAGGTGGATGCCCATTTTGCTAAGAAAGTGCCAGAGATACCTTTTGTGAAGACGCTAGATCCGGTGAAAGTCGTGCGTACCGTGGAGAATCTATATGACCCTGAACCGGTGTCATCAGACTATACGCGTTCTATTGAAAGGTCATATGACGAGATGGTCAGGGTGCAAAAAGGAGAACCGGTGATCCAAGTGGAAAAAGGGAAACAGGTGGTCGAGTCAAATAAAAGGAAACAAGTTCCCCAGCTCGGAGAACAACCCGTTCAATCGGTCCCCCCTCTCAAGGTGTTTGACGAGAAGGCCATTCAAAGTCGTCAACAACAAACAACCGGTACCGATGACGCCTTACTTGAAGTAGCATATCAATTTGTTCAAGGGAATAATTTGGTCGAGAATGTCCGCGCCCTACCAACAAGAATGCGCCAACTGCATAGCTGGTACTTGAATAGTGCAAAGGACGGGTTCGATTCTATCATGGTGAGAGTTAAGGAGGAGCACTACTTCCAAGAATACGCTGTGTCCGTTGACTTCAAGGAACTTTTTCAGTTATACAATCTCCTGGCCATAGACAAATCGTTGCTCAGTTGCTATTGTCTGTAAGTGATTTATTTATGTAATTTGAGAAGTCTTAAGCTCAGTTCGTTCATTTTCTGCAATTGTCCTCAATTTAATCTTTTGTGCGCTATATTATGCAGATTGAAGATGCTCGAATGCAAAAGGGATGATATCAACGACATTGGGTTCATTGACGCGGAGACAATGCATCAAGTAACCATAACGGATCCCCTGCATAACAAGGATACACCGGCGACTTTGCTAAGGTTTTTGAAGCGACAACGTGACAAAAAACAAATACTTTGGCCTTACTTGTTCGAGTGAGTGTTACTGTCTTCTTTATCGTCATTATTTGAATACTTTGGCCAGATGTTAAAATTTTAAGTAATGAGTTATATCTATGACACTGCATATTTAAACGTGCGCAGCTTCCACTATATTCTTATCGTCATTAAAATGCACGATGGAGAAGTTCTAGTTTATGACTCACTAACCACAAAGCCTCTAAAGTACAAGCACTGTTTTGATATGCTCAAAAGGTAATTTTAATTAATTCTTATCGGCTTCATCGTTAATTTGATGATGTCAACTCTTTTATTGATTTTCTTTGTCGGGCAGCGTATGGGAAACGTTCATCGCGGAAGATCCGGAAGCTGGATGGAAACCGAAGCTGATATGGCGTCCGAGAGTAAGTACTACTATATACCTAGCTACGTCCACACACATTTATCATACTTGATTATTGTTTGATTGAATTATATTCGTATACAGAAATGCGAGCAACAACCACAGGGGACTAATCTATGTGGTTACTATGTTTGTGAGAACATTCACAAGATTGTCAACGAGAGAGCGAATAGTAAATTCAATAAAGAGGTACGTAAACAATATTCACAAATTTATTTTGTTACCATCAGTTCTGCTGAGTTTCAGTCATAATTGTTTTATTATGATTTGATACATACATATACACATGACTCAATGTATTCATTTCGATCTCATTCATTTGTAGTTGGCAAGAAAGCGGGAGAAGCTCCCCCGAAAGCTCCGCTTCCAAGCAATTAGCGAGGAATTGGCGGGATTTTTCATTCGGGAAGTCATACCTCCTTCCGGAGAGTACCACCTTGTTTCAATATAGTATGCCTCAATGTAATAGTGAGCTAGGAACATGTAATATATTGTATGTCTCGGAGAGTACTACTTAATTTGCGATCTTATGTAATTAATTACTTTTGTTATATATATGCACCAAGTTGATATGCATCAAATTGATCTTCATGTAGATATCTTATATATTCCAAACGCGTTTCTGGCGCATCGAAGCGATACTGATACAACGAACGGTCCAAATACAGACCCTATAAACCCTGGATTCTCTGCGTTTTGGCACGGCAGAGAAATGCACAATTCTCTGCCGCGGCAGAGAGTGCAGGTTTACGGTCCCAACCCTTTGGTACCGGTTCCTGTTACGAACCGGTACCAAAGGTCTCCAGCCCTGAGGCTCCCGGCCAGCCCACGTGGAGGCCTCTCTGTAGTACCGGTTCCAGACTAGACCGGTACTAAAGGTTGGGGCCTTTAGTACCGATTAATTAGTACCGGTTGCCTAACCGGTACTAGAGGCACTCTGGAACCGGTACTAGAGCTTGTTTTTCCACTAGTGTCTGTAGCAGCGCATGGGCGCCTCCTAGGCTCCTGGCCTCCTGATTGTCGCTGATTTGGCTGATTTGTGTGGTTGGTGCCCAGGTGACGAGCACCTGATGATACAGAGTGTTGCTGCTACAAGATCTGTTTGCCGTAGGGTGTGATGAAGTCGGATGTGGGCAATATAATTCTATTTCTGTAGCGCATCAGACCAAATGATCTCCTCAATGTCACAAGAGCTACGAGTTCGCTTAATTTGTTGTGTTTGACTGCAGTAAGGTTCATCTGTTGAATATTTTTTTTGGTTCCTTCTTGGATTGTAGACAATACTTTTCCTTCTATCGTTAAATGGCCGTTGATTTGGAGTCAGTTAATTAAGTTCTTGCCTCTAAAATCTGCACAGTATGAATGTCCATAACCGTCATTCTATTTGACTAAAAAAATAATCTTCCTTTGAGATTAATTTGGTTGTGGATCAGATAAAATAACGGGTTCAGAAATAGGTGTGATACCTAAATAATAATTTTTACATGTAATTTAGCAAGTAATTTTCTGCATGATGATTTCATAGTTTTGAATAAACGTGATACATACAAAGAAGATTAAAAAGTAAATGGTGACTTTTTCTTCTTTTTATGAGGGTGGTTGTATAATGGTATATATCTAAAAGAATTGAAATCTTAGAGAAAGTCAAGATACTTCTAAAAGGATGGTACACTACGGGAAACAGGCGGTACGCCGACGGCTTTAAGCCGTCGGCATAGGAAGAAAGGCCGTCGGCACAAGCTACGCCGACGGCTGCCCTCGACGTACGTCCGTCGGCGTAATATAGCTTCGGCGTAGACATATTTGCCGTCGGCATAGCTCTCCCTACGCCGACGGCTTTGCCGTCGGCATATTTTTCCAATTTATTAAATTTCTTTTTTTATTTTTTATTCTTTTTCGAAATTTCTTACTTAGACACAGACTTAATCTATGATTTCACACTTAATCTCATGTCAAAGTATTTAGCCTGGTCAAACTTCCCACAGGGTCACCACCCATCGTTAAATTGCTCCAGCCCAAGCACGCTTAACCTTTATATTCCTTGCACATTAGCTACCAAATGAGATGTTAGAACTTACTGATATTATTATCCTATCAATCATATTAACTCCTGTGTCATGATGTTACACTTTTTTAAAGTTTAAATTTTAAAAATCTATTTGAATAAATAACAATGATTATGTAATAATATTTTTTGAATAAATAACAATAAAATGAATTTTACTTTATTTTTTACTGTTTACATTCAATATGGAATAATTCGTATCTTTAAATCCGTAAATCGAAATTTGACAAATAAAATGTCTAAGTCGATTAGAAAAATGAGAGGAATTCAAATATTACATCCATATCATCTTTTGCATCATATTTTGTGTACTTGCTTCACAAAAAAGGTCATTTTTGATATTTAGAAAATAAAAAATTATGTTTATAAAAATAATTTGAAAAACCTCAGTTCGGTAACATTGTTGCACATACCAAGATACACATATGTGCCAAATATGGGCACATTATCACAAATTGTTCCATGAAAATGGTTATATCTTGGTCGTTTGACTTCGAAAACATGGTCAAAATGGTCAACAAGGCTAGCCGTTGAAAGAAGTCGAGTTTTCCAAAACTATGGATGGTTCTAGGAAATAATCACTACTTGTGTACCTTAAAATGGTTTTTGGAAAAATTTCAGAGCAAACTATCGCACACTTGTAGTTCAAATTTGAATTACTTTCGAAAAATCGGCATAAAGTCATTTAAATGTGCGAAATTTGGTAGAAAGGGAGAAAATTCCTAATATTTTTGTATTATCATTTAAATATGGACTAATTTGTGTGAAAATTGGATGGGTGCCATTTTGCATCATATTTTGTGTACTTGCTTCACAAAACAAGTCGTTTTTGACATTTAGAAAATGAAAAATGATATTTATAAAAATAATTTGAAAAAACTCAGTTCGGTAACATTGTTGCCCATAAGATACACATATGTGCCAAATATGGGAACATTATCACAAACTATGCCACGAAAATGGTCATATATTGGTCGTTTGACTTGAAACCCATATATGTTTATGATGGGGTCGCAGCATGGAAAACAAAAATTTTCTACGCGGCAAAGCGGAATAAACCCCAAGGATCTAGATCTATGAGATGAAGATAGCGAAGATGAGATCCAATCTCTTACCCTCGAAGATCAACAAACGCGTTTTGTCGGTGCAGGGGTTGGCTAGTCGATCCCCGCAACTAGACTCGTCTAGTCGCGAGGAGATGTATTATCCTCGAGATCCAATCCGGTGAAGTGCAGCAACGGGCAGCACCTCCGCGGCGTCCACACGTACAGCTCGATGAAGCCGTCGACTCCTTGATCCCGCAAGCGAGACGACGTGGCCTTGATGATCTCAGCAGCACGACGGTAGTGCCGGTGATGATGATGATCTCCACACGCGAGGCTTCGCCAAACCAAGCGAGGGGAGAGGGAGAGGAGGAGGTGGCGCAGCCCCTAGGGCTAGGGGGTGCGGCTAGGTGTGGAGGTGAGATGGCGGCAGCCCTTCGGGGTAAGGGGTGCGGCTAGGGTTAGAGGGTGAGAGGGGGGGTGCGGCTAGGGGCAGCCTCCAAGGGTGTGGTGCGCCCCCCCTACCCCTCCTTATATAGGTGGCCGGCTAGGTCAAGGGGTAGGGGGGCCGGCCGGCCCCTCCTTGCTTGCCCCCCAAGTTGGAGTCCTTCTAGAACTCCTTCTTGGGCCCCTTTCCTAAAGGGGTGGAGAGCCCACCTCCTAGTCCAACTAGGAGTGGGACTCCCCTCTTACCTTAGCCGCACCAGCCCATGTGGGCTTAGGTGGTGCGCACCACCTAGGTGGTGGCAGCACCCCTTTGCACCATGTGGGCCCCATACAAAATATGGCCCCACTTCTAGACCCTTCTAGAACACTCCGGAACCTTCCGGTACCCTATAAATAATTTCCGGAACTTTTCCGAAACCTCCGGAAACCACTTTCCATATATGAATCTTATTCTCCGGACTCCTCCGGAACTCCTCGTGATGTCCGGGATCCCATCCGAGACTCCGAATCACCATTCGTTCATTTCATCATTTAATTCATCGCAAAACCTAATTTCATCGGAACGTTAAGTGTGTGACCCTACGGGTTCGAGAATGCATAGACATGATCATATCAATAATTAATAGCGGGACCGGGATGTCCATATTAATTCCTATACACTCAACGAAAACCTTTTCTCGATTGAACCACGATGCCGGAGATTCAATTAATCTCATATACGATTCCTTTTGTCTCACGATATTTTACTTGCCCGAGATATAATCGTTGACATCCCCATGTCTAGTTTAATCTCGTTACCGGCAAGTTCTCTTTACTCGACCATAATATAGGATCCCGGTGATTACAACCTAATCACATGTCTGCAGACTTTTGATGCTATATTACCGAGAAGGCCTGGAGATATCTTCTCCGTCACATGGAGGGACAAATTCCACTCTCGATTCATATTACCCAACAACCCACCATCGGAGATACCTGAAAGCCACCTTTATAATCACCCAGTTACGAAGTGACGTTTGATGTCCACAAAGTATTCCTCCGGTGAACGGGAGTGATATAATCTCATGGTCTAAGGAAACTATATTTGACATATTAAAGTGTTGACAACAAAACTTTTGTGACACGATTAATTGCAACTCTTTATTTGGGTCATGTCCATCACACCATTACTCCTAATGATATGACTCCGTTATCAAGTGACTATAACTAGTCCTGTAGAGGCTCACTAGGGACTCCGAGTGTTTATATTCCACACATGTATTATGTTTCCATTTAATACAATTATAGCATGGATAATAAACTATTATCATAAACGTGAATATGCTTAATAAACCATTTTATTATTGCCTCTAGGGCATATTCCCAACAGTTTATAGATGATAAACCTTTTTATGAAGTGATTTTTGTAAAGTTTGACAAAAATCAAGTTTATAATTTTTCCTGTCAAATAGTACACACAAGAGGACTCCATGCCAAAGGATTTATTTTTTGTTTAGATTTTCTTTATTTTCTTTGAGTTATTCGAAAACATGGTCAAAATGGTCAACAAGGCTATCCGTTGAAAGAAGTCGGTTTTTCCAAAACTATGGATGGTTCTATGAAATAATCAGTACTTGTGTACCTTAAAATGATTTTTGGAAAAAATTTAGAGCAAACTATCACACACTTGTAGTTCAAATTTGAATTACTTTCGATAAATCGGCATAAAGTCATTTAAATGTGCGAAATTTGGTAGAAAGGGAGAAAATTATTAATATTTATGTATTATCATTTAAATATGGACTAATTTGTGTGAAAATTGGATGGGTGCCATTTTGCGTCATATTTGGTGTACTTGCTTGACAAAACAAGTCGTTTTTGACATTTAGAAAATGAAAAATGATATTTATATAACTAATTTGAAAAAACTCAGTTCAGTAACATTGTTGCCCATACAAAGATACACATATGTGCCAAATATGGGAATATTATCACAGACTATGCCACGAAATGGTCATATATTGGTCGTTTGACTTGAAACCCATATATATTTATAGATGATAGATCTTTTTGTGAAGTGATTTTTTGTAAAGTTTGACAAAAATCAAGTTTATAATTTTTCCTGTCAACTGTACACATAAGAGGACTCCATGCCAAAGGATTTCTTTTTTTTTTGAGATTTCCTTTTTTTTCTTTAAGTTATTCGAAAACATGGTCAAAATGGTCAACAGGCTATCCGTTGAAAGAAGTCGGTTTTTACAAAAAAAATGGATGGTTCTATGAAATGATCACTACTTGCGTACCTTAAAATGATTTTTGGAAAAATTTCAGAGCAAACTATCACACACTTGTAGTTCAAATTTAAATTACTTTCGAAAAATCGGCATAAAGTCATTTAAATGTGCGAAACTTGGTAGAAAGGGAGAAAATTCCTAATATTTTTGTATTATCATTTAAATATGGACTAATTTGTGTGAAAATTGGATGGGTGCCATTTTGCATCATATTTTGTGTACTTGCTTCACAAAACAAGTCGTTTTTGACATTTAGAAAATGAAAATAATATTATAAAAATAATTTGAAAAACCCAATTCGGTAACATTGTTGTAGATCTCCTTATGCTCTTCGAAACAAGTTAAAGAAAATCAAAATCCGACTTCAAATGCGAAAGTTATGATCAAAACGGTGAGTAGTCATAGATCAAAATAAAGCTATGCCGAGGGCAATGCCGTCGGCATAGACCAAATATCTATGCCGAGGGAAATGCCGTCGGCGTAGAGAGGTCTACGCAGAGGGTGACCGTTGGCGTAGCCTGGATACGCCGGGTGCTTTTTCTACACCGACGGCCAAGTCGAAGGGTTGGCATCCGCGGGCTCTACGCCGACGGCCCCAACAAAAAGCCGTCGGCGTAGAGCGCCATTCCTGTAGTGGTAGAAGCTAAATCAAAGTTTACGTAAAACATGTTCCCATTTTTTATACTTAAAACATAAGATATTTGATTTATTTTATTGCCGTTGCAACGCACGGGCAGTTTGCTAGTATGTATACACACGCAAAAAATAGATTATGTTGATCCTTTTAGCATTTTCGTTTTTTAGAGGCTCTAGTGAGCTTGGGCTATAAAACGATGAACTCAAATAACTATCACTAGACATGATCATCGTAGATGCAATTGATCATGATGAACTCAAATAACGCACTGGACATGCATGGAGCACAAAGACGACGTGATAACTCATGATGCCATCGTCATCATCGACGCGGACGAGATGCCTCCGCTGTGCACGCCGCCGTTGTTGGACTCTGTCCACAGCCTTTTCATTAGGCTCCCCGTGCCTCTACTTCCACGACGACCTGCTACGCATTCTGCGCCGTTTGGGACTCTCCTCCTGTCATGGACGCCGCCGCCCAAGTGGAGGATGCAAGCGGTGGACCTGCTAGCCGGCCCGCCTGGAGATCGATGCAGGAAACAAAGCCTTGAACGCGGGAGGAAGGACGCCGCGCTTGCTACACGTACACGCCGTCAATGTCTCTGAATTAAAGGACGAGAAAGCAAAAAAAAAAATGCAGAAACACATTAGGATGCGTAAAACACACACTCTTTGGGTTGTTTAGAGCATCTCTAACAAATGCCCTTATTACCACTCGTGCCCTTAAAACCGTCATTTAGACACAGGAGGGCAAAAAAACATTCTTCAACAGATGTCCTATATAGTGTCCTAAAATAGGGATGCTCCAATTTCGGTTCCTCTCTGCCCCAAATTTGGGGCGGAGAGGGCCACGCGGGGAGCTGCCCTATCATGTCCATTTCATCGCGTGCAGCCAACTACCAAGCTAAAACCCCCTCCCGCCCCCGTGTCGCGAATGCGCCTCCCCGATTCGGCCGCCGTCGGCCCCGATTTGCCCGACGACAGCCCCCCTCCGCCGCGAAACTTCCATTTATTCAATAGCCACTCCAATGGCGAGAGGGGTGGGAAACTCCCGAATCCCCATCTCTCCTATGTAAATAGGGGTAGGGGTAGGTTGCTTGGAGGTTCCATTGTGTTGGTGGTGGATGTGCCGCATCGCCATTGTTCGCGTACCTTTGGGCCCCATCGTGTTCATGAACTACGAATCGTGCTCCTAAAGATTATAGATTCACGTTGTGCTATTGTGCAGTGAGGGTATAGTCTTCACACTGTCCAGCTTCAGTGGTAAGATATGTTTTCTTCGCCAAAGTAGGATGTTGATGGCGATAAATTTAGCGTTGTATATAATGCCACAGGCTCGGCTCCGTCACGACATCACTTTCTCGCATGCCAGCGAGAGGCCGACTAGAACCTTGTACTGGAGGGTGGTTGGTTCAGTTACTCTATTCGAGGTATAAAACATAATATGTTACGGTACTCATCCTCACATATGGCGAGGCGTTTTGGTGCCCGGGCTCATATGAGCCCGGTTTGTTTTCGATTTTTTTGAAATAGTAAAATGCTACGAAAAATTCTGAAAAAAATTGTACATGAACATATTGGAGTATTCAACACTTGTGTAAATTTTCGACAGAAAACATCAAATTTTGCGCCCTGTGCAAAAAAGACAAATCTGTCTTTTTGAATAGGTGAACAGTCCACTATTCAAAAAGACAGATTTTTGTCTTTTTTGCACAGGGCGCAA
The DNA here is from genome assembly GCA_012064385.1 of Puccinellia tenuiflora. Lineage (NCBI taxonomy): Eukaryota > Viridiplantae > Streptophyta > Magnoliopsida > Poales > Poaceae > Puccinellia > Puccinellia tenuiflora. Next base: position 250,550 of record QRDG01000126.1, read on the forward strand.
AATTTGATGTTTTCTGTCGAAAATTTACACGAGTGTTGCGCGCATGAATATGTTCCCGCATAATTTGTTTCAGAATTTTTAGACGCGTTTTCAAATTTTAAAAAAATCAGAAAGGGCAGCCGGGCTCAGATGAGCCCGGGCTCCGAATTGCGTTTCCGAGATAGTACATAGTACCTTCAAAGTCATTTGTACATTTGGATGGACTCCTACACTCTAAAAACACTCAACAAATATTGTGTGACCTTAACACATAGACACGTAACCTTAACAGCAGATATTTTTCATGTCAAAGCTCCTCATAGGCGTACTAATGAGAAAAATCTAATTAATCGAAGATACAAAACTTCATGATCTCATGGTATTCATAAGATTTCACTCCTCAGCATCGGCTTCCTCACGGAAGAGCCACGTCACCGGCACCTCTCCATCCCCCGGCGAGTGCATCGGCAAAACCTCGCTGACGCTCCCATCCTTCATGTCATACACGTTGGCCAAGACATCGTTCAAAGGTGGACCTTCCATTCCGCCGGAATCATCGAGGAAGAAGATCTGATTGCCGCGCACTCCATGCCGATCTGCGCGCACGGCCCTAGAGCATAGCCGGCCGACGAAGAGCGCCTCCTCACTCCCCAGGGTGTTTACCTGGACCCACCGTGACGACCAAAGGTCAGCCTGGAACACCGCAAACTCGTACGTCGTCGAGCCATATTCTAGCATTATCCTGCAGACCATGAGCAGGCCGCCGCCGCGTGGTCTGACGACGAGGTAGCGCATTCGGGTATACTCCTGTAAGTCGTAGTGGCAGCTGGCGCCCTCGATGGCGTGCTCGACGTCGGTTATCCTGGGCACGCCCCTCTCGTCGTCGTAGCCGGCCTCCAAGGCGAAAAGGTCCCCGTCGTTGGTGAGCGCATAGAGCTTCCCATTGAAGAACACCATGTCGGCGTACCAGCGCCAGGAGTCGTCATGCGGGCTGAGAGACCACGACCACTCCGACTCCGGGTCCGGGCTATGGAGAGCAACCTTGGCGGAACTCTCATGGCCGAGGATGGCGGCGAGGAGGCCGTCCGGGCAGACCACGAGCTTCCTGACGGGCATCTCCTCGCTCGAGTAGTCACCCGGCTCGTCATCCTCCTCGTGGACACGGACACCGGACGGGACGGGAGCTCCCTCTCCCTGCCGGTGAAAGGTGTTACGATCCCACTTGATATTACACAGCTAGCGGAAGGATAACACGATTTGGAGTGGTTCCGGATACAAGGATCTAGTAGAAGAGAAGAAGAGGATACACCAGATAGAGATTCAGGGAGGAAGAAGAAGACAGCCGCCCTTGCCAGGGTCCTCCGTTTCAGGTTCCGGTTCTTCGATAGATCTGGCCGGATCGTCGATTCCCCTTTTAAGTGTAGCTGCTGGTCACCTAGTTCTCTCATGCCTTGGGCCTGTAGCCCTCTCCTTGCATCAGCCCAGGCGATCCGGTATCTTGGCCCACACGGTCCGTGACATTCTCCCCTCCTTAACATCCGGCTTGCCCTCAAGCCGCCATCCTCGAACAGCCGAGGAGTGTGACCACCAGGATCCCACGGAGCATACAACTTCAGGTCCCATACAGCGGAGAGAAGGGTGCAGTTCCATGTGTCAAACCAGCTGCACACCAGCAAAGGCCAGGTTGCCGAATTAGCCTGCCTCCTGGTACTCCCTCTCATGCTTCTATCCTCCAAGCACACAATCAGTTCTGAAGCACCCTGAGAGATACCCATGAAGACAAAACATCTCCCCTTGGAATTGAACACAAACGAATGTATTCGCCGCCCCATAACTCCACACTGATCCCCCGTGGGCATGACATCCTCACCAGCACTGTGATCGGACAACAGAGTTGCGCGGCTACAGCACATCAGAACAAACCGATGACATATCCAGTCAGTACCTTGATGCTGAAAGATCAACAATTTTGAAGGATCAGCTATGACATTTTTCGCCAGGTGAGTACGGATGTCCTTGTTTAGTGCAAAATTTATCCGAGCACCATCCTCTGGAAGAAACCCAATCAGAAGTATGTGCTTCCATTGCAGAGCATATGCCACTGACATAATTTTCATCCCACAGGCGCATATACGAGGGAACACCTCCGCCATATCAGAAACCATGTTGTTCAGGTTATTCCTCATATAGAATGTACCTTCATTTGCACTAGAGATGCTTGAGCAGTACAGCCCCATATAAGGAATATATGCAAGAGTTGTCTCAGGGCACTGTAAGTGGCAAGCATTCTGGTTGATTAATACTCTGCTAGGGAACGTACTGCCACTGTCAGTCAAAATGATAGTCATATGCCAGTCTAAACTGAGGATACCACAACAGCAAGATTTTCCAGATGACTCACAAATTGGAAACTTTGTGCGTATATCTTGAGCTGCTGGTCGTGACGTGTGAGGCGCAAGCAAGGTATGCTCAAAATACAAACTCTGCACCATCAGCTTCTTTAGTAAAATATCATGAATAGCTTGGGACCATGAAATTTTGTTGAGGTCAGAGAGAAATACTTCTGGTCCAGGATCCCAAAGTGGCAGTACCCATTCATCATATAGAACCACAAATGGAGAATTAAGCGCATACAACAGTTTGCTGTGCTGTTTATGTATAAGAACTCCAGTGAAAAAGTACCCAGGCCAACCAGACGCATCCTGATTCACACAAGGAAACTGAGCATAAGAGACATCTTGCTGTCCGGAATTCCAAGGTTGCAGTACCAATTCATCCCATAGAACAGCGAACAGAAGAATCGTTGTAGGATCATCACATACACAAGAAGCAAGCCAATCTGAACATCTAATAGCAGCAGTAAACAGTAGGTTCATCCGACTCCGAGTGATAAAATACCCAGGCCAATAAGAAGCATCCTGAATTGCACAAGACAACTGATCGTATGAGCTACCTGACCTCCTTATTGAATTCAAAACAGGTGATTCCTTCGGTTGAAAACAACAAAAATAATGCTCAGCCTCTTGAGGAAAAGACCAACAAATTGCCACAGGTGATCTGCAAGGGAAACCCAATAGGTGCAGGTCCACAGTACTAAGTACCCTAAAAGCAGTTTCTCTTGCCATGAAGTAATTACTTGACATTTGTATTGAAGGCTCCTTGCATATAGCGACAGAACAACCAGCGAATAACCATGAACCATTGCAATCAGTATTGTCACCACCCAAGTACTTGCAATTCAAGGCTACAGAAATGCCGCTGTCCAAGAGAACTGTCGGCAAGTTGACGAGCGTAGAATCATGTGACAATAGCTTCAGTTCAAGGCTTCTGACAATAACGCGCATAGGGAATCCGAAGATAGGACATGAAGACCAAACACGAGTAATATGGAGTGTGTAGACTGACTGCACATACTCACTAACAAACTCCAAATATTCAAGACATAAGAGCACGCCATGCCAGCATCTCAATTCACTAGCACTACACATGTCGAGGATAGTGATGCAACTAGTGGAGGTGCAGAGATTACCATGGTAGCCCGAGACTTGGAACTCAATAACATCGCCAAATGTTGTCGAAGTGGAAGAACTACCAGAAGTGCATCGCCGAGACGTTTTCCTGACGGCATCCCTTGGAGACTCACGGCTGTAACTTATCCTGAAAGAAGGCCATGGCAGGGGCCTTGTCTCATCTCCATTGGCATGAACAGCAAGGAAGAAAGGCCAGGGAACAGGCCGATGTACAGGGAACTTGGTTATGGCGTGCTGACTAGCAATCGACTCGGTCATAGTCCGTGGCGACGACGCAACCAATACCAAGGCGGCCACAGGACCTTGGGGCAGCCAAAACGTCGAGCAGGTTGTGGGCATGGTGGTGATGGAGCTGGTACATGCCGATAAGACCTCGTCGAGGGTCTCCTTGCCGATGTTAGTTGGCGATGGCGAGCAGAGAAGCGCCGTTGGCTCCGCCGAGAGCTCGGGAACGCCGTTATGTCGTAGCGCCACCGTGGTGACTCCAGCGATCTGGAAGGGGATGTCCTGCTCGGTCTCGGAGCACGTAGGCGCGGGCACCTCCGCGACGCGGCCGTTGGTGTCGAGCGGAGGGGCGCAGGTGCAGACCTCGATGCAAGAGGTTGCTGCAGCGGCGGATGTCTGATTGGATGCCGATGCCGGCTTGGATGATGAAGAGGGCGCGTCCGCCGAGAGTAGAAGCAGCGGACGCATATCCGTGCCCGCCTCCGGTTCCGCTGGGTGCGTGGTGTCGACGACGCGAGCCTGGAGGTCGCCCACCTCAGCCCGTAGCGCGTCCACCGCACGCCCCACTCCTGGGCGGCACTGGTTCAGCTCGAGGACGAGTGGATGCAAGTCGTCGAGCTTCGCGTTCATGGAGGAGATCGCAGCGGCCAGATCCGCTAGCAACTTCGCCTGATCTTCCATGGCCATGGCTCCCGACTGGCGATTGATCGACCGGACAGATTGGTGGAGAAAAAAAAAATCAGGTGGATGTGAATGGCTCTGATACCAGATTGTTACGATCCCACTTGATATTACACAGCTAGCGGAAGGATAACACGATTTGGAGTGGTTCCGGATACAAGGATCTAGTAGAAGAGAAGAAGAGGATACACCAGATAGAGATTCAGGGAGGAAGAAGAAGACAGCCGCCCTTGCCAGGGTCCTCCGTTTCAGGTTCCGGTTCTTCGATAGATCTGGCCGGATCGTCGATTCCCCTTTTAAGTGTAGCTGCTGGTCACCTAGTTCTCTCATGCCTTGGGCCTGTAGCCCTCTCCTTGCATCAGCCCAGGCGATCCGGTATCTTGGCCCACACGGTCCGTGACAAAAGGGTTCACCAGCTTGTACACGCCGCTGTCGATGCTAGAGAAGATGAGAAGCTCGCTGCTAGTCGCGCCACGGTAGGGACGGCGGCGTAAATCATCCCTGGGCTTCAAGACGGAGGAGTCTCCAGCCTGGAAGGTGAAGACGCTTCCGTCCGGCCGAGCCAGGCAGAGCTTGGGCAGGGAGCGGGGCAAGCGTAGATGCAGGGCGCGGCGCCAATGGTGGCAGACGGCGGCGAGGCTGAGACAGTCGTGGATGGACGGGAGGCGGCACATGACCTGGTAGAGGATGTCTGCGTGGAGCTCCGACCAGCCCCCGCCGCCGCCGTCACGTGGCTTGACCTGGGAGCGCCTGCTGCGCCACCGCCCACAAGCGGCGCCGAAGTGCATGATCTCGTCGGCAAGGTCCTCCATTGGTGAGAGATTTGGATGCACGTACGCGATGGATGGAGTAGACGTCGTCGGCGATCGATTAGACCTCCACCTATACCATGTACCCTCCCGTATGCAAAGTCAGAATCGAACTCTGTCAGAAATCTCAGGCTCCACCAGGATATCTTATCTCCCTCAAAAAAATAGGACATTCTTTCCTAACTAAACCGATGCTAGCACAGGTAGTAGCCTACCTGTACTCGGACACGGCATGACCTATACTCAAACTAAAACACTAAGGATATGGAATGTCCTATCCACATATTTTAAGGATATTACTTAGTGAAACTAGCGAGAGCAGAGGAGTTATTCGTGGAATAAGTAAATAATTGACACTTTTACATTTCTCTTGATCATCTCTATATATTTTCACCTGGGTGCTGCAATAAGGCTAGAAGCACTGGGAAGAGGAAAAAAAACCTTGCGTCGCTCCCCAGGGCGGCGCCAGGGGTGAAGACCTAGCCGCCGAAGGCCTCAAGAAGGCGGATTCCCCTCTGCCGCTGCCGCCGGCATTGGCCGCAGTGGCGGCGCCCCTGGCATCAAAGGCGCCTGGGCGGGAGGCTTGCTGCGGCTGCTCCGCGGGTGCGGCTGGGGCGGTGTCCGCGGAGATGCTCGTGTGCATCGGTCAGGGCGGCATCCCTTGGCCGTGCGGCGGCGGCCGTCTTCTCCATGGCCGGTGGCGTCTCCGGCTGCTGTTCTGGCTATGATTGGTTGCGGTCAGCCGTGGATCTGATCCCGTCCAGATCCGTCGCTGGTGTGGTTTTGGCCGGCCGGCGGCGCGTAGAGGTTCGGTGAGGGGTTGCTGGAGAGCCTTTGCCGGTGTTCCGGGGGGTGGCCCTGCTGGTCTTCGAGTACCAAACAATCGATCTGCTACATATGCTTCTCCATGTTCTGGTTGCCGACGTGTTCCGGGCTTTCCATCGGAGTTCTCCGCGGTTGGCGCATGGTGTCTTTGGATATCTAGATCGGAATTGATCCGGTCGTGCGCGCTCTCATCTATGGCCAGAGATGCTTCATGAGGGCGAGGCGCAAAGCTTCGCTGTCTTGTCGTGGTCATGCGATATGTCTAAAATAGATTTCCATGATATTGACAGTAGCGAAGAAAGTCATGGTGGCTGTGATCGGAGGATTGTGCTGGTGGAGAGGAGGTTTGGTTGCGATGAATACTCTAGGCAAAGGTTTTCTGTGTGTCGGGTCTTGGGGACTTGCAGCAGCGGACTTGGCAATAAGGGGCGGCAACACAGTTGGACAGCATTCCGGTGGTACTAAGTATCGAGCCGTGATGTTCAGAGTGAAAGCTCAAGGTCTAACCTTTATTGGTTGTACCTGGCAATGGCCTTGCTGAAGGCATTGTTTTGGAATCACGGTCTTTCTTCAGGGTGAAAGACCAAGGTCTGGCCTTCATTGGTTGTACCTAGCAATGGCCTTGCTGGAGACATTGTTTTGGAGAACCTATTTGCGATCCGGGTGTTGTATTTTTTGTGGTGGTTAGAGTGTTGCTGTTGCAAGTGTTACATCACTCCGACAGGGTCTTTGTTTTAATTTTCTCTCTTTTTTATTTTATTTCTTGACTGTGTGCATCCTGGATGTCTTTCGATATCTTGTTGATGTAGAGGCTGGATGTAATCAATATCTTTTCGATATTAATATATTCCCTTTATAAAAAAAATATAGTTTCACCTAACCTTGAGAGTCGTTTGTAGTTTTGTACATTTTTGAGTCACTCATACACTCTAAAACACCCAACGGGTTTTGTGGGACCTGAACACATAGACGTGTTTACTAGCAGCGCGCCCACGTTCGACACGGTGCTACTAAATAGCAACGACGTGTGTTTTTTTGGCCCGCTGCTAGTAAGCAATTGGCTATAAGCTTTTTCTTACTAGTGTGTTCACTTAATTTTACTTAAAACACTAGCAGATAACCCGAACCATCCAGGAAGAAGATCTGATTGTCTTGCCGATATGCGCACACAAACCTGGAGCATAGCCAGCCGACGAAGAGCATGCCTTTAGAAACATTACAAATATTCTACATCCGAAAGCGTTTTCGTGAAAGACTCGACTCCATCTCTTCCCCTTTGACCTGCAATAGTATGTGTGAGCCAAGAGGGCCGCGGCCTCATTCTCCAAATGGGTTTCCCTCCTCTTGGATAGCCACTCCAATGGGGAGAGGGCTGGGAAACTTCGAGTCCCCGTGTCTCCCATGTTATTAGGGGTAGGAGTGTTATTATTCTGAGGGTGAAGGTGCCGCATCGCTATTGTCCGAGTCAACTTTAGAGCAACTCCAGCCGTTGGCCCCCCCAGGCCGAATTGTCGGTGTTTTTTTGGGCCTGCTGGGGGCGCCGGCGGAAAAAAACGGCCTGGGGGCGGACCGATTCCCAGCCGCGGCCCCAAGGCCGATCGATAGAATTATTTACAGAAAAAATTGTTCGACGAACTTACGCGAAATTTGTTCAAACATAGACGATATTTGTTCAAACTTAACGATATTTGTTCGAACAAGATTACAAAAAAAAATTAAAAAATGGTGGCGCGGCGTCTACATTCCGAAGTGGTGGTAGAACCGCGTGTGGTCCCCGTCGTCGGAGTCGTCGGAGTCGCCACCGGTCAGAGGAGGAGCAGGAGCACTGCATCCAGCACCGTCGCCGCCGGTGCCGGGCTCCTCCTTCGACGTCAGCAGGCGGGAGGAGCTCCCGCCGATGCCGGTGCCGGTGCCGGTGCCGTCCTCATCGCTGTCGTCCAGCACGACGTAATCCGGCCCGGCGCGACGACGGCGGCGGCGCTCGTAGCGCGCGAGGAGCTCCTTCTCCTCGGCCTCAATGCGCCGTTGGCGCTCCTCCTCCTCCCGCTCGTGCTCGCGGGCCGACCATTCCAGCGTGAAGTCCACCGGCGTCGGAGGGACGTCGTTGAGGCTGGCCGCCATGGCGGCCCGCACGGCCTCCTCCTTCACGACGGCCTTCTTCTTGAAGGCCTTCTTGAGGGCGCGGCCGCCGGTGCCGGGCTCCTTCTTCGGCGTCAGCAGGCGGGAGGAGCTCCCGCCGGTGCCGGCGCCGGCGTCGGGCTCCCTGATGACGATGCCGCGGGAGCCGCTCCTTCGCGGCGGCTCGTCCGCCGGCTCCTCCTTGATGCGGGCGAACGACATCGAGCGGGCGGCGTCTGAAGAGGAGCGGGCGACGTCCGAAGAGGAGGACGACGAGAAGGACATCCTCCGCGGCATCCATCCTTGGCGCGCCGCCGACGGTCCCTGAAGGCGCGGCTCGTTTCCGTCCTCGATGTAATTGAGGACGTACGCCAGCGAGCGGCCGGGCATGCCCGGCCACTTCTTCCGGCTGTCGCTGTTGTTGCGCTTGGGCGCGTGGGCCGCCGGGCCGGGGTAGTCGTTGAGCTGACGCTGGCGGCGGTCGGAGAAGAACGTGTTCCAGGTCACGTTGTTCTCCGGATCCCAGACGGGATCCGCCTGCTCCTCCTCCGTCAGCCGCTCGCGGGCGGTGTAGATCTCCGCCAGCCGCTCATTGCCAGTGGGGGTGGGGGGGGACCGGGAACCCCATCTGGCTGAGCCGCCAGGTTCCGAGGAGCCTCATGCCAGGCGGGCATGGGTAGCCCGCCTCGTGCAGCAGGCGCGCCTCCCGGTCCTGGAGCCAGTTCCAGCCGAAGCCGTTGGCCGCCGCGCCGCTTGCTGGATCCATTCCGGTGTGTGTGCGAGGGGTTTGGGTGTTCGTGCTCGGCAAGGATGTGTTCGTGCTCGGCGGGGGTGTGTTCGCTGTGAGAGGAGGGGCAGTAAATAAATACCGGCGGGGAGAGGGCGGGGCAGTAACTGCGGCGCGCCTAACTCTGCCGCGTGGCCGATTTGACTCGACGGCGGTTCGCCTGACTGGCGGCAGAGCAGTAATGCGACGCGGAAGGCGAGGCGATGAGGACGACGAAGCGGTTGTGCCGCTGACAGGGCGGGCCCGCCGGAGCTTTCGCGCGGTTTCCCTCGGCGGGTTCGGCCTGGGACGCCGGATAAAAATTGGGCCAAATCCGGCGAAAAAAGAGGCCTTGGGGGGTGCTGTGGGGGCGACTACGGGAAAAATGGGCCGCCGGCGTCAAAAAGGGGGTCCTGGGGGGGCTCTCGGGGGGACGGCTGGATTTGCTCTTAGGCCCCATCGTTTGTAAAGATTATTGATTCATCTTGTGCTTGTGCATTGAGAGTATAGTGTTCACATTGTCCAGCTTCAGAGGTGAGATTTATTTTTTCTCTTCGGAGTAGAATTGTTGATAGCAATAAATTTAGCTTCGTATGTAGTACCACACGCTGGGCTCCGCCATGACAACACTTTCTCTTATGGCAGCGGTAGGCTGACTGGAACCTTGTACTGGAGGGTGGTTGGTTCAGCCAGTCTATTAATAAACCATAATATGTAACATATATTTGATAGCACATAGTACCTTCAAAGTCATTTGTACACTTTATTGACTCATATAGTGTGACCTTAACACATAAGCGCACTAATAAGAAAATCTTGTTAATCAAAGACGACACAAAACTTCATGATCCCGTTATTCATATGCACTCACTCCTCTGCACCGGCGTCCTCGCGGAAGAGCCACGTCGCCGCCACTGCCCCATCCCCGTACGAGTGCATCGGCAGAAGCACGTTGATGATCCCGTGCTTCATGTCATACACACTAGCGAAAGGATCGCACAATCCCGGGCCTTCCATACCGTAAGAATCATCCAGGAAGAAGATCTGGTCGCCCCGCACTCCATGCCGATCTGCGCGCACGGCCCTGGAGCATAGCCGGCCGACGAAGAGCGCCTCGTCGCCGCCGAGAGTGTCTACCTGGACCCACCGTGACGACCCGAGGTCCGCTTGAAACACCGCAAACTCGAACGTGGTCGAGCTAAATGCTAGCGTTATCCTACAGACCATGAGCAGGCCTCGGCCGCCTGGTCTGACGACGAGGTAGCGCGTTCGGGTGTACTCCTCTAAGACATAGTGGCAGCTGCCACCATCGATGGCGCGATGGACGTGGGAGATCCTGGGCACGCCGCTCTCCTTGTCGTAGCCAACATCCATGGTGAGGAGGTCACCGTCGTTGGTGAGCGCGTAGAGCTTCCCGTTGAAGAATGCCATGTCGGCATACCAGCGCCACGAGTCATGCGCGCTGAGAGACCATGACCACGCCGACTCTGGTTTACAGAGGGCGATCTTGGAGAAATTCTCATGGCCGAGGATGGCGGCGACGAGGCCGTCCGGGCAGACCACCAGCTTGCGCACGGGCATCTCCTCGCTCAAGTAGACTCCCTCCTCGTGAGCCGGCTCGTCCACCTCGTGAACGTGGATACCGGCGGGGACTGGGAGCAACCTCTCTCTCCCGGTGAAAGGGTTCACCAGCTTGTACACGCCGTAGCTGTCGGTGCTATAGAGAAGAAGCTGGCTGCTCGTCGCGCCACGGTAAAGACGGCGGCATAAATCTCTACGAGGCTTCAAGACGGAGGAGTCTCCAGCCTGGAATGTGAAGAAGCTCCCGGACGGGAGCGCCAGGCAGAGCTTGGGCAGGGAGCAGGGCAAGCGTAGATGCACGGCGCCGCGCCAATGGTGGCAGACGGCGGCGAGGCTTAGACAGTCGTGGATGGACGTGAGGCCACACATGACCTGGTAGAGGAGGTCCGTGTCGAGCTCGGACCAGCCGGCGCCGCGGTCACGTGGATGGGAGCGGCGCCACCGCCCGCAAACGATCTCGTCGGCAAGGTTCCCCATTGATGAGAGGTTTGGATGCACGTTCCGTCCGCTATGGATGGAGTAGACGTCGTCGGCGATCGATTGGACTCCACCTATACCATATATATGCTCTCGCGTATGCCAAGTCCGAATCGAACTCTGTTACAGTCTCACGCCCCACCAGGACAACTTTTCTTCTCCCTAAAAAAAAGAGCACATCCTTTCCTTGGTAAGCCATCCCAAATCAACAACAACTAATCAAGATTTTCACTATTACAGATCATCCAATCGTACACGATTAATTTGGGTCATCGCACACCGTAAAGCAACTGTTCTTAGGTTGGCGATGGGGTGTGTTATCGCACACAATTCACAAAGACAAATTATTTAAGATACTTGAGGAGATTGCATACGACTTTGTCCACTAGTGGAAAACGGGGCACTAGTCCCGGTTCCATAGGGCCTCTAATTCCGGTTGGACAACCGGGACTAGTGATGTAGCCCAACCCAACGACATCACCATGTCATGTGTCCCATCATATGCCAAGCCACCATGGACTTCAAAGGTGAACTCTTTCCTCTTCGAGATCTCATTTCCTACCCTTTGGAATGGTATGCTACTTGAGCATCCGCCACTTTGCATTGCTAGGTTTGACACGATGGAAACCAAGCCGATGGGAGGTGCCGAGGAAGCCCAAGAGTTGATTTCATCCAAGGCGTACACGTGGATGAGGAGGAGGAAGCGTCAAGGCAAAGACTCAAGATGGAGCCAGCCGGCCTCCAGGCCGGCCCAGGCCGGCCCCTAGGCCGGTCCCCCACTAGACGACGCCGGCCTCCAGGCCGGCCTAGGCCGGCCCCCAGGCCGGTCCCCCACCAGACGCCGCCGGCCTCCAGGCCGGCCTAGGCCGGTCCCCCACCAGACGCCGCCGGCCTTCAGGCCGGCCCCCAGGCCGGACCCCCCACCAGCGCATGCCGGCCTAGGCCGGCCCCGAGGCCGGACCCCCCCATTTTCTACTAAGCTATAAATAGCTTTTCCCCTCTTCCTTTCTAGACTAGAGATGAATGAACTTGAGAGTTGAGCGTTGCTCCTTCCCGTGATGGGCTCCTCCGCGGAGGATGATGTACCTCTTCTTGTAGCTACTCTCTCACTGCGGTGATTCTAGTAGAACAAGCCAATCTTTCCCTCAAGGATTCTATTGGATCGGTGGACCGGCCGGTAAGAGAAATCGGTTTCATTAAGCGTGTTGTTGACTTGGGTTTTGAGATCCGGAGGCTACTCCATTGGGGGTTTGTTGCCGGGTGATTCTCCCTCGTAGGCTTCATGAGTTATCCCCCTTTTTGCGTGTGTTCTTCACCGTGTTCATCGTGTTCTTCGCGTTCTTCCTCGTTTCCCTCCACTCGTGTGTGCGAATCCATGAAGATCGGGCCAACCGGCTACATCATATGGTAACAGAGCAAGGGTTGCCACGGATTTGCCTTTGTTTCCACCCCCAAATCCACAAATTTTTTCTTTCATTTTGTTAATTTCGAAAATTTCCACCAAAAATAGCCCCAAATTGCTTTTGGATCGGTCTGAGATTTAAGTGAGTTTTGGTAGGTTTTGATCCGTGGATCCATTGCTATACTTGTTGATCTACCTCCCTTTGCGTTCCCATGGCCAAATTCCTTTGATTTCCCCTCCGATTTGGTGTTTTTCGGGCCGTTTTTCCGCCCAAATCGCCCATTTTCGCGTCACGGGAAAGTAAAGCTAGCCGGCCTCCCGGCCGGCCTAGGCCGGCCCCCTAGCTGAGGCAACCGGCCTCCCAGCCGGCCCCCAGGCCGACCTCTCTGCAAATTTGTTTTGGCCATAACTTTTCACTCCGGACTCCGTTTTTGGTGATTTTTGTCTCTAATCTAAGCTACCGACAAGCTCTACCTCACCATAGCGGTTGATCCATCATCTATTGCCACCATATTTCGTGATCAAGGAAGAGGCATTCCACTCCACGGGTGAAGATCGTCGACAAAAGGTATAACATCCCCATTTCTTCTCCCACCTTTCATCACTTGTTAGCCAAGCCATTTGTGCCTATCTTACCTATTGAGACTAGCTCATCTATGATTGCTTGGGCTTTGCACACTTGATACCTAGTAGTGTTCCGAGCAAACCTTGTATGCGCTAGTTGATATAGTTCTTGTTGGCAAGCAAAGTGAGAGGCAAAAAGAGAAAAAGAGAGTAAGAGGCCAAAAGAGAATATAAAAGAATCACAAGAGAGAAAATAAAAAGAAAGAGCCTCAATACCATATTTCTTGTAGGTCGCGCAAGCTCGATGAAAAAATCATAGGTGTGGTATCTTTGTGCAAATCTTGTAGCCCACCAATAAGTTGCAATCGAGTTAGTTTCTCTTGTACTTGTGCGACTTGAGCTTTAGTCTTCGCTAGGTCCATCACTAGCTCATTTTTTGGTTGCACAAGTCCCACTTTTCAAAGCGTGTGTTTCTATGAGCTTCACTCATATCCTTTGAGATCGACTTGTATTTGCTTTGTGGTCATCGTGGTTATCTACTTGTCTTTACAATATCTTGGTTTCCGGTTGTTCCATTTGCTTTCCACAATTCATACCTATCCACTCATAAGCCGTATGTGTTTTGGAGTTGCGTTTGGATCTTTGAAACTAAAGCCACCGCATTCTTGTGTATCGGTTTCTCTTGGCATGGTCCACTAGTTCCAATACTATCTACTAGGTGAGGTTGGTTTCTTAGTTCCTTCCACTCCACATATATATACACTTGTCTTGTGATTGACCATGTCTAGTGAGAGCGGAGCATCCTATGGAGGCCATGATGATGAGAACATGATGAGCGACAACGACTACGGCGCGCCAAGCGTGGATGACATCATGAGCGACAACAATTACGGCGCCCCAAACATGGATGACATGGTGGACCACGACATCGACGACACCTCCACGAGCATGGACTACATGGCGAAGCACCACCACCACTACGACTATGATGCCGCAACCGTCCACGACATGGAGAGCTACACCGACTTCGAGCCCTCAAGCATCAACGTCATGGCGGACCACTACAATGACTACAACTCCAATGATGTGGCGAGACCCTACATGGACTACGACTCCTCAAGGCATGTCAAGGATCTCCAACGAGATGCTACACATCATGTGGATGACGACACCGACGATGAGTACCCACCTCGATGATCCTCAAGGCCACGAACTCAAGAGCGCCACCGCCGTCAAGCACCTACTTCAAGCTCAAGGAGATGGAGCACAAGGCATCTTCACCTAGAGGACAAGGAGACACGCCCTCCTCCTCGGCGTCAAGCTACTTCTCCATCAAGACAGCGGCCAACGCAAAGTGCCTATGCACACGAGTCTTCGTCAAGGAACACCACGGATCTTCTTCGGCGTACGTCTACTCATGATCATCATCAACGTCACTATGAGAACTCAAGCCACTCAAGGCCACGCCATCACGCATCTACATCAACATACAAGATGGTGGCAAGTACACATCATATGGAGTCTCCTCCGCGCGCCACAACCAAAAGAGCGTCCAAGCGTAGATCAAGCTACACGAAGGAATTGGACAAACTCAAGGCCAACCTCGCCGAGTGGAAGACCAAGCTCGACACCGACAATGCCAACTTCGAGATCGAGCAAGCCGAGCTCAAGTCCATCCGCGAGGACTTCATCGCCGGGTTATCCAAGTTCTTCACGCCATCACATGACTCTTCACCGAGCTTATTGTCCACTCCACTACAAGATGGTGACCAAGAAGATGGCGAGAAGATGGTCGAGCATGGGATTTTCCCTTCGACCAAGGAGACGAGCATTGTAGATGCTACCACTTGTGGCGGCGAGCTGAGTGAAGAAGCCGAGCATGGGATGTTCCCTTCGGCAAAGGAGTCGTGTGATGATGCCCACCCTACGGCATTCACCTTTGGAGGCGAAAAGGTTGAGGAGGTTGAGCATGGGAGTTTCCCTTCAACCAAGGTGGCGAATGGAGTTGAGTCTACCGAGCCTATCCCTAGGTGCTCGAATGATGATATGGCACCAATCCTATGTGAGTATGAGAGCCACTTAGCCCACTTGAGTGAGAGTGATAGTGAGTTGAGTGCCTCCACCATATGTGAGGTTGAGTGCTTCCACTTTGAGGGAATGAGTGATACACCACTTGAGTTGGGAGAGGTAGTTGATAGGTCAAGTGAGGCCATTTCGATTTCTAACAACTTACCCTCTACCTCTAGTGTGTTTTCTCATGTTCTACTAGGTTCCATGGATGATGAGACGCCAAGCTTCGACATGATGGTGCCTATTATGGAGAAGATGTACATGGAGGATGAAGACGATGCCACCCCATGTCTACTACATGATGAACAAGTCGGCCACATGGACGCCGCTACCTCTACCAGAACACCTACTTCACATGACCGGGACTTCAAAGGTACGCATATGGGTGTTGATGATGCCATGATCCCACTAGTGGACATGATGACTTGTGATTGCTTGCATGCTATGGATGATCCTTTTGATGTCACCTATGCTTCTTTCATATTTCCATGTGATACCTTGTTTCAAACCAATGTTGATCATGTGGATTTTCCTATGTGTGATGATCTTGCCACATGGATGCCTTGTTATGAATCTTTCAAATTTTCTCCCATTGTTGCATGCAATATGTCGAACAATTACTCTTTCATATGTGTTACTTGCAATGATGATGAAATTCTTGACAATGGGTTTTCCCCCATAGCATTCTCACATTTTGGAGATTTGTCTTGTTTGAGTGTTGAGTTTGTTTCTTTCTTCGTTTTGCATGTTTCCCATCCGCATACTTCATATATTCAAATTGATTGTAGTGTGTTTGGTGATGTGCAAATGGAGAGATGCGTCATAATGGATGATGCATTCATGTACCATGCACACAATTTCTTTTTATGGAATTTCGTGTGTAATGGCTCACGCTTCATAATGTCAACCTCAATTGAGCATGAGTTGACAAAAAGAGCTCTTGAGAGCATTTTTCATGAGAGTTGTGACTCCTTTCCACATCTATTGCCTTTTCCATGTTTTGCATCGAACAAATTGAACAATTGCTCTTTCCTTTTGTTCGCGTGCAAACATGTGACTGCTTTGGTTTCCCATTGTGACATTCATGCTCCCTTGATCTTCCTTGTAGATGATTTATGTGTTGCAAAAAGTATGATGAACAATTTTTCTTTCCGTTGGCTTATTTGCAACCATAATGATATTTGGAGCATGTCTTGTCATGAGGCCTTTGGATGTTGTCTTCTTGGTGTTGCACCAAAATCGATGAAAACTTGCTCTTCTCTTTGCTTTGTTTGCACCCATGATGGCGATGATAAGAGCCTCTCTCACCTTGTGTGGTTCACAAATTTCTCTTTCCGATGCTTTCAATGCAATGGACCTCATATGGTTCACAATGACATAGGTATCATAGCCTTCTCAACTTTTCTTGGAGATTTCGTGTTCCCACATCTTGAAGATGTTCGGCCGAGTTGCTTGCACATTGACCTTGCATTTGTATTCCATTCCATATATTTGTGTTGTGCTAATGGTGTTATGATCAAGATTGGACATGTCACGGATGATGTGCTCCACTATCATGCACACACATTGTCTGCTTGGTCTTTGGTGCGTATAGGTAACAACACCGGCATGGTGCCTTCTACTTCAACAACAAGCCATCTATCTCCTTCACATGATGAGGACGTGCTAGCGTCGAGGACGACGCTTTTCGAAGGAGGGGGAGATGATGTAGCCCAACCCAACGACATCACCATGTCATGTGTCCCATCATATGCCAAGCCACCATGGACTTCAAAGGTGAACTCTTTCCTCTTCGAGATCTCATTTCCTACCCTTTGGAATGGTATGCTACTTGAGCATCCGCCACTTTGCATTGCTAGGTTTGACACGATGGAAACCAAGCCGATGGGAGGTGCCGAGGAAGCCCAAGAGTTGATTTCATCCAAGGCGTACGCGTGGATGAGGAGGAGGAAGCGTCAAGGCAAAGACTCAAGGCGGAGCCAGCCGGCCTCCAGGCCAGCCCAGGCCGGCCCCCCACCAGACGCCGCCGGCCTCCAGGCCGGCCTACCCCCCCCCCCCCCCCCCCCCCCGTTTTGTACTAAGCTATAAATAGCTTTTCCCCTCTTCCTTTCTAGACTAGAGATGAATGAACTTGAGAGTTGAGCGTTGGTCCTTCCCGTGATGGGCTCCTCCTCGGAGGATGATGTACCTATTCTTGTAGCTACTCTCTCACTGCGGTGATTCTAGTAGAACAAGCCAATCTTTCCCTCAAGGATTCTATTGGATCGGTGGACCGGCCGGTAAGAGAAATCGGTTTCATTAAGCATGCTATTGACTTGGGTTTTGAGATCCGGAGGCTACTCCATTGGGGGTTTGTTGCCGGGTGATTCTCCCTCGTAGGCTTCGCGAGTTATCCCCCTTTTTGCGTGTGTTCTTCACCGTGTTCATCGTGTTCTTCGCGTTCTTCCTCGTTTCCCTCCACTCGTGTGTGCGAATCCGTGAAGATCGGGCCAACTGGCTACATCAACTAGCCAATCGGGACTAGAGCCCCCCCCCCCCCCCCCCCCCGCCCCGTAGTCCCGGTTGTCCACAAACCGGGATAAGAGGCCCTCCCACGTGGCCACGGAGGAGCCCGCGGGGCTGGAGACCTTTAGTCCCGGTTCGTGTTACGAACTGGGACTAAATTTAGGCCTTTTTTGTTTCTTTTCGAATATTTTTCAGGGTTTGGGGTTTAGGGGTTTCGGATGGTTTCCATCGTACGGGGATCACGTCGATGCGCCAAAAATGCGTTTTGGTATATATATAAATTATATTACTACATGAAGATCACGTTGATGCATATATATATCACATACAAATTAAGTAGTACATAAAGATCACGTTTCCGTATAAAGTACTTAATTACAAGGAGATCATAACTAGTACATGGAGACCACTTAAACCGGTAGTAGTACTCTCCGTTTTCAGGTATAACCTCCGCAAAGAGAAATCCCGTCAATTCCTCCGCAATTGCTTTTATGCGGTCATTTGGTAGGAGGGCGTTCCGCTTCCTTGCAACCTCTAAAAGAAGGAGGAAAACAATTATGAATGAAACTCACCACAATTGATGGTAACAAAATAAAATTGTGAATAATGTTTACATATCTCTTTATTTCTTTGGTTATTGAATCTCTCAGTGGTCCTTATTTGAATGAACTCGCAAACGTAGTATCCACATAAGTTAGTCCTTGTTGGCTGTTTCATACACCACTGTTCGAGAATAGATATCAATCAAATCAAACTTGATAATGGTATTGAAACTAGAATTAAAGAGATGCACGGATCTAGGTAGTACTACTTACTAGGTTCAGAGACCATATCAGCTTCGATTTTCATTCTCCGGGTTCTTCCTTGATGAACGATGCCCAAACTCTGCCCGGTAAAGAAAATGAACAAAAGAGTTATTAATTACTTGATATCACGAAATGAACGAAAGAGGCTGATATAGTGCGATAAGAATTTAAATTACCCTTTGATCATATCAAACCAGCTCTTGTATTCTATAGTCTTTCTACTTAATGAGTCCAGGACCTCAATTTCTGCAGCGTCAATCTTGATGACAATAAGAATATAGTGGAAGATATACGTTTATATACGCAGTCATGCATAACTCATCAATTACATTTAAGATCGGGTGAGCAAAAATAAAATGTATACAAAAAAGTAACACTTACTCGAAGTTGTAAGGAAGAAGAATTTCTTTTTTGTTACGTTGTCGCTTGAAACACCTTAGCAATGTCTTCTTTACTTCCTCGGGTTTGTCTTGTATGTTCACTTCATGAACTTTATCCAGGTCAATGAACCCAACGTCCGAGAGTCCTTCCCTTTTGCAGTCGAGCATCTTCATTCTGCATAAATAGCGTACCAAAGATTATAGAACGAGCTGAGCTAAAGACTTAAATTACAGAAATAAATCACTTACAGACAAAAGCAACTAATTATAGCTTTATCGAGGGCGTGCTGATTGTATAATTGAAAAAGTTTGCTAAAATCAACTTGCACACCGTATTCTTGGAAGTAGTGCTCTTCCTTAACTCTCGCCATGACACCGATTATATCTTTCTTTGCGGCTTTCAAGTACCATTCATTCAACTGATGCATCTTTGTTGGTAGATACTGAACCAGCTCAGGTCTGACCAAAGGCTGGCCGTGAACATATTGATATACTACCTCAGCTATGTCGACGTCTTTGTCGGAAAATACCTTGAGCGGGGGGGACCGATTGTACATCCTGTTCTCCGAGCTGGGCTATTTGTTTCCCGCTTTTTCGCTTCTCCATCTCTGAGCTATATGACTTACTATTTGGCGCTCATAGTCTCATGTCGGCTTTGGTGGAGGGTCATATAAGTTTTCCAAGCAGCGCCTAACGGCTTTCGGATCTAGTATTTGCCTTGGTGGGGGCTTTTTTGGTGCAAAATGGGCTTCCACCTCGGCCTTCGAGATGGCATAGTTTTCCTCGTAAGTCCTTTTGGCCGGTAACTTCTCAGGAGTCTTGACTTTTGCCTTCTTTCTCTTTGTCCTCTAAGGAGGCGAACCGGTGGGCTTCCTCCTATTTAGCAGCTGAAGGGTCGTAGCATGGAAACCAAAAAACTTTCCTACGCATACAAGACGGAATAAACCCAACACAAGATCTGATCTACGAGATGTTGGTAGCAAGAAGGAGATCGAATCTCACCCTCGAAGAAAACCGCAAGCGTTTTGTCGAGGCAGGGGTTGGCTAGTCGATCCCCGCAACTAGACTCGTCTAGTCGCGAGGAGATGTATTATCCAAGCATCGCACGAGCAACACCTCCGAGAGATCCACACGTACAGCTCGATGAAGACTCCACGCTCTTGATCCCGCAAGAGTTGGTGAAGAGGCTCGCGAGATCAGCAACACGACGACGGTGGTGTAGTGTGTATGGTGGAGATCCGACAGGGCTTCGCCAAGCAGCTGCGGAGGAGGAGGAGGTGGAGGTGGTGTGGCTAGCTAGGGTTTGGAGGGTGGTGCGGCTAGGGCACCTATGGGGTGGAGCTTGGGTTCCAAAGGGGGGGTGCGCCCCATCCCCTCCTAGGGCCGGCGGTAGGGGAGGATTGGCCCCCAAGCCAGCCGCCCTAGGGTTAGGGTTTGGTGGCCGGCCTCCCTCCCCTCTTGGGCTCTTAGCCCTGCCGCATGGGCCCCTTAGGGGCATGGTGCAGCTGGCCCATGTGGCCAGTCCACCACCCCTTTAATTCATGTGGGCCCCATACTCCTATGGGCCCCACTTCTAGACCCCTCTAGAACCTTCTAGAATATTCCGGTACTTTACCGATAAATTCCCGAACCATTTCGATACCTCTGGAAACCACTTTCCTTATATGAATCTTATTCTCCGGACCACTCCGGAACTCCTCGTGACGTCCGGGATCCTATCCGGGACTCCGAATCAATATTCTTTCTCACCATCATTTATCTCGAACCCTGACTACATCGAACGTTAAGTGTGTGACTCTGCGGGTTCGTGAATATGTCATATTAATAGCGGGACCCGGATGCCCATATTAATTCCTACATATTCAACGAAGTACTTTACCAGTCGAACCACAATGTCTGGGATTCAAATAATCCATATACGATTCCTTTTGTTTCACGATATATTACTTGTCCGAGATTCAATCCACCGATATCTCCATATCTGATTAATCTTGTTCCTGACAAGTTCTCTTTACTCGTTCCCATAGAATAGGATCCCTTATGACTAGCCACTTAGTCATATGCTTGCAAGCGTTTGGATGCTATAATACCGAGAGGGCCCAGAGATATCTATCCAACTGTTGGACAAACAAATCCCATTCTTGATTCATGTCACCCAACAACCTACCATTGGAGAACCTGAAAGCCACCTTTTATAATCACCCAGTTACGAAGTGACGTTTGATGTCCACAAAGCACTCCTCCGATAAATGGGAGTAACATAATCTCATGGTCTAAGGAAACTATATTTGACATCTATTCAATTTGAGTCTTGTCCATCATATCATCTCCCATGATACAAACTTTGTTTATCAAGTGATTCATAAATCCATGGTTAGGAAACGTCTAACCATCACTTGATCAAACAAACTAGTCATAAGAGGAAAGACCAGGGACACATTACCGTTTATATTCCACACATGTATTTGTTTCCGCTTAATACAATTCTAGCATGGATATAAACATTTATCATGAACAGGAAATATGATAATCAACAATCTTTATTATTGCCTCTTGGGCATATTCCCAACAGCAGCTTAGTGGGCGGAGTCGGCTGGACTGGCGCCGGAGATGGAGATGGACTCGAGTTGGGGTCCCTCTGGAGTAGGGGTGGACTTAGAGGTGGTGGACTGCTACTCGGAGGAGTCGGTGGTCTTGGTGCGAGCCTGGAAACACGATGTGTGACCTTTTCTTCTGATCGCGCCGTAACCATGGACAATCTTCATCATTCAACACGATGCTTGGGTCAGTTTTCACTGTGAAGGGGGGAATTTCATCAAACTTATTGTAATCTTCTGACATGTCTATCTTGTCCTCCACTCCCACGATGTTTCTTTTCCCTGAAAGAACTATGTGGCGCTTTGGCTCGTCGTATGATGTATTCGCTTGCTTATTTTTTCCTTTCTTCGGTCTACTAGACATGTCCTTCATATAGAAAACCTGAGCCACTTCACTGGATAGGACGAATGGTTCGGAATCATACCCAAGATTCTTGAGATCCACTGTAGTTATTTCGTACTTCGGGTCTACATGTACCCCGCCTGTCAGGTTGAACTATTTGCACCAGAACAAAGGGACCTTAAAAGAAGGTCCATAGTCAAGTTCCCATATCTGCTCTATGTAACCATAATATGAGTCCTTTTGCCCATTGTTGTTTGCTGCATCAAAGCAGACACCACTGTTTTGGTTGGTGCTCTTTTTATCTTGGTCGGCCGTGTAAAATGTATTCCCATTTATCTCGTACCCTTGAAAAGTCAATATAGTCGAAGATGGTGCCTTGGCCAATAAATATAGCTGTTCTCCAACAGTGGTGTCATTAATGAGACGTGTTTGCAACCAACCTCCGAAATTCTTCACGTGTTCTCCATCAATCCAATCTTTAGGTTGCTCCGGGTATTTCAAGCGTAAAATATTCTTGTGTTCCTCGATATACGGAGCCACCAAGCTGAAATTATGTAGAAATGTGTAGTGTGCTTGACTGAAAGAATATACGTCCATAAATAATGTTGCTTTCTTTCCTAGCGTGTCTTTTCCCTGCAGTCTCCCCTCATGGCGCGATTGAGGAACACCGATTGGCTTAAGGTCAGGAATGAAGTCAACACAAAACTCAATGACTTCTGTTCCATAGCCCTTGGAGATGCTTCCTTCTGGCCTAGCACGGTTATGAACGTATTTCTTTAAGACTCCCATGAACCTCTCAAAGGGGAACATGTTGTGTAAAAATACAGGACCGAGAACAGAAAACTCTTCGACTAAGTGAACTATGAGGTGTGTCATAATATTGAAGAAGGATGGTGGGAACACCAACTCGAAGCTGACAAGACATTGGACCACATCCTTCTGTAAACTTGGTAGAGTTACTGGATTGATGACCTTCTGAAAAATTGCATTGAGGAATGCACATATCTTCACAATAGGTACTCGAACATTTTCCGGCAGAAACCCCCTCAATGCAACCGGAAATAATTGTGTCATAATCACGTGGCAGTCATGAGACTTTAGGTTTTGGGACTTTTGCTCTGTCATGTTTATTATTCCCTTTATATTCGACGAGAAGCCAGACGGGACCTTGATACTGCTAAGGACTTCAAAAAAGATCTTCTTCTCTACTTTGGTAAGAGCGTAGCTGGCAGGACCTTGATCCTTCTCTAGATTTAGGTTGTCTCGTTCGTGCATATGTTGCTGGTCCTGCCATGATTCTGGTATATTTTTCATCTTTCCATACATGCCTAAGAAGTTTAGCAGGTTCACGCTCGTCACGTGCATCACGTCAATTGCAGAGTGAACCTCTAGGATTTTCCAATAGGGTAACTCCCAAAATATAGATTTCTTCTTCCACATCGGTACGTGTCCGTCAGCGTTATTCGGAACAGATTGTCCGCTAAGACCCTTTCCAAAGATTACTTTTAAATACTTGATCATATCATATATAACATGCCCAGTAGGACGGGTAGGCTTCGTCCGGTGATCTGCCTCACCTTTGAAATTTTTGCCTTTCTTTCTAACAGGATGCTGTTTTGGAAGAAATCGACGATGCCCCGGGTACACATTCTTATTTACCAAATATATACTTTCAGTCTCACCTAATCAGTGCGTGCATGCATTGTATTCCTTGTTTGACTATCCTCAAATATTACTAAGAGCAGGCCAATCATTGATGGTTACAAACAACAACGCTCGTAGGTCAAATTCATTTTGTTCGTGCTCATCCCACACACGTACACCTTCTTCACGCCACAACTCTAAAAGTTCTTCAACCAATGGTCTCAGGTACACATCAATGTCGCTGTCGGGTTGCTTCGGGCCTTGGATAAGCACTGGCATCATAATAAACTTCCGCTTCATGCACAACCAAGGAGGAAGGTTATAGATACATAGAGTCACAGGCCAGGTGCTATGACTGGAGCTCTGCTCCCCAAAAGGATTAAAGCTATCTGTATTTAGACCAAATCTTAAGTTCCTTGCGTCATCTGAAAATGTCGGGAACTCTCTGTCGATTTTTCTCCACTTCAACCCATCAGCGGGGTGTCTCAGCATCACGTCTTTCTTACGCTCTTTTTTGTACCATCACAACAACTTGGCATGCTCTTTGTTTTGGAACAAACGTTTCAACCGTGGTATTATAGGAGTATACCACATCACCTTCGCAGGAACCCACTTCCTGTGGCGTGGCTCGTCCTCAACTTCACCAGGGTCATCTCGCCTGATCTTATACCGCAATGCACCGTATACCGGGTATGCATTCAAATCCGCGTACTCCTCGCCGCGGTAGAGGATGCAGTCATTGATGCACGCATGTATCTTCTGCACCTCTAATCCTAAAGAGCAGACAGCCTTCTTTGCTTCGTACGTACTGGGGGCAATACGTTATCCCTTGGAAGCATCTTCTTTATTATTTTTAGCAAATTTTCAAATCCCTTGTCAGAAGTACCATTCTCTGCCTTCCATTGCAGCAATTCCAGTGTGATACCCAGCTTTTTCTGGCCACCTTCGTAATTTGGGTACAATAATTTGTTGTGATCCTCTAACATTCTCTCCAACTTCAACCTCTCGTTTTTACTTCCGCAGTTTATCTTCGCTTCAAGAATGGCCCGACGGAGATCGTCATCGGGCTCATCAACAATGGGCTTTTCTTCAGCTTCGTCTTCCCCCATTGTAGTACCACTGTGTTCAATGAACATAGGATAGTTGTCATTATCCTCTTCTTCTTCATTGTCTTCCATTATAACCCCTCTTTCTCCGTGCTTGGTCCAATAATTATAACCGGACATGAAACCGGACTTCAACAGGTGGACGTGAGTGGTTTCTGAGGTAGAGTAATCCTGAGTATTCTTACAGACACTACATGGATAAGAAATAAAACCATTCGGCGGCTTGTTTGTCTCAGCCACACAGAGAAAATCATGCATGCCATTAATAAAGTCGGGATAACATCGGTCACCGTACATCCATTGCCGGCTCATCTGCATTATATAAATATATCAAAAACCATTACACTACATCATGAATATATAATAGTGACCAAATTAATTAATACAAGTTCATCACATTAAAACCAAAGTAGAGTAGTGACCAAATGTAATACATAGTCTCATAAAACATACATTAATTGAAACTAACATACAACTATCTAAAGAATTTAAACCCAAAAACAAATGCGATCAAAATCGCAACTAAGTTAATTATTGAACCAACAGCATAATGATACCAAGCCTCTTTATGAATGGCATATTTTCTAATCTTTCTAATCTTCAAGCGCATTGCATCCATCTTGATCTTGTGTTTATCGACGACGTCGGCAAGATCGAGCTCCAATTTCATCTTCTCTTCTAGGCATTGGAGACGAAGATTTTCAGTTCTTTTCAATTTTGCTTTCAAACCATTATTTTCTTTTTTAAAAAACTCGACAATAGGATCGGTTGGAATTTCCGGTTCAGCCACATCCGAATCATAGACCGGGCGAGGGCCGACGGGGACGGAGATCAAAACCATGGCACTATACATATAAAAAACGTAAGAAAATTATACAAGTAATAATAACTATGCATCTAAATCATATAAATAAGTTTTTTTAAAACAAAAGAGAAAAACAAGAGGCTCACCGAGGTGGTACCGGAGACGGGACGGCGCGGGCGATCAACGGCGGTGAGGACGGGGACCGGACGACACTAAAACCAACACATTATACTATAATTTGAATTCAAATTGCATATAAAACAAATGAAATCCCTAACTTAGGCATTTCATCAAACACCTAGCTAGCATTAGAAAAATGAAATGAGCTAAACTAGCAACAAAATGAGCTCAATTAGCAACGCCGGAAGTGCTAACCATTGGATAGATGAGGCGCCGTCAATCTTGACAAATGGTGGGAAAAAATGGGGACGAACTCGGGCTCGGGAGAGGAAATAGATGAGAAAATGGTGATGAACTCGAGCTCAAAAATGGCCATGGCCGGGTCGGGGGTGGGAGATGATATAGGGAAAAAACTTTAGTCCCGGTTCGTAACACGAACCGGTACTAAAGGTCAATCTTTAGTTCCGGTTCGTCATACGAACCGGGTAGGTTGTTCGCGCTGGCCCCACCTCTGCCGCCTGCCGCGACCCTTTAGTACTGGTTCGTATCACGAACCGGGACTGAAGGTCCCCTACGAACCGGGACTGGACCTGGCCGGCGCCCTGGGCATTCGAACCGGGACTAGTGCCCCATTGGTACCGGTTCGTAAGGTAACCGGGACGAAAGGGCCAAACCGATGGCCCTGTTTCCACTAGTGGTCAGTTTGAATCGCGAGTGCCTGAAATATCGCACATGCTTTTTCATCTTTTGTCATGCATGTTGAAATATTATTCCACAGACTAATTAATTGTACACCATGGACATGCACAACACCAGGGGCCGTGCAGATTTTTTCACCCAACCCTAGCCGCTAGGGAAGAGAGCTCCCGGGTTGAAACCGATCTGCCCTCAACTACACCGGCCAAGCAGCCGGTCCCTGCCCCCACCGTTGGCCACTCCGGCGACGAAAAGGGTGGGGACCACAGCGCTTCGGCTCCGGACTGTAGTTGGGGTTGGCCTAGTGTTTTCTTGAGGCGCTGCTTATATGGAGGAGACGGCGTCGCGTCGGAATAATTTGCCTCTGCTCTTCCTCCATCTCGGTGTCGCTCCTTTCGGCGGCGTCGGGGGCAGGTGGCCCGGTCGTCTCGCCGATCTCTGGATTCGGTGAGACTAGTGTCTGGTGGTCGGTGTTCGGCCCTCTCGCGGGTGGCGGTCGCATCGGCTGCTGCGGTTGTGTTTGGCGTCATGCAGTTGGGTGCGTGGACGACGGCAGGCGGCGACGTTCCACTTGTTTGATTGCATTGGATGAAGTTGACGGTGTCGGGATCTGGTGACCACGGGGAAGATCCCCGGCCGACGTGCCACAAAGTCTCGGTCTCGTCACTTGCGACGACCCGGTTCATCGGCTCTGAAAGCATCCTTGTATGCGAAGGTGCTCTCCCAGATCTAGGTTTGGCGGCTGCTCGCCTTCTTTTCCGGCGCTGCCATGGTGGCGGCAGAGGACGATGGTGGACGACTTTTCGGCGAGACACAAGATCCTTCAAGGGTAGAATTTTTATTTTACTTTTTGTAGGGTTCTTTATGCAACTTTGCTTGGCAAGCGTGTTTGTGTCATATGGTGACCATATGTGTAATCTCTGTAAAAGGATTGTCTAATGAAATATATGGTTACTTCAAAAAAAACACCAGGGACCGCGACCCGGGAAAATAGGGGGTCATGTAAAAAACTCTTAAATGGGGCCTTATCTCACCGGAAAAATGAACTAATAAACAAAATGGGGCCCTATCAACACTTTTGGGCACCAGGTTGTTGTTTTCCACGATGACTCAAAACGTTGATATTATTACATCATCATTCAAATGGAGTATTAAAAATAATTTGTTGACGATTAGACGAACCGCCAAACTTACCTCGTCTTTGCTCGCCTCCTAGTCCGGTTGAACTAATCCACTGGCCATGGGCAACCCGTGGCCAAGGAGGCGAGGACGGATGACCAATCCATGTTGACGTTGATAAGAATTGGAGAATAAAAAATACTAATATTTCAGTTTGGCGATTAGCTGAAAAGACAAAGAACCGGTGGTCTGGCGCTAGCGGCTCCAGAGACATCTTGATCGGTTTTCTTTCAAGCAATGGCGGCCGTTAGGAGGGTGTATCCCCGAGAGCAAACAATTCGCGTTCAAAACCATCGAATTACACTGAGCTCCCCTACTTAGCATCTTCGTAGCATTAAAATGACCTGATTAAATAACAACAATCCAAGACTATGCTTGGTTCAAAAGTTAATGGGTATCACTCTTTACGATAAACCTGATGTATGTGTTTGGCAACTTACTAATTATGGGGTATTCACGGTCAAGCCCAATGTATTTAGACTACATGAATGATCATACACAGTTTCTCAAGAAATATATATGAAAGATGAAGGTACCATTGAAGATTAGAATCTTTATGTGGTTTCTGTATCGTAAAGTTTTGTTGACCAAAGATAAACGGGAAAAGAGAAATTGGAACGTGAGTAAGAAATGTTGTTTCTGTGATAAAGATAAATCGATCGAACACCTCTTTGTTTCATGCCCTTTGGCTAAACTGGGTTGGCGTATGGTACACATGACATACAATATAACACCACCAACTAGAATAACGAATTTGTTCAGTAATTGGTTGCGTGGTGTGGATAAAGTAACTAAAGTTTAAATCGGGGCGGTCTCTACTCCCTCTGTTCCCCTTCACCTACTGCGGTGAGTGAGAGGCTAAAGGGAAGCAACTTGGTTCTTCCCGACAACCAGATGTGAACCTTAAATCGCCACATCAGGCATGTAATTAGGCACGGGTTTTGTATGCTTGGGGAATCAAAAGTAATTTATTTTTCTAGATTTATATATCCCCTCATTAATTTTAGAGCTGTTCCTTTTGCCTGTTGTCTGACAGGCAAAAATCCCTCATAGGATTGAAATTATCTTATGGCTTTTTTCTCAAGTTTAAAAACATGACTAGATAATTTGAGCAAGAAGACATGGCAAAACCTTTGGAATGTGAGCTTTGTAAAGAGATTGAATCTGTGAGACATCTATTTTTTAAATGCATTGTGCCTAGGATGCGATGTGATGATGATTTTTCAAGTTTTTGGTATTGGTCAGGTCACTTCGTCACTAACTTCGAATCAACTGCATCTAAATGGTTAAGTAAAAAAATACTTGCATGCATTCAAATGAAGTTCTCCATCTATGGGTTATATGGACTAATAAAAATAATCTAGTCTTCAGTAAAGTTACTTGGATGAATTTAAAATATGATATGGCGCCTAGTTCTTCTTTATCTGAGATACTGGAAAACTCCATTAAAGAAACTGGAAAGTGGGAAAACGGCTCAATTCATGGAAAAGATGACCACGAGGTTGAAATCTCTTCTATGCTTGCCGTTGAACTAAGGTGCACTGACTTCTCCTGGGTTTCCTCATTGAGTCTGAGATACTGTTATGGTTTCGCGAGCAATGGAACCTGGGAGTGATCAGTTTTCATTTAAAAATAGGTCTGTAAACATATATAGCAAGGGATGGAAGTGACGGTATGTTGCAAGCGAAAGATCGAAGCATGCATCAGTTATTTGCTTTGGCACCTGTTAGAAGTTGCAAGTAGCCGCCATGAATAGAGATGAGGTTTAGAGTGGACCCTGTTTTTTGTTATGAAAAAATGCTGAAACATAAAAGTTATGCACATTGAAAAAATAAACCTACCAATCAATGAGAATTCAGTGGCCTGACCAATATGCAAATGGTAAATTTAAGTTTTCAAGCTCATGCCAACTTTAGTGTGACATGAAAACATAGATAGTTTTGCTATCAAAGATAGAAAAGATCTTGTTAACTGAAGATACAAAATTCGTGACCCCATATGCATGGTTAGTCTCGGAAGAGCCACGTTGCCGGCAGCAGTGCGCGGTACAACCCGTGCACTTGCGCCGACAGCAGCTCGGTAACGGTCCCATCTTTCATGTTATACATGCTGGCCAAGGCATCGTTGCAGCAAGATAGTCTTGAGCCCTCCGTTGGAACGAAATCATTGAGGAAGAAGATGTGGTTTCCGCGCACTCCATGTCGAGACGCGCGCACGGCCCTGGAGCACAGCCGGCCGACGAAGAGCGCGCCGCCGCCCAGGGTGTCCACCTCGACCCACTGCGACGACCGGAGGTCCGCCTGGAACACCAGAAACTGGTACGTCGTCGAGCCATTCTCTAGCATTACCCTGCAGACCATGAGCAGGCCGCCGCCGCGGCCTGGCCTGACGACGAGGTAGCGCATTCGGGAGTACTCCTGTAAGGTGTAGCGGCCGCTTCCACCTTCAACGACGCGCTCGACGTGGGTGATCCTGGGCTCGCCGCTCTCCTCATCGTAGCCGACCTCCATGGCGAGAAGGTCCTCCTCGTTGGTGAGCGCGTAAAGCTTCCCGCCGAAGAAGGCCATGTCCACGTACCCGGGCCAAGGGTCAACCGTGCCCGCCGACCACGACCACGACGCCGTTGAGTCTGGCGCACAGAGTGCCACCTTGGCGGAACCCTGGGGGCCGAGAATGGCGGCGACGAGGCCGCCGTCCGGGCAGACCACCATCTTCTGCACGGGCATCTGCTCCCTCAGGTAGTCCTCCTCAGGATCCGGCTCCTCCTCGTGGCCGTGGACGCCGCCGATAAGGGACGATGACGGGACGGGGAGCAGCCTCTCACGCCCGGTGAAAGGGTTCATGAGTCTGTACACGCCGCAACCGTCGATGTCAGGGATAAGCTGGCTGCCGGTGGTGCCCCGGTAGGAGCCACGGGACAAACCATCGCGGGGCATCAAGACGGAGGAGCCGGCCTCGAAGGTGAAGAAGCTCCCATCCGGGAGAGCCAGGCACAGCTTGGGCAGGGAGCAGGGCAAGAGTGGATGCACGGCGCGGCGCCAGTGTTGGAGGACGTCCCTGGGGAGCCCGGACCAGCGACCGCCATCTTTTGGAGCCTGAGAGCGCCACCGCCCGCAAGCTGCGCCGAGGTGCATGATCTCGTCGGCAAGGTCCTCCTTCATTGGTGAGAGAAAGATTTGGATGATGCCGGTAGGCGATGGATAGAGTAGAGGTAGTAGGGCGAGCGATTGGACTACATATAGTAGTAGTATGCTGCGATTGAACAATGTTACTATTCTCACGCTCAATCAGGACATCTTTTGTCCCTAACAAAAAGCAGGACATTCTTTCCTAACTAAACCCAAGCTAGCACGCGTAGTAGCCTAGAACACGGCATAACCTGCAAACCTGCGCTAGATGCTATGATAGCTTAAGGGCTCCTTTGATTCATAGGATAGAAAATTATAGAAATAGGAAACCTATATAAGATTGGGATGGTATGTCTAATTAAATCCTATGGGAAGAGGGATTCCCTTTAGATTGTGTGAAGGAAAGGAATTTTTTTTATGACGTTGGACCTCATGTTTTTTTCCTATAGGATTTGCATCTATAGGATTAATTCCTATAGGATATGATTCTACAAATCAAACAAGCTCTATATGAAAAACAAATCAAAGAAGCTCTATATGAAAATTTACTATAGAATCCAATCCTTCAAAAAATTCTATACTATTACTTTGAATCAAAGGAGCCCTAAAGAAATGAATTAAGCTATCTTCATAGATGCAAAACACCAATACTAACAGAAGAAGAGAAGATAAGGTGGGCAGGGAAGAAGATAGTACTCCTTAGCCCGGTTCAAACTCTGCTAACTATAACAATGAACCAGTGTAGACACAACTGACTGGTTTAGTAGTAGGCTAAACACTGATGATTCAGTTCAGGAGACGCTACGTTTGACATACATCTCTTCAACCGATATAGTGCCAGAGGATGTCTTACAGAGTCTCGGCGGGAGAAAAAAAAACTGTAATGCTCACAACAACCACCAACACAGACACACACATGCGAGTTATGTTCCTCGTAGCATCCACCAAAGGCCAGCTCCAAAGCAAATACATAAGCATGCACCACGGTAACAAAACCAGTTTGTGCGCTAACAGAAAAGTTGAAGACAACACGGGTGG
This sequence comes from Puccinellia tenuiflora, assembly GCA_012064385.1. NCBI lineage: Eukaryota > Viridiplantae > Streptophyta > Magnoliopsida > Poales > Poaceae > Puccinellia > Puccinellia tenuiflora. The sequence continues at coordinate 281,924 of QRDG01000126.1, forward strand.
TATAAATGACAGTGCACTTTTTATTAGCAGGGACTCTTGTTTCTGGAATACGCGGAGCAGAGGGTCTCTGTCAGTCGCGTCGAGCGTTGAGCCTAATGAGATGGAGATGACGACGAGGAGGCCTGCGCAGAAGAATATGGATCGATAAGTTGCCAGCGAGGGAAAACAATTAAGCCGTCTTATGCTCGTGCCGTAAGAAGCACAAGGCGTTACATTGGCTTGTCCTGGCCATTGTGAACCAAGGCGCCAAAGACAAACATATCAACACAACCCAGAACACCAGCAAAGCCATGCGTCGCAACACAAACATGATGTCTCCTAAATGCGGGTTTCAAGAGGGAAATTGTAAAGGAGCACCCCGTGATGCTTCGGTTCATGTGAGAGCGAGCTCAGCTGATCAAGTTTCTAACCAAGGACTAGCAACATCGCAAGTGACCAGTTCGCACATCTAACTGATTTCTGACGCACATATATGTCAATTCGTGATGCTCCTCACTAGTTTAAATATCACATGACAATGTCACTGAAATGGTTATGCGACTTAGACACGTGATGGACGCAAGGATTAAGTGTCGCTCGACAAATCACGACTAGTCGCGCGACTTGTCTACTTGTCGGTACCCCAGCGACAAACCAAAAACCTCCACTAGTAGAAAATAGGGCATCGGTTTTGCCCTTTTGTCCCGGAACAATAAAGAACCGCGACCAAAGGGGGCATTGGTCCCGGTTCCATCGGCCGGGGCGCCGGGACCTTTGGTCCCGGTTCTATTTGGATCTTTGGTCCCGGTTCGTGACTGGAACCGGGACCAAAGGGTTAGCACATGCTGCTGGCGTCTGCCGCAGCCGTGGGACCCCTGGCAGGGAGCCTTTGGTCCCGGTTTGTGGCTGGAACCGGGACCAAAGGTCCTCCCTGCACATATATCATCTTCCACCCGAGGCCACCACCATTTTGAGCTCGAGTTCATCACTCATTTCTCCTCCTTTTCATCTCACTCACTCAAGTTAATCCCCTTTTTTTTGCACCACTTGTGAGGATTAAAGGCACCCCATCTATTCAAGGGTTAGCAACATCATCCTTTCCTCCGAAGTTGCAACTTTAGCTTATTTCGTTGCTAGTTTAGCTCATTTCATTTTTTATAGTGCAAGCAAGGTGTTTGATGAAATGCCTAAGTTAGAGAGTTTATTTTTTATATGCATTTTGAGCTCAAATTAATTTATTATTTGTGGATTTTAGTGTCGTCCCGTCCTCACCGCCGTCGATAGCCCGCGTCGTCCCGTCACCGGCACCACCTCGGTGAGCTTTTTTTCTTTATCTTCTATTTTAAGAAAAATGACATGTATGATTTAAAAGCATATTTATTTCTTGTATATTTTTCTTATGTTTTTTTATATGTATAGTGTCATGGTTTTGATATCCGCCCCCGTCGGCCCTTGTCCGGTCTATTATTCGGATGTGGTATATTTTCATAACTATTTGTTTCATTTCGTGTTTAAAACAACTATACCTACCAACTTGACATAGAAACTTTTATCTAGGAGGTAGTTGAACCGGAAATTCCAACCGACCCTATTGTCGAGATTTTTGCAAAAGAAAACAATGATTTGAAAGCAAAATTGGAAAGAAGTGAAGATCTTCGTCTGCAATGCCTAGAAGAGAAGATGAAATTGGAGTTGAAGCTTGCCGACATCATCGATGAACACGAGTTCAAGCTTGCCGACGTCGCACATGCCCATGAGATCAAGATGGATGCAATGCGCTTGAAGATTAAAAAGATTAGAAAATATTCCATTAGTCAGGAGGCTTGGTACCATTATGTTGTTGGTTCAGTAGTTACCTTAGTTGCGATTTTGATCGCATTTGGTTTTGGATTTAAATTATTTAGATAGTTGTATGTTAGTTTCAATTAATGTATGTTTTATGAGGACTATGCATTACAATTACTTTACTTTGGTTTTAATGTGATGAACTTGTATTAACTAATTTGGTCACTATTATATACTCTTGATATAGTGCAATAGTTTTTGATATATTTATATAATGCAGATGAGCCGGCAATGGATGTACAGTGACCGACGATTTCCCGACTATATTAATGGCATACATTATTTTCTCCGTGTGGCTGAGAAAAACAAGCCGTCGAATGGTTTTATTTCTTGTCCATGTAGCGTCTGCAAGAATACGCAGGATTACTCTACCTCAAAAACCATTCACGTCCACCTGTTGCAGCATGGTTTCATGTCCGGTTATAATTGTTGGACCAAGCACGGAGAAAGAGGAGTTATAATGGAATAAAATGAAGAAGAAGAGGATAATGACAACTATCCTATGTTCACCGAAGACGGTGATACTGCAATGGGGGAAGACGAAGCTGAAGAAGAGCCCATTGTTGGATCTACAACATTCCCAACACTTTTTTGGGACGGTCGTTAGATCTTTAGAGAAGTCTTGCGGCTGCTTGGATCGAAGGTCGATTTGCTGCTCACGACGACGCAAGATGGATGCGCAAGCTTCCGGATGGGCAAAACCAGTGTTGGATCAGCCACATGACAACCGGTAGCAATGGGCTTTTGTTTTTTTTCTCTCTTATTTTTTCTTTGCCGTAATGACCACATGGGCAATTAAGTGCAAGTATGCTTTAAAAATATACAGATCATTATTACAATTTTTAGATAATTAAATCAATAGGTATTGGAACATTTTAAAAGAAACTATAAAAAAAATATGATTTTCAAATAATAAAAAGAAACTAGAAAAATAAATAATAAAAAGATAATGATTATATGACTTTTTAAATAATAAAAAGAAACTATAAAAGAAAACAGAAAACGAAACAAAAAAGAAACCAGAAAAAGAAACAAAAAAAGAAAACAGAAAAAGAAAAAAAGGCCTTTGGTCGCGGTTGGTAACACCAACCGGGACCAAAGGCCCGCTGGGCTTCGCGCGCATATTTTCGCGGCCCGGGGGGACCTTTGGTCCCGGTTGGTGTTACCAACCGCGACCAAAGGGTCTTTGGTCCCGGTTCGTGGCTGGAACCGGGACCAAAGGTCCCTTCCGCGTCGATTTGAGCGGTTCCTTCTTCTTTTTTTCCTCATTCTCTTCTCCCGAACGCCGCCGCGTGCTCCGCCCTCCCTCTGCCCTCTGCCACCGCCGCCGCGTGCTCCGCCCACCGCCAGCCGTGCTCCGGCGCCGTCCTCCCTCTCCGCGCGCCGTGCTCCGCCGCCGCGCGCCTCGCTCCCACCGACCTCTCGGACCCGGCCTAGGCCACCGACGCCACCGGGGACGAGCCCCCTCAGCTGGCCAGCAACAGCGTGGACCTGGACAAGGCGCGCACCTACCTCGACCGTGCGTGCACCCACGCGAGCCTCGCCGTCAAGCACATCGACCTCGCCGTCGCCGTCATCTCCAGCTTCCTCGACCCCAAGCCCGGCCGGTAAGCGCCCCCCCCCCCCCCCCCCCTCCTCCTCCACTCAGGGGCGAATCCAGCAGCTAGGCTTCGTATGGCTTCAGCCTACCGTTGATTATCGCTGGGATACACCACCTATAGCTGTTGTAGAATTTGCAGGTCGGGAGTCTCAGATGTAAATCGCCAGGATGAAACTCTGTTGTGTGAGTGTTGCTTTGTTTGTTTTGCTAGGCAATAGTCTACCGGCGTCCTAGCAAAGATAATACAGTATGGTCATGGATGCTAGAAAAAAGCTTTTGCAGTTTTCCTCTGATGAATTTTCCTATACTAGATTATATAAAGTGGATATTATGGAGAAACAGATACATCGGTACGCATATGTGTGCACTACTGATCATATCAGATAGCAATTCCAATATATATCATTGTTGCAATCAGTATTAGTTTGAGCACACTAATGTGCTCACCGAAAAGCTCGAGATATAGAATCTCAATTACCAAATTGATGGCCGATTCGTTTGTAATTTCCTTCTTGTATTTATGTATTTGTAAAATTCCAGTGTAAGACAGTTTGTAACAAACAATTCGTATCATAAATGACTATGTATATTTGATTCCTAGTTTTGTTGTATTTTTCATGATTTTAAATGTGTAAGTGGTGAGTACTTCACCTATAGATGACTTTCAAACATATATGATGAATTTCTCAAGTGTATTAACTTTGAGTGTTTGCAACGATGATTCCCACTTGTTCGTTGATAAAGTTCCTGTCAAAAAATATGCTAAATGCTTTCTCAATCATTAAGGAAGATTATGAACATGTGAATAGAGAAGAAAATCCCATAACTCGTGAATTAGCTCGCATGAAAAAAAACTCTAACCCCGGATACTCGGCTAGACCCCCCCCCCCCCCTCTTGATATTGTACCTCTTTTAGTCAAAACTATAACTTTGATGACCAATGAATAAAGAGGTATTATTTGGTAAAAAAAGAGATCGAATAGACCCACCTGTCGGAGCTGAAAGGAAGAGAAAAAGGTGGAGCGAGCTATGATGGAGAATGCAATTTAGCGGATTGATTTGTGCGACGTATGTAATACCAACAATTAGGGGAAATCAAGTTAATTTAGTCTTTAGAGTACACTTGTTGGCTGTCCAAGACATATATGGATGATATTGATGCTAGGTTAAATTAATTAATCTTGATTTTGTTTTTATTTTCCAGGTTAGCAAGCGACAGACTTGGAAAGGTTTGTGCAGAAGATGGATCCAAATTTTCCGGACATCGACAGAGATGAGGACGCCGAACTGCGAATCATGGAAGTTATAGCAGGACGTGCAGCCGCGCCTGTCGGTGAAGAAGATGCCTTCACCGGTGAAGATTACGGCTCCCAATTTCTGAACGATTCCGGTGAGGGGGTTCAGGAAAAAGAAAATGATAGAGAGGGGGAAGAAGTGCCCATTACAAACTCTGGCGAGGTATAATAAGCCTATGTACATCGATCACACTAGATGTATTATTTGAGTTGTATATTGTTGTTATTAATGAACCATTTTTTTTCTTTTAGCCCTCTGGATCATCCTCATCTATAGCATTGCCGAAACGAGGCCCGACGAAGCCGTTGAAGGAGGGTCGTAGGATAGTGATCAACCAAGTTAGTGCTAGTGGGGAACCTTTGGAACCCATCGACAACCGCCGCAAATCATTAATCAATGCGGGGTTATTGTAAGGGACATTGTCCCGATCAACCTTGAAGAGTGGATTAAGCCGAAGGATGTAAACAACCCAGCTACTTATGTCGAGGAGAGGCTAAAAACATCGTGTTGGGACACGCTCTTAACAAAGGTCAGCCTACCGCCAGATCTGCCGGTTCCCCTGATGGACAAAGTGAAGGAGTGGTCGCTTAGTAAGATGGCCGAACAATTCCGGACGTGGAAGAAAAACTTATGGAAAGCTTATAAAAAGGCCGGGGAGACGGATCCAGATTTCACTGGAGCACTAGTGAAGATTAAACAGCAGTGGCCCACATTTGTGGAGCAAAGAAAATCGGAGGGCGCTCTGGCCCGATCGGTTCAAAATAAGTTAAATGCTGTGAAGAAGGAATATCACCACCATTTGGGGGCAGGTGGCTACAGGGCTGCCGTGCCTGAGTGGGAAGCCTTTGAAGCACGACTGCTTGATAACGGGATCATTCCACAGACAGCGGATTGGCCCCCGAGGTCCAAGTTTTGGTTGTTCGCGCATGGGGCAGTGTTGGACCCACAGACAGGAAAGATTATTGCTCAAGGAAAATGGAAGGCAAAAATTGAGTATATAACCAAACAACTTGAGGACGCAATAGATAAAGTTCGCAGGGGAGAGTACGTCCCTGACAGAGAGAATGACGAGCTGACACTAGCACTCGGGAATCCTGAACACGTTGGACGATTACGAGGCTATGGAGCCGGTGTCACCTTGAAGCAAGGTTTTCCGGAAGACGCTGATACTTAGAGAAGCCGTCAGAGAAGAAAGAAGCAGGAGTCTGACCGGTTATCAGCACTGGAACGCAAGGTGCAGGAGCAGCAGGAGCGACTCGACTCAATTAGTAAGCAAAATGAATCTCAGCTGCAGGTAGAAGCCGCCCCATCTGATCAGCGGAAAAGCAGCGTGGGTTCCACTCATTTGGAAAATTCTCAATTTCAACCGGCGGCTCACTACCCCGTGGATGATATCACGGAGAAGACAGACTGTGAGCTACACATGTCAATGAAGAACATGTCTTTCAAGGTGGCGGTCGGCTATGCTTTACCTAATCCAGCTGGAGCAAGCTACCATCTCGAAGGGATTCCACAGGGCTATGCTCGTGTCGGGGTGGATCAAGTTGTGCCGTTATATGCTAATCTGGAACTTGACATTCCCGGAGGTGACGGCGAGAAGACACTGGGAGAAGTCGAGAAGGGTATCGCTCTCTGGAACAAGGAAAACATCGTGTTTCCGAACTTCACTCCTCGATCCAGCAGCAGACCCCCACCTCAAGATCCATCCCCCCCACCTAATGATCCATCCCCCCCACGTCAAGATCCATCCCTCCCACCGCAAGATCCATCCCCCCCACCTAAGGATCGATCCCCCCCACCTAAGGATCCATCTCCCCCGCCTAAAGATCCATCTCCCCCACCTAAAGATTCATCCCCCCAAGATATATCCTCCTCACATGAAGATCCATCCCTCGATGCCCCATCCGTCGCGAGTCCATCGTGCGCGACGTCCCGTCCTTCAATTCCGCCCCGGGAAAAGACCTTCTCGTCAAAGCGGAAACTATCCTTCACGTCGACGCGTGCAGATAAGTTATCTCGAGCGGAACGCGAGTTGCTAAAGCCTGTTCCAAAGAGACCTTACGACTTGACTCCAGAGGAACTCGAGGAATCGGTGCGTGCCCATATTACAGAACAGTTAGCTCCGAAACGGCCCCCGCCTAGAGAGAAACTGGATCCAGAAAAAGTTGAGACATTTCTGAAAAATTTCAGGAATCCCCGGCCAAAGTCACCTCCATTGGCAGATGACTATGATCGTGTCATGCTGAAGACAATTAGTCAAGAGGCCGAGGAAAAGAAGGCTGCCTATCTCCTAAAGAAGCAGAAGATGAAGGAGGACAAGGAGGCGGCAGATCGACTAAAGAAGGAGCAGTTCTATGCTGCAAAACGCGGGAAACAAGTGGCCCAGCTCGGAGAACAGGCAAAAAAGTCGATATCCCCGCTGAAGGTGATCTCAACTAAAACAGTTGCCCAGCTCGTACAACCACAGCAACAGTATCAGTATGCATGGACATATAAACCCGGGAAGTCCCTGGTCAGACCTGAGGAGATCAGTTCTCTATCATACCAATTGCGTCGATTGCATCACTGGTACGAGAAAGCTGCAGCGGCCGGGCATGAAGCTTTCTGGGTGAGTTATAAGAAAAAGCATTACTTCACGGATGACTTGTTATATATTCCGTTTTCGGAAGTATTTCAGTTATTCAATCAAGATGCCCTCGACAAAGTCATCGTCAGTTCCTGTTGTTTGTAAGTGATTTATTTCTGCAATTTAATTAAGTCTTCAGCTTTGCACTTCATTGCCTTTAATTATCTCACTATATTCTTTTGTATTGTAGAATGATGATTGTCGAATGCAGAAAAAAGGGCATCTATGACACTGGGTTCATTGACCCAAATTATATTCATGAAGTGACCGTAAAATACAATTGGAAGACCACCGAGGATAGCTTGGTCAATTGGTTAGTGAACCAAAATACTTGCGGAGAAATACTTTTTCCTTACGTCAACAAGTGAGTGTTACCTTCTACCCATTCTATTTTGCTTTGCATATCTTTAGTGTAACCGATGAGTCATTGACATATAAACGTGCGCAGTTTCCACTGGATTCTGCTAATCATTAGAGTTGACCAAGGAGTCGTTCAAGTCATGGACTCGCTAAGGAAACCAATGGAAAAGTACCAACGCATTCAAGATATGCTCCAGATGTAATTTCAATCATTATCGCTCTATATCGACCTCTGTCATTCATTTTCAGATATCAACTAATCAATAACTTCTTTAATCATTTTTCTATTGGCGGGCAGTGTTTGGAAACGGTTCATCAAGATCGTTCCAAGGGAGTGGAAACCGGAGCTGTATTTTTATACCACCAACGTAAGTAGTACTATATATATAGGTCCATTATGAAGCAACTCTTTAATTCTAGTTTCAATACCATTATGAAGCTTCACTATTATTTGATTAAATTCTATTTTTTTGTAAAGTGGTGTCTGAGGCAGGATACTGGGACAAATTTATGTGGATTCTATGTTTGCGAGTACATACGCTCTTTTGTCTGTGAGCAGAATAGAGAACAAAGAACGCGTGATGTATGTATACACTCTTCTCACTTTTTATTACCATGCATATTGTGTTGACTTCCATCCATAAATTATTTTATTATGATTTCATATATATATATATAGTTATAAACAACTCACATATTCATATTGATCTAGATGGAGAGAATGCGGGACCAGCTCATACCATCGAAGCGCCTAAAAGCACTTCAAGAGGAAATTACGGGATTTTTTTAACTCCGCGGTCCTGAAGAGAGATGGAGAATTTCTTCACTCGGCAAATTTTGTTTTGCCCGAGGACATGTAATTGACATCATCTCGACGTGTGAGAAACATTATGTCGGCGTGTGACGTTATGTATGTATATATGAAACATGATCTCGACGTGTGAGAAACGTTATGTATGTATATATGAATCAAATATTAATGCATGGTAGTACCACTGACACGGCACGACACGACACGACACGGCATCGGACACGACGACACGGCACAACACGGCACCTATTGATTTAAACCCCCCCCCCCCCCCCAAAAAAAAAAAGAAAGTATTTGGTTAAAACAAAAAAAAGCATTCGGTTAAAACAAAAAAAAAGCATTCGGTTTTAAAAAAAAAAACTCTCGGTCCCGGTTGGTAATACCAACCGGGACCAAAGGGTTCCGACCCGGAGCCCCCCCGCCCCGCCCACGTGGAGGCCCATTGGTCCCGGTTCTTAAGGTACCGGGACGAAAGCCCCCCCCCCCCCTTTTGTCCCGACCCTTTAGTCCCAGTTAGAAAACCGTGACCAAAGGCCCTTTGGAACCGGGACCAATGCCCCTTTTTCTACTAGTGCTCGACTAGTCGCGACAAGTTGCGACTAGTCACGACTAGTCGCGCGACTTGTCTACTTGTCGGTACCCCAGCAACAAGTTGCGACTCATCGACTCGTAATCCTTGGATGGACGTGCTTCTCTAAGTTGTGGCTACCAGTTAAGAAGAGACTAGACGATGGATAGGAACTAAATGGCAGGAGATGAGAACCGTCGGGTAAGACAATAAACTTATTGTTGACAACAACAGGAATCAACCAGCAGCAATCTCTTCGGTCCATTATCAAAGAGCTATATGATTTTTAGTATTTTACAGCTATAAGTAGAGATTTTGTAAGTATGGATGTCACCTTCAGGGAATCTGAACCATTCTATGGTGAACCGACTGATCTGAGTCTGTTGTTTGCAGAACTTGACCACCTACACTCTGTGCAAGATGGTCATGAGGGGGAGAAGGATGTGCCACGTACTCAAGGTGATTCTGTGGGTACTAACACTAGTGATGATGTGCAGGTTCATGTTCAACCAACAGTGGGTACCATTCAAATTGGTTCTCTACAAGTTCCTGTTCGAGATCCTGTTCGAGATCGTTGGCCGCAGAATCTCCGCGTGTACTCTAGACGGCAGCCACATGTGCAGGGGGAGCAGCAAGACAGTATGAGCTCATCTGACACTGCGGAGCAACATGTGCAGGGGGAGCAGCAAGACAGTGATGATAGCTCATGTGACACAGTGCATCTTCCCATTGCCTTGAGGAAAGAACCACGAGCCACGGCAGGAAAGCCCCCTGAAAAATACAGGGATGAGCAGGATACTATAGTGGCAAAGAAGGCACTACAAACTATTCGGGATGACCATGATATTGGAAATTTTGTGTCTTATGAGGCTTTGTCTCCTTCATACAGAGCGTTTGTTGCCTCTCTCCAATCTGTGTCAGTCCCAAAGGATTGGAAGAGTGCAAAGCAAGATCCAAAGTGGCGGGATGCAATGATAGAGGAGTTGGAAGCACTAAAGAAAAACAAGATGTGGGTGTTGACCACATTGCCGGCAGAAAAGAAAGCTGTGAGTTGTAAGTGGATTTATACTGTGAAGCAAAACCCTGAGGGGAAGGTAGAATGGTATAAGGCCAGATTGGTCGCCAGAGGGTTTAGTCAAACTTATGGAATTGACTATGATGAGACATTTGCTCCAGTGGCAAAGATGAACACGGTAAGGATATTGGTTTCATGTGCTGCTAACTTTGGGTGGAAGCTGCATCAATTAGATGTTAAGAATGCCTTCTTGCATGGTGACTTGCAGGAAGAAGTGTACATGAAGATACCACCAGGTTTTGGTACCTCAGAGACCATGGGAAAGGTATGCAGGCTGAAAAAATCCTTGTATAGACTGAAGCAATCACCAAGGGCATGGTTTGATAGGTTCAAACGTGTTGTTTGTGGTATGGGTTATGGTCAGTGCAATGGTGATCACACGGTGTTCTACAGACACTCTAATCAGAAAATCACCATTCTTGCAGTTTATGTGGATGACATTATCATCACTGGAGATGACCAGGAAGAAATAAAGAAACTGAAGGGGTGTTTGAGCAAGGAGTTTGAGGTAAAAGATTTGGGCAACCTAAAATATTTCCTTGGCATAGAAGTGGCGCGAAACGAAAAAGGAATATCTTTGTGCCAACGAAAATATACCTTGGATCTCTTGAGTGACATGGGCATGATGGGATGTCGTGCAGCTCCCACCCCGATTGAACAAAATCATCAAGTGACAGCACAATTAGGTGAGCTAGTGAACAAGGAAGATTACCAAAAACTAGTTGGGAGATTATTATATTTATGTCACACTAGGCCTGACATTACATATGCCGTGAGCGTAGTTAGCAGATACATGCATGAACCAAGAAGTGGGCATCTTGATATAGTGCACAGAATCCTAAGATACCTGAAAGGAACTCCAGGAAAGGGGTTGTGGTTTGCAAAGAGTGGACATCTTGAAGTGGATGGCTATAGTCACTCAAGCTGGGCTGATTGTCAGGATGATAGAAGATCAACATCAGGCTATTGCGTGTTTGTGGGAGGAAATTTAGTGTCTTGGAGAAGCAAGAAACAACCAGTTGTGTCTAGATCAACAGCAGAAGCTGAGTATAGAGCCCTATCTCAAGGGTTGAGTGAGATGCTCTGGGTGAAGCATCTTTGAGCGAGTTGAGACTTCTGAGGAAAGGACCCTTGAGAGTGTGGTGTGACAATCAGTCAGCTATAAGTATTGCAAATAATCCTGTTCAACATGATAGGACAAAGCATGTGGAAATTGACCGCTTCTTCATTAAGGAGAAACTCGATGCTGGGATCATCAGCCTTAGTCATGTTAGCTCTCAGGAGCAGTTTGCAGACTGCTTGACAAAGGGTTTGGGAACAAAGGAATGTAACTTGGCGTGTGACAAGATGGGGTTGATTGACATCTACCATCCATCTTGAGGGGGAGTGTTGAACCGGTAATGGGCCTGGCCCATGAGAGAGCCAGCTACAAGGGAGAAGGGATACACTGCTTGCAAGACCTAACCAGAACCAGCAGCCAGCTCCAGCCGCCACAGACATGGAGACCACCGAGGTGAGCTTCTCTCGACTCAACATAATATGTAATATATATTTGATAGCACATAGTACCTTCAAAGTCATTTGTACACTTTATTGACTCATATAGTGTGACCTTAACACATAAGCGCACTAATAAGAAAAATCTTGTTAATCAAAGACGACACGAAATTTCATGATCCCGTTATTCATATGCACTCACTCCTCCGCACCGGCGTCCTCGCGGAAGAGCCACGTCGCCTGCACCGCCCCATCCCCGTACGAGTACATCGGCAGAAGCTCACTGACGATCCCGTGCCTCATGTCATACACATTAGCAAAAGGATCGCACAATCCCGGACCTTCCATTCCGTAAGAATCATCCAGGAAGAAGATCTGGTCGCCCCGCACTCCATGCACTAGGCCACGGTCTATAATTAACGGCAGTTTCATAGAGGCACTTTTCAATGTGCCCCAAAAGTTAGCAATTTGGGGGCACTTTGAATAAAATGCCCCAAATTCATATACAATTTGTGGCACTTTCATAAACTGCCTCTATTTGTATAAGCTATAGAGGCAAAGTGCCCCAATAGGTCATTACCTATAAAGGCACTTTAGAGAAGTGTCCCAATAGGTCATTACATATAGTGGCATTTTAGAGAAGTGCCCCAATAAGTCATTACCTATAGAGGCACTTCTCTAAAGTGCCCCAATAGGTCATTACATATAAAGGCATTTTAGAGAAGTGCCCCAATAGGTCATTACCTATAGAGGCACTTCTCTAAAGTGCCCCAATTAATAGGTCATTAGCTATAAAGGCACTTCTCTAAAGTGCCCCGGTAGGCCAGTTTGTCATTGCATAGTATAGCATCCATAGTCTGAAACTACCACACAACATAGTTTAGCATAACCTAGCACAACCTAGCTTGTAACGTACTTGAAACCTAGTAGGATCTAGCACATCCAAAATCTCAAACTAGCAGATGGATACCACACCATTTAGCCAAATTCAGTAACTGCAATCTTCAGGAACTTGGAGGAAACTTTGCATGGTCCTAAAAACAAAGCCTCTGTCCTATAAACCGAGGCCGTTGTTGACATCTCTGGGAACGACCACAACAAGTTACCCAGCACATCAGAATCTAATCTTGAGCCGGATAACACCATTCTCTGTAGAAATCCAGAGGTGAAGGGAACGATTGGATAAATTCCCCACTGTAGATAGATGCATGACACCTCTTCTTCCTCTCACATATGTAGCAATTCTCCACTGGAACCTGAACTCAGTGCATATTAGTTACGCAAGCATAATCCTGTAAAGATTTATTTTAACTAAGAACATTAGTTGTTGGAATATCTATCTGATTGATGGCTGAACAAGTTTGCATGCATATCTTTGAAATACAACAGAAACTTATTCCTGAGAGTAAGATCAGGTTTGGATCATGCACACTAGTGGTTTGACTCAGTTTCGATGAGGACAGCTAGGAACATAATCAGGAACAACTGAGAGCATAGGAGGAGATGGAGGATAAGGAACTTACCTTAGTGTAAGTAGTGGAGGAAGACGAAGTCGGCGCCAACCGCAGCCTACCACCGCATCGTGCGAGAAGCCACGTCTAGGACACAGCAGCCACACTAGCAGCATCACCACAGCACCACCACACCATCGGGTGACCGGAGGCGAGCCACATAGCGGACACGGTCGCAGGGACACGCGGGTCCAAGGAAGACCGTGGTTGGCAAGGAAGAGGTATATGTACACGAGATTCCAGAGGGGGAACAGGTCGCGGCCGGTACCGAGCCGCAGGCCTGCCAGTGAGCTGTGGTGGCGCAGGCGACGGTGACAAGGAACATTACATACCTGACAAATGTTGACATAATCAAAATTACACACTAGCTCTCCTTGGTTACTGGGACATACAGTCACAAAACACATGCTCTTGAGAGCCATTAATTATTAGAAATCAATCAATACAATACGCATGGAGGAAAGCATGCTTTGTAACAGTTGAGACAGAAAGAACATAACTCAATACATCGGACAGATTCAATAAACAATATCCATGGTGTCGATTGCAAATTCATGTAATGCAAGAATTGTGTTCATGTGTAAAACATCGAATCGAAGAAGACAGTTTTATTTTCTCTGCCGACAACAAAGTAAATTCCCATGACAACATACTTCCCAAACAAATTACCCAATAAAGAGACTGCAATGAAGTAAAATTAATTACCTGTATATGAGACAACCGGAGAAATATCTGAGATAACCGGAGAAATATCAAACCTAATTAGTTGTACATGAGGCTTTTGTACATATAGTCGACACAGAGTTTTTTCATATAAGAGGGCTACATGGAGAAATATAAAAGGTCCTGCCAAAGATACTTAACAGCGCTAGTTTATCAGGGTTTAAAGGCAGCAGCACTTGGAGGAATACACCTTCTAAATCAAGAGTGCCGCTTCGGTCATTCCCATAGAAGCAGCACAGTGACATGCCGTTCTTTGCTAAAATGGAAAAAGGTACTCATGTCTGTTTGTTCTATATGAGTAGCTGGCTAAACTTTCAGCTAATGTTTATGACACTTCATGGACTAACACGCTTTAATGATAATCAGCCTTTCGCCAACGAACCGAATTCATCATGCATGGAGCTAAATGATCAATGCTACACAGTTCCTTTCAGCCAACTTCATTGTTCTGCCATCATTACTGGGATTAGTTAGAGTATACAAATTAGCTGTTTGTGTTCAGAGGATATACTGATACACTACACATACTTATTATGTGTCATTAGCTACAAAAGATATGATTTCATGTTGTTTAGTATTGTTAACTAATATTTCTTTATGCTTCTTCTTCCAAGAGTAGGAACGTGGGATTAATTTCCGGCTTCATTGGTCACCAAACTGTAGATAAGGAGAAACACACCATTGATGAAAAGCAAACAAAGCGAAGCAAAAGATGGGTATACTGTGCTGATTCTCACCAGCGTCAAAGGATTCCGAGCAGGCCGTGATGCTCTGTAGAGATCCTCGCGTGATGCAAGTGAACGACGCCTGAAACAGATCATCCAGCGCGACACTGCCGACATGGCATTCCGTCGAACAGGTCGCAGACATCTGGGTACAATCAGAGTTAGAAGTGGCTCACGGACGTTTGTGGATGCGGACCTTGCGGCTTCAGACAGATCCTGGCCTCCACCGCGCGCCGTACCCGCGGGATGCTGGAGAGAGGCTGACGACACGCGGAGATAGGGGGGGGAGAGCAGGGGCTCATCCATGAAGAACGCCGGGGTGGCCGGCGAGCTTAGGTTTGCCGACGATCGAGGAAAGCCGTCGGCACGTGATTGTATGTCGACGGCGTTCGTATGCCGATGGCTCACAGGCTGTATGCCGACCAGGGTAGTTCTGACAAGTTGATAGAAATTTATTTCCTTATTTTCTGTCCATGAATTATTTTAGTTGTGCAGGTAAAGCACCACATGATTGGACAGTTTACTTGATCCCAATTCTAAATCACAGCATGTCCAGCAGCGTTAAAATTGTTGTCCTTTTGGTGTATGAAAAAAAGAGTATGGATTTGAAGTAATGAACTGGTACTGATGTTAAAATTGCATAACTATTTTCTGTAAATAATAAAAAGAAAAATAGAAAAAAAGAGGCAGCACGGCCAGCTTTGCTGGCCCAACCCTTCCCTCTCCTCTCCCTGTCCACCAGCCCATTCAGTCGGCCCAAAATGGCCCAACTCCCCACCTAACTACAAACTATAGCTGGCCAAACGGGCCATGCTTCGCGGGCCGGCCCGAAGCACGCTTTTTAAAGCACGGCACGGGCACGGCCCGGCACGGATCTTAACGTGCCGTGCCCCGGCACGGGCCCGGCCTGTGCCGTGCCCAGCTCTCGTTTGAGGCACGCGGGCCGGCACGGCACGGCCCGTTTAGCTTTTTTATTTTTTTTTATTTTTTTATTTTTTTACCTATTTTTATTTTTTTTTTAATTTTTGGGCCATATTTACGCTAAATGGGCCGTGCCTGACGAGCCAACCGTGCCTAACGGGCCGTCAGTGTACCTGCCGGGCCGTGCCGGAGGTCTGGCCACGGCACGCGGGCCGGCCCAGGCACAGCACGATTATAATCGTGCCTAACAGGCCGGGCCGTTGCCGGGCCGTGCCGGCACCGTGCCGGGCCGTGCCGGCCCGTTTGGCCACCTATACTACAAACCCTAGCTCAACCCGACCCCAAACCCTACCATCCCAGCCTCCACACAACGCACGGGGGAAGCCGCCCAGACCCTTCTCTCCCCGCCTCCCTCTTCTCCCTCCCTACACCTCGCCCGGCCGGCCTCGTCGACCTCCCCGCCGAGCGAGCTCCTCTACCTCTGCCCCGACCCGATCTCGAGCTCCGCCGCCATGTCGCGGACCTCCTCCATCCTCTGCGCTACGTTGGCCACCATGCTGCCCTCTGGGTCGCCGCCGCCTCGCCTCCCACCGTGCCGCCTCCCGACGCCAGCCGCCACTCACCCCTAGGGTTCTGCCCCACCTGGGTTTGGTGCGGCACAGGGTCGGAACAGCCGCGATCCCGCGTCGACGACGCCACCGCCCCCTGCGAGCTCGATAGCGGCATCCGCAACGAGGAGGAGGAGGTCACAACCAAGCCACTCCTCTCCCGGCTTCCACGACCGCACCGGTGGCTCAGGAGAGCCTCGAGGAGCTCGACCGGAGGTACGCTCCGTACACGCGTTGGGATGCGTTCGGGCTGATGGGACGTGGCCTCGTTGGGGAGGTGGAGGCGGTACTGGATCCGCGAGGACGACTGCCGCTTCGCAGTGCCGCTTGGCACGCTCCTCCCCCCGTGCATGACCAGGTCCGTCGAGTACCGCCTCGTCGCCGGGGACGGCTGCTTCTCCTGGTATAACCTTCTCCTGCAGTCTCTTCCTCCCCGCCAATCGTTGTTTCTGTTGCAAGTGTCTGCTCCCGGTTACTTTCATTGTGTTGTCAGTTGCATAGTATTGTTTGCTCATGAGGTGTTTGTGAGATTGTGTCCAATAGTTCTGTCTATTTGGATATGGTGCTCATTGCATTGCAAATGATTTAACCAGTAGCATGATTACTTGATTAAACTGGTTGAACGCCAAGTTCAATTGTACAAGCCGATCATGGCCAGGACGCAGTAATTTCCCTCGATTTAGCTCAAGGGTTTGGAACTCTAGTATGCTTGGTGTGACTGAATCTCTTCGTCTCGTGATTATGCAGTAGCTTAAGGTTTTGTAGTTTGCATCTGGTGGATGATTTTCTTAGTCTCAATGGAGTGGGCCGTTCTAGCTAGTATTCCATGATTCTTGCTTGTCCATCTAGGGTCCTTTTAAGGTCAGGGGTTCTGAGAATTAATATCTGCTACATTTTTTAGTTCATTAAACATAACAAGTTCCAGATTTCTATTCCATGGGAGCGTTCAGATAAACCACCTAATTAGTTATAAAAGTATATTACCTGAATAAGAAAAATCGAGAAATCAAGTTTATAAGACCGAGATAAATCATGCATCTGTTCTGATTCTCTGGCCACATAACTAGAGCACCAAAGCTGATATGGAATTGTTTGCCTGTTTAAATTTTCAAATGAATGTGGATGCTAAACATATCAGAGAAAAGATGTAGCTCTGGATATTACTTTATATCCTTTGTTTGACATAGGATGAATCAACTCAAGTTCTTATGCATCCTTGTATTAGTCTTTTTACATTGTACATATTGCATTAACTCAAACAAGCTAAGCCGAGTGTTTGATGTCATTGTGTTCTATTGTGTTGTGCAGGGAAGGTCAACGGGTGACTTTGTGATTTGTTGTGTCTACTATCTAGTACCTACTCTTTGTGCTTCTCAGATTTTTCTAATAGCTCAAGACACTGGCATGTTTATTTCCTTGCAAACAATTTTGATATCCAGTCATGTTTATGGGTAAGCCTGATGTACTCCTTAAGCTGCATATGTTATTGATTATATCTATCTGAGTTTAAAGTTTGAGTGGTTTGCTGCTGCCAAAGATTCTGTGTGGTAACTATGAACTTGCAATTTACAATGATTATTTATATACTGACAGATGTTTCAGGTTTTGGCAGCTGATGTTCCTCGGTGATGCTTGGATACGACGATTACCTCGGCTCCCCGATGGTGCAGTGGTGATGGTGAGAATTTTCCTCTCTGTTCTGTTTATGGCCACTTAATTTCCATACTGTGGGTTGGCCTTCGAGCTGTCTTCTGTGATGACTTGGTGACCTGGCCACCGAGCCATGGTGTTTCTGTGTCTGACCTTCGGGCCGATGGTTTGGTGCTATGTGATTTTAGGACTAGTTGTGATTGTGCTTGGTCTGTGGTAGCGCACTAGCTGTAATTGGTCTAATTTGCCAAGAACTCCAGGTATTGCTGTTTTGCGATACTGAGCTTGTATGTTTTAGTGAATTAATGGTTAATTCATGAAGTTCTAGACTTGGTTCTGTTATCAAATTTTGTTTATTAACTCGTAGATCACCTAATCTGGTACTAGAGTTATCTAGTGGGTGTATGCTGTAATTTGATATTACATGAGTTGTATGATGATTTTTAAGTAATAGATCCATCTCCTGGCCTAGCTCCTATAATCCTACATATTAATATAAATTTGAATGTGTGTTTGCCAGAATTCAATTCCTGTTGTTGTGCTTGTGTTTTGCATAGAGTGATAAATGTTTGCATGGATACAAACACTTTTGGCCGGCATAGAGTTCTATCATGTGTCCAAGCAAGGCACTCCTATTTTTCTTATATTAGATGAAGCTTAAAGGTGATTCTTTGTTTTAGTTGTGTCTACTAGCCTTTTCTATTTCCAAGATCAACATTCATGAGGCTTATTTGATATATCTTTCCTGGATGGTTACACCATCATGTATTTTCGTGCATATCCTGTTTTTCCATTATATCTCTTATGTGGTATTTACATGTTCTTTGGTTGGAAGTCCCATCATATTATATTTATTTAGGACTTGAGAGGTTGTTTTAGTGCTTCCTCAGTATTATCTGTCTGTTACTTTGTTTATGTAAAAAAACAGATATGTGTAGTGTACCATACCATACTTATTTGCAGCATGCAATATTTCGTTAGTGGAGATAATATCACAAACTTTCATACTGTTGTAGGTTTAGTTTGATAAATCATTTAAATTTTATGGTCTGTGATTTTCTTCAGCATCTGTAATCAATCATATGCACTATTTTCCACTCCCTTGTTTATGTAGTTTCGTACTTATGGCTACCAGATTGAACACTATATGCAGCTTGTGGTATTGCACACTATATGTTCTATACGCTTGCATGCCACGTCGTTTCCTTCAGATTGTTTCTACTCCATGCTGCTGCAGGAGAAGATGATCTAGGGTATGCAGGTATACAACACCTGTGTACATGGTTTTGTACATGATCTTTCTAAGTACATGTATTTAGATGCTGAGCTGCTGACAAGACACATCATCATGTAGCATGATTTCCTTTTATACTTAAAAGTTATGTATTCATGGTCGTATATGTGCTTTTGGCAGCCACTTGAAATGTAAATGTTCGGTAGAAACTTTTTATGAATGCTTCATGTTGTGTATGAAATTTTAATTGTTGTATATGTGAATATATGTGAAATTTCATTGCTTCATGCTTATGTAGAATTTGTATGTAATGATGGAACATTTATGTAATATGTGAATATGAAGTCTGAAACTTTTATGCAGTAAGGAGACATTTGTGTAATATGTAAGTATCATTGGATTATATGCAGAATGTACTATTTTGTGCTCTTAATTTGGGGCACTTGAGAAAATGGCTCTAAAGGTTTTTGGGGGCGCTTTTTCAAAGTGCCACTAAAAACCTTTAGAGGTACTTTCTCAAAGTGCCACTAATTAGTTTTGGGGCACTTTGACAAAAAAGTGCCACTAATGACCTATTGGGGCATTTTCTCAAAGTGCCACTAATTGGTTTTGGAGGCACTTTGACAAAGTGCCTCAATAGGTAATGATCTATTGGGGCACTTTGGAGAAGTGCCACAAAAGTTTTTAGTGGCACAAGCAAAGATGGCATTTCTCCAAAGTGCCACAATAGATCATTAGTGGCACTTAGACCCCATTTAGTGGCACTTTGAAGTGCCTCTATATAGTGTTGTAGTGATGCCGATCTGCGCGCACGGCCTTGGAGCATAGCCGGCCGACGAAGAGTGCCTCGTCGCCGCCGAGAGTGTCTACCTGGACCCACCGTGACGACACGAGGTCCGCCTGGAACACCGCAAACTCGAACGTGGTCGAGCTAAATGCTAGCGTTATCCTGCAGACCATGAGCAGGCCTCGGCCGCGTGGTCTGACGACGAGGTAGCGCGTTCGGGTGTACTCCTCTAAGACATAGTGGCAGCTGCCACCATCGATGGCGCGCTCGACGTGGGAGATCCTAGGCACGCCACTCTCGTTGTCGTAGGCGACATCCATGGTGAGGAGGTCCCCGTCGTTGGTGAGCGCGTAGAGCTTCCCTTTGAAGAATGCCATGTCGGCATACCAGCGCCACGAGTCATGCGCGCTGAGAGACCACGACCAGGCCGACTCGGGCTTACAGAGCGCGACCTTGGCTGAACTCTCATGTCCGAGGATGGCGGCGATGAGGCCGTCCTGGCAGACCACCAGCTTCCGCACGGGCATCTCCTCGCTCAAGTAGACTCCCTCCTCGTGAGACGGCTCGTGCTCCTCCTGAACGTGGATACCGAACGGGGCAGGGAGCAGCCTCTCCCTCCCGGTGAAAGGGTTCACCAGGTTGTAACGCCGTAGCTGTCGGTGCTAGAGACAAGAAGCTGGCTGCTCGTCGCGCCACGGTAAAGACGGCGGCATAAATCTCTGCGAGGCTTCAAGACGGAGGAGCCGGGCTGGAATGTGCAGAAGCTACCGGACGGGAGGGCTAGGCAGAGCTTGGGCAGGGAGCAGGGCAAGCGTAGATGCACGGCGCCTCGCCAATGGTGGCAGACGGCGGCGAGGCTAAGACAGTCGTGGATGGACGGGAGGCCACACATGACCTGGTAGAGGAGGTCCGTGTCGAGCTCCGACCAGCCGGCGCCGCGGTCACGTGGATGGGAGCGCCACCGCCCGCAAGCGGCGCCGCTGTGGATGATCTCGTCGGCAATGTTCTCCATTGTTACGCGATGGATGATGGAGTAGACGATCGATTGGACTTCACCTATACCATATACCCTCGCGTATGCCAAGTCCGAGTCGAACTCTGTTACTAGCTTTACGCTCCACCAAGACATCTGTTTTCTGCCCTAAAAAAACAGCACATCCACCGAAATAGCAGCCTATCAGTACTCGAACACGACATGATCTACTCCAACTAAAACGCTAGTACTAGCATGTATGCCATGCATGCATAATTGCATATGCGCAACACTTACGTGGTAAGCCATCCCAACTCAACAAACAACTAATCAAGATTCAGTACTACTACAGATCAACCAATCGTGCACGATCAATTTGTGTCATCGCACAGTAAAGCAACTATTCGTGGGTGGGCGATGGGGTGTGTTATCGCACACAATTCACAAAGACAAATCGTTTAAGGTACTTGAGGAGATGTCATACGATTTTGTCCGATTGAATTGTGAGTGTTTGCAGTATCGGACATGCTTTTTCACTTCTGGTCATACGTGTTGAAATATTATTGCACACACTACTTAATTGTAGATGAATCCTATATACCACATACCGCGGAGAATGCACCGTGCCACGTACCCCTCCGCAGCTAACGGGCCGGCCTAGTATAGACTCTAGCGGTTAGTTTTTTCTGTTCCTTTTTTTGTTTCTTTTCTTTTTCATTTTATTCTTTTTTCCTTTTCCTTTTCCTTTTCATTTTTTCTTTCCTTTTCTTTCTTTTTCTTTCTTTCTTTTTATTTTCGTTCTTTTATGTTTATTTTATGCTTTTCTATTTTTTTGTCTTGTTTGTTTTGTATTTTTTATAGTTTTATATTAAATAAATGTTTATTCTTGTGGAAAAATATGAATACTTTTCCTTGTTTAAATAATACTATAAATGATCTTACTAAATTTTTTCCAATAACATAAATTTTTTATGAAAACTCGTTCAAATAATATAAAAGTTCATATTTTAAAATTCGTTCAAATAACATAACGGTTAATGTTTTAAAAGTCGTTCAAATGAGATAAATTTTCTTATTTAAAAATTGTTTTAATAACACACAAGTTCGGATTTGAAAAAATCGTTCAAATAACATAAATCTTTATATTTGAACATTTTTAATAAAAATATAAATGTCCATTTTCAAAATCGTTCAAATAGAGGATTGCTTATTTTTGAAAAGTCGTTGAAACAATATAAATGTTCATTTTAAAATCATTGAAATAAGATAGATATCTTTTATTACATTTTTTACATATATGAATATTTAAAATTTCACAATGATTTTTTTATTTTTTTGAAAACGTGAACACATTCTTTTAAACAGAAAATAAAAGATAAAAAGAGAAAGTAAGGTAGAAAATAAAAAATAAAAGCTGCAAGACAAATGGTACATGTTACTGGGCCCTGTTCGGAGCGGCCCATGATGAAATGCTGCGTGCGGGAGCTTGTTCGCTCCATGTAGGTAATTCTAAGAAAAGGGAACCCTCGCAAAGGTCACCTAACGATTGCTCTCGTCGCGCCAAGTGTCACATTGTCCTTCATGTGGTCCTTGTGATTGTTGCATGCCTACCACATATTGCAGTTAGATTGAAAGTAGGAAGGATGAGAGAGAAAATGGTATGGAAGGTGGGAGGACAATTTTTCCTTTTTATTTTGCAAAACCGAAATTTTAAAACGAAATATCTTGAGAACCGTTCATCCAAATTACAATCCGTTTTCAATTTTGACCTCCTCGCGTCGAGATATTCAAAACTACATCCCATATTGATAGGTTTCGACAAACATTTTTTTTTTACATCCGGTTATGTATGATTTGTACATCCGATAGCACTGTGGTGTATATTTCTAGTTTTTGTACATCTTCAGTTTTGTACATCTCAAATTTTGTACATCTTCAATTTTGTACATCCGGTAGCACTGTTGTTGTACATTTCCAATTTTTGTACATATCCAATTTTATACATCTCCAGTTTTGTACATCCGGTAGCACTGCGTTTGTACATTTTCAGTTTTTGTACATCTCCAATTTTGTACATCTCTAATTTTATACATCTCCAGTTTTGTATATACGGTAGCAGTGTGGTCGTACATTTTCAGTTTGTACATCGCCAATTTTGTACATCACGCGCAAGTGGGATTTAATTTGTTTGTAATTTTTTGTACGGGCCGGTGTACGCGGGGGACTTCGCCGCGCGGGGCTCGTACGCGTCGACCTGCTAGCTACGCGTGGGACGGGAGCCGTACGCGCTGGGGATGCTTCGGACGCGTGCGCCGTTTTCGCCACCACGTGGCACAGCGTACGAAGGGTTGTCGGGCAGCGAAATCGCACTTCGCGAAGGGAAACCCTTCGCGTAGCGATACCCCTCCACGTATCGTCGGAGAATAGGAACTCCCTTAATTATACGCCATGCACATGCACAACACCAGGGCCGACCTGGCAAAATAGGGGTCATGTAAACTCTAAAATGGGGCCTTACTTCACCGGAAAAATGAACCAATAAACAAAATGTGCCCTATGTATAATTTTGGGCACCAGATTGTTGTTTTCCACGATGACTCAAAACTTGATATTATTATATTAGCATAAAATAACTATAATAAAATTGAAGGATATACCTCATCATTCAAATGGAGTATTAAAAAGAATTTGTTGGCGATTAGACGGACCACCGAATTTACCTCGTCTATGCTCGTCTCCTAGTTCGGTTGAACTAATCCACTGCCCATGGGCAACCCGTGGACAAGGAGGCGAGGACAGATGACAAACCCATGTCGACGTTGATCAGAATGGCCGTCTCGATCAGTTTTTTTTTCAAGCGACGGAGGCCGTTAGGAGTTTTTACTCTTTTTAAGCCACGGTTGTCAGGAGCTTGGACTTGGGAGCGACGTGGGATGGCCAAATCAATAGATTGATCGAGTCTATCGACGGAGCCATCCAAAGAACGTATATTCTGCATACAGTCATTTAACCATTCTCTTTTTAGCAAATGTTTTAATGCTTTCACATGCTACCTTGTATACGGATCATGCATAAAGTGGTCGACAACCATTGAGATATGAGGAGGGCGTATCCCACAGAGCCAAAAAAAATCACGTTCAAAACCATCAAATTACACTGAGCTCGCCTACTTAACATCCTAGCAAAATAAAATGACCTGATTAAATAACAACAATCCAAGACTAGACTTGGTTCAAAAGTTAATGGGTATCACTCTTTCCGATAAACCTGAGGTATGTGTTTGGCAACTTACTAATTATGGGGTATTCACGGTCATGTCAATGTATTTAGACTACATGACTGATCATACACAGTTTCTCAAGCAACATATATAAAAGATGAAGGTACCACTAAAGATTAGGATGTTTATGTGATTTCTGTATCGTAAAGTTTTGTTGACCAAAGATAATCGAGCAAAGAGAAACTAGAATGTGAGTAAGAAATGTTGTTTCTGTGATAAAGATGAATCGGTCGACCACCTCTTTGTTTCATGCCCTTTCCCTAAACTAGGTTGGCATATGGTACACATGACCTACAATATATATAACACCACCAACTAGAATAACGAATTTGTTCGGTAATTGGTTGCGTGGTGTGGACAAAGTAACTAAAGTTTAAATCCGGGTGGAACTCTACTCCCTCTGTTCCCCTTCGCCTACTGCGGCGGTGAGTGAGAGGCTAAAGGGATGCAACTTGGTTCTCCCCGACGACCACATGTGAACCTTAAATCGCCACATCTGGCATGTAATTAGGCAAAGGTTTTGTTTGCTTGGGGAATCAAAAGTAATTTAGTTTTCTAGATCTATATATTACATCATAAATTTTAGATATGTTCCTGTTGCATGTGTTGTCTAACAGTTGAAAGTCCCTCATAGGATTCAAATCTTCTTATGGCTCTTTTCTCAAGTTTAAAATCATGACAAGAGATAATTTGAGCAAGAGACATGGCAAAACCTTTGGAATGTGAGCTTTTTAAAGAGATTCAATTTGTGAGATATCTCCTTTTTAATTGCATTGTGCCTAGGATGCGATGTGATGATTTTTTTAGCTTTTGTATTCATGTCACTTCGTCACTAACTTCGAATCAACTGCATCTAAATGGTTATGTAAAAAAAACTAGCATGCATTTAAATGAAGTTCTTCATCTATAGGTTATATGGAATAATAAGAATAATCTGGTCTTTAATAGAGTTACTTGGATGAATTTGAAATAGGGGTATGGCTCCTAGTTCTTCTTTATCTGAGATACTGGAAAACTCCATTGAAGAAACTGGAAAGTGGGAAACGGGTCAGTTCATGAACTAAGAGCATCTCCACTCGTCGCCCCCAAAGCCCTATGGGGTGCGCCGGGTGAAAAACGGCGCCTACTCGCGCACCCCATAGGACGGTTTCGTCCGGGGCAGCCCCTTATTTCGTCCGACGCTACCAGCCCAACCCTGCGCCGTGGGGAGTGTTGAGGTAGCGTCGGACGAAATTTCTATCCAACCACAGCCACACATTGATCACAAGATTCTTCTCTCTCTTCCTTTTTCCTTCCACGCCGCCTTGCCATTCTCTTCTCTCTCCTTCTTTTCCCTTCCAAAAGTGCATGCATGCATCGTTCTATTTACATCTTTTGCCATTGCATGGGAGACACGGCTGGGAAGAGCAACGCCCCATACATAATATTTCGTCCGGACACTCCTCATAGGCATCATTGCCGGACGTGATATGGGGGCTGCGAGTGAAGATGCTCTAAGGTGCACTGACTTCTTCTGGGTTTCCTCCTTGAAAACTGCTTGTGAAGGTGTTGCACATGGTAGTCGGGCAGCTCTCAACACGGCTGTCTGTATACCTCGTCCTCGTGGGTTATAGTCGTTTCGTTATAGTTACTACAGTTTGTTTTGCTACATCAATGGTTTGTCTGAGACATTGTTATGGTTTCACGAGCAATGGAACCAGGGAGTGATCGTCTGTAAACATATATAGCAAAGGAGGAAAGGAAGGGATGGAAGTGACGGTAGGATCGAAGCATGCATGTGATGGATCTGTTATTTGCTTTGGCACCTGTTAGAAGTTGCAAGTAGCCATGAAGAGAGATGAGGTTTAGAGTAGACCTTGTTTTTAGTTATGACAAAATGCTGAAACGTAAAAGTTATGCACAGTGAGAAAATAAACCTACCAATGAGAATTCAGTGGCCTCACCAATACGCAAATGGTAAATTTAAGTTCTCAAGCTTATGCCAAAAACTTTAGTGTGACATGAAAACATAGATAGTTTTGCTATCAAGCTAAAAAAATCTTGTTAACTGAAGATACAAAATTCGTGACCCCATGCATGGTATTCATACGCCCTCGGCCTCGGCCTAGTCTCGGTAGAGCCACGTTGCCGGCAGCAATGCGCGGTACAACCCGTGCACTTGCGCCGGCAGCAGCTCGGTAACGGTCCCATCTTTCATGTTATACATGCTAGCCAAAGCATCGTTGCAGCAAGATAGTCTTGAGCCTTCCGTTGGAGCGAAATCATCGAGGAAGAAGATGTGGTTTCCGCGCACTCCATGCCGCGACGCGCGCACGGCCCTGGAGCACAGCCGGCCGACGAAGAGCGCGCCGCCGCCCAGGGTGTCCACCTCGACCCACTGCGACGACCGGAGGTCCGCCTGGAACACCAGAAACTGGTACGTCGTCGAGCCATTCTCTAGCATTACCCTGCAGACCATGAGCAGGCCGCCGCCGCGGCCTGGCCTGACGACGAGGTAGCGCATTCGGGAGTACTCCTGTAAGGTGTAGCGGCCGCTTCCACCTTCAACGACGCGCTCGACGTGGGTGATCCTGGGCTCGCCGCTCTCCTCATCGTAGCCGACCTCCATGGCGAGAAGGTCCTCCTCGTTGGTGAGCGCGTAAAGCTTCCCACCGAAGAAGGCCATGTCCACGTACCCGGGCCAAGGGTCAACCGTGCCCGCCGACCACGACCACGACGCCGTTGAGTCTGGCGCACAGAGTGCCACCTTGGCGGAACCCTGGGGGCCGAGAATGGCGGCGACGAGGCCGCCGTCCGGGCAGACCACCATCTTCTGCACGGGCATCTGCTCCCTCAGGTAGTCCTCCTCAGGATCCGGCTCCTCCTCGTGGCCGTGGACGCCGCCGATAAGGGACGATGACGGGACGGGGAGCAGCCTCTCACGCCCGGTGAAAGGGTTCACGATGTCAGGGATAAGCTGGCTGCCGGTGGTGCCCCGGTAGGAGCCACGGGACAAACCATCGTGGGGCATCAAGACGGAGGAGCCGGCCTCGAAGGTGAAGAAGCTCCCATCCGGGAGAGCCAGGCACAGCTTGGGCAGGGAGCAGGGCAAGAGTGGATGCACGGCGCGGCGCCAGTGTTGGAGGACGTCCCTGGGGAGCCCGGACCAGCGACCGCCATCTTTTGGAGCCTGAGAGCGCCACCGCCCGCAAGCTGCGCCGAGGTGCATGATCTCGTCGGCAAGGTCCTCCTTCATTGGTGAGAGAAAGATTTGGATGATGCCGATAGGCGATGGATAGAGTAGAGGTAGTAGGGCGAGCGATTGGACTACATATAGTAGTAGTATGCTGAGTCCGAATCGAACTCTGTTACTAGTCTCACGCTCAATCAGGACATCTTTTGTCCCTCAAAAAGGACATTCTTTCCTAACTAAACCCAAGCTAGCACTCGTAGTAGCCTACAGTACTTGAACACGGCATAACCTGCAAACCTGCGCTAGATGCTATGAGAGCTTAAGGGCAACTTTGATTCATAGGATAGGAAAATTATAGAAATAGGAAACCTATATAAGATCGGGATGGTATGTCTAATTAAATCCTATGGGAAGAGAGATTCCCTTTAGATTGTGTGAAGGAAAGAAAAAAAAAAATATGACGTTAGACCTCATGTTTTTTTCCTATAGGATTTACGCTACTTCTATATGAAAATTTTCTATAGGATTAATTCCTAGGATATGATCCTACAAATCAAACAAGCTCTATATGAAAAACAAATCAAACAAGCTCTATATGAAAATTTCCTATAGAATCCAATCCTTCAAAAAATTCTATACTATTCCTTTGAATCAAAGGAGCCCTAAAGAAATGAATTAAGCTATCTTCATAGATGCAAAACGCCAATACTAACAGAAGAGAAGATAAGGTGGGCAGGGAAGAAGATAGTACTCCTAGCCCGGCTAACTATAACAATGAACTAGTGTAGACACAACTGACTGGTTTAGTAGTAGGCTAAACACTGATGATTCAGTTCAGGAGACGCTACGTTTGACATACATCTCTTCAACCGATATAAGGATGTCTTACAGAGTCTCGGCGCGAGAAAAAAAAAACTGTAATGCTCACAACAACAACCAACACAGACACACACATGCGAGTTATGTTCCTCGTAGCATCCACCAAAGGCCAGCTCCAAAGCAAATACATAAGCATGCACCACGGTAAACCAGTTTGTGCGCTAACAGAAAAGTTGAAGACAACACGGGTGGTATAAATGACAGTGCACTTTTTATTAGCAGGGACTCCTGTTTCTGGAATACATGGAGCAGGTCCGTCAGTCACGTCGAGCGTTGAGCCTAATGAGATGGCGATGACGACGACGAGGAGGAGGCCTGCGCACAAGAATATGGATCGATAAGTTGCCAGCGAGGGAAAACAATTAAGCCGTCTTATGCTCGTGCCGTAAGAAGCACAAGGCGTTACATTGGCTTGTCCTGGCCATTGTGAACCAAGGCGCCAAAGACAAACATATCAACACAACCCAGAACACCAGCAATAGCCATGCGTCGCAACACAAACATGATGTCTCCTAAATGCGGGTTTCAAGAGGGAAATTGTAAAGGAGCACCCGTGTTGCTTCGGTTCATGTGAGAGCGAGCTCGGCTGATCAAGTTTCTAACCAAGGACTAGCAACATCGCAAGTAACCAGTTGGCACATCTAACTGATTTCTGACGCGCATATATGTCAATTGGTGATGCCCCTCACTAATTTAAGTACCACATGACAATGTCACTGAAATGGTTATGCGACTTAGACACGTGATGGACGTGCTTCTCTAAGTTGTGGCTACCAGTTAAGAAGAGACTAGACTTGATAATCGTCACATGACGGATAGGAACTAAATGGCAGGAGACGAGAGCCGTCAGGCAAGACAATAAACTTATTGTTGACAACAACAGGAATCAACCAGCAGCAATCTCTTCGGTTCATTATCAAAGAGCTATAGGAATTTTTAGTTTTTTACAGCTATAAGTAGAGATTTTGTAAAAAGCTAATACCTCATGCTCATGTGCATGTCCATGTGAGTGATCGTCATGGCCGTCCCAAGGATGACGCAGACCCTGAAAACATCATCATTTTTAAGCATGTACGGAAGGAAATGAAGACCACAAGTAGTGTAAGCAGCAAAAACCGAAATAGAACAGAGTATTACCAAGAGCGTAGCACCGTCCTGCTTAGCCCTGTAGAAAATCCAAAACCTGTAGAGAGTAACCTTTGGTTATTATGGTGACAGATAAGGCAAAATAACAGGATCTGAACATACATGTAACGATAATCATACTTGGGCAAGCTTAAAATGACAGAGCCTACGCACGAAATCAACATAAATCAGGGATGCCAAGCTTTAGCTTCAATATCACAGAGTCTACCGAATCGATGGAAGTCTGGACAGATGCAGTAAATGACCTCATGACTAAGAAGAAAACGGCCAAACAATGACTAGAACTGAAGACTTTGCTATCATGTACTTCTCTTGAGATGTGTGTCTTTTCACTGATCTCATGGCATTCTAGTTCCAAATTTACAGTAACTGTGGTGCCGATATCGGTGAATGAATATGTTTAACCATCAACATTTGGTGTTTAAGTAAACGAAGATGCAAAGGTGATAAAGATATACACCCTTGACAGAAGGCACCTCTTTGCTTTGACAGGGATAGAACTGCAGGAGTACCACCTTGCTCAACTTTAGTACTGAAGACACATACCCTGAAGTTAAACTGCACGGATGTTCACGCTCCGGTTCGCTTACCGTTCACTACGTGTATGGTCAGGCATAAGGTTGGAAACCGATAAGAAATGCAAGCTCCAGCCGCAGGTGCTACTACGGCCGAAGACGATAGCAGAGTATCGGTCTGTTCTCTACTCGCGTGGTTGCAACTAGATGACTACAGACGAACCAAGGGACCTGAATTTGAGGCTCCCTACAAAGCTCACTCTGCTACATTTGGCTAGAGGTCGTCACTTTGCCGGCGAAATCACATGGCTGGGAGGACAGAAGCGGATCGGAGACCACAGCACGCGTCCCGACCATCTGTCTCCCGCTGAGTAGACCCGAGCAAAACAGGAGCGGTTGACGGTACAGACCGCTCCTGAATCGCAACCTAGAGGGGCGGATCCCGTATCCCCATTTCAAGCGAAGCCGCGATGCGCGCCGGGCGGGCGTCGGTAGGTTGGGCGGGGAGCTTCCGGAACCGGCGGAGATGGGGGGAGTACTGGGGGGTCGCGGGGGAGAAGAGATGAGAGGAAGGGGATCGAGCGAGGAGTAGGTGCGTACCACATGACGGCGCAGAGGCCCTTGCCGGCGACGGTGTGCCAGCGCTTGTTGTGGGGGATGGTGTAGCCCTTGTAGGTGGTGCTGCCGAGCGCGCCGCCGCCGGCCATCGCCGCCGTCACTTCTCCGCCGGTGTCGCCTCGTCTGGGTCTGGGGTGGGGGGTGGTCGGGGAGAGTCTGCGCCTGTGCGTGGTGGCCGGCCGGTGGTGGGTGAGATGGATCTGGCTCACTCGCTGCCGCAGCGTGGGTTGGGCCCAAGAGAGAAATGGGCCTCATCAACGGCCTGGTCTGGCTAAGCCCGAGTATGATTCAACATTTGCGGGCCCAGCAACTGCTCAAAAGAAAATGCAGGCCCGGCTTGGCCTGTGACCAGAGGGTGTCAAACAGATCTTTTATTTCTTTCCCTCAAAAAAAAATCTTTTATTTCTTGGTCTAAAAAATACGTTCTTGTGTTCTATAGAGCATCTCCAACCGAACCCCCCCCCCCCACTCTACCCCTATTTTTCGGACGAACAGTCTAGATAGGAGAAAGAAGGAAAAAGGTCACCTAATGTCGAGGAATTGCCTCGGCAATGCCCCTCCGTGAGGGACTTGGGTTTTCAGAAAACATCATGGTGCAGGTGACACCGGCGGTTAACAAGAGGAACAAGATCCCACCGTAGTTTGGGTCCCCGATGAGGTGAAAAATCTGTATTCTCTGTTGATCTCGTGAGTTACAAGGTTTGCCGTAGGGGCTATGATGGCGATGCTATCTGAGAGCGTACCTCCTACCCGGCGGCTCCTCCCAGCCTTTATAGTAGGCTGGGTCTCGGGTGTCCTTGACCGGGTAGGTTACAGATTCTAGGGGGTAACCCTAAACCTAACTTGCCTAATAAGAAAACTTAGCACCGCCTCTTACATGGACCTGGGCCTTCCCACAAACGGGTTACCCGACAATCCCTTCGAGTAACAGTTACCGGGTACCCGATAGATGGGACCCGATATCCATATCCATGTCCGTAGCCCCCGAGTCTTCAGGTGATTCGTAGAATCGGGTGGAGACTCTAACTCAAATACCCAACAATTACGTCATTTTCGTTCAGTCTTCGAATTAATCGAAGATCATTACCCGAGTCCGGAAATACATCTGAGCAGGCTTTTTTCCTGACTAGTGGGGATATTGCTATAGCGAGCCTAGAGCACTCGACGGATCGGGCCCATTTAACTGCACTCGGGCAAAACAACGCTAAGCTACATCAAGTTCTAGTCCCGGACTCGAACCCGGAAAGGCAAGTGTAGCCAGATTCATGCCGCGGAGGCCTTACAGAACCTGACTCTCGCAATATGTTTGGTACCCAACACGTCCGTCAGGATTTTCTTCGCACCGTAGGCACGGATATTTTCTGAGTACTCGCAGTCTGAGGCAAGTCCCAGAGCTTGACCGCTTGACACGGCAGCCCAGCGACTGACTGACCGCACATCGCACAAAATACGGAGCGATGATGACCCACAAGTGTAGGGGATCGCAACAGTCTTCGCGGGTAGTATAACCCTAATTTATCGATTCGACACAAGGAGAGCCAAAGAATATTTATAAGCCTTAATAGTTGAGTTGTCAATTCAACCACACCTGAAAAGGATTTCTCTCGAAGCAGTTTATCAGTAGTAACAGTAATTTGATAGCAGCAGTAAAACAATAACAGTAGTAATAAAATAAAGGCAGCAATGAGGACAGCAGAAATATTGATTGTAAACAGCAGTATTAAAAACACCATAGACATAGTGACGGATAGATGGGCGTTGCATGAATAACATAGCTCATGAAATAACATAACTAGGCACAAAGCAAGATAAATAAATATAGCATCCAAGTATCAAACTATCATAGGCATGTATTCCTAATTTAGCCGTGCGTGCTTGCAATAAGAACTTGCACGGCATCTTTTGTCCTGCCATCCGGTTTCAACCGGGCCAATTAAGGAACAAATGGCAATTAAGGTGCTCCTTTTAATAGAACACCTAATCAAAGCATTAACACACAATGAATACATGTTACCCTCGAGTTGCCAACCATTCCCATCGATGTCCCCGTTTCTGTCACTCGGGGTCTCCGGTTCCGGTTGACAACAAGTGCATACAATTAGTAGATAGGACCCAAAACATCAATTATATTCAAAGAAACATAAAGTGTTCAGATGTGAAATCATGGCACCCGGGCCCAAAGTGACAAGCATTAAGCATAACTAATTGTACCAACTATGATTAACACAAATAGAGGATACTAGGCATCATGCCCTAACAATTTGGCATCGAATTACATAAGCAATCTTATTCAATCCCTTCCATCCCCTTGCCTACAGCATGGAACTACTCACACATGGATGGGGATGACATGGATGGTTGATGGAGAGGCGTTGGCGGTGACGATGGCGGCCATCTCCACTCCGGCAGGGTGCCGGAACATCGATCTTGGACCCCGAATTTAGGGTTCGTGATGGCGGCGGAGCTCCGTAAGGTTTCTGGAAAAAGTGTTTGGGGGCTCGCATTTTTAGGTCGAAAGGGGGCTTATAAGCGAAGGGAGGCCGAGAGGCGAGGTCCCAGGGGCAGGGGCGGCCCCCTGCCGCGGCCTGGACCCCACCCGCGGGTGGGACCCGCCCCTACTCCTGGGGTGGCCCCCCCTCGCGGTCTTCTGGCTCCGTGGCTCTTTTCCCTCAAAAATACTTTTTCTGATTTTTCTGGAATTTTCCGCGAACTTCTGAATCCTGCACAAAAGAAAGACACCAAATGCAATTCTGCTGAAAACAGCGTCAGTTCGGGTTAGTTCCAAACAATTCATTGAAAATCAGAGGCAAAACAATAGCAAAGTGTTTGGAAAAGTAGATACGTTTGCGACATATCAACTCCCCCAAGCTTAGCTTATTGCTTGTCCTCAAGCAATTCAGTTGACAAACTAGATGCGATAAAAGAAACTTTGACAAACACATTTGCTTCATTTAAATCATAGAAGTTTAAACCATGATCAGTATTTTAATAAGCAAATGAAAGAAGTTGCAAAAACAATAGAACTTAAGCAATCATAGAGACTTATGCAAAACTCACAATATGCTAACAAGTAATAATTTAAACATGCAAACACGTAACACCGATGCAATGCATATAACTAGGCATGGTAAAGTGATCTCTTGCTTGACCCTTTTGTGGAGCAAAACATAAATGCCGGGCACCTCTTGAGACATTAAACGGTGACTAGATGTAAAGTTTTCAGAATTGAGAAGTATCTCAAACATGCTCCAATCATTAAAACTTTGGGACAAAGCACATTATACTCAGAATAACAGCAATGCTCTATAAGATGGTGCTCAAAGAAGGATGACGACTCAACATAAATATAAAAGAAGGTCCCTTCGCAGAGGGAAGCAGGGATTAATCATGTGCTAGAGCTTTTTTATTTTTATAAGCAGAAGTAAAAAAGTTTTGATAGATGCATGCTTTCGTCAACGATTTCACAACAGAGAGGCTATCTAGTCCCCCATAACAAGCAAGGCTTTTAGACTTGTGAGAGCAGCTGGTTTTTTAGAGGAGCGAGTACGCTCCTCTTTCTCCTTGTTTTCACCACTGTCCAATGTTTAGAGCTGATTTCTCAGATTTTCATTGCGTGGAGGAGAATGGTGAGATATATTTATATTTTGGTTAAGCTGCTCTCGGGTTGATTCAGGTGAGGACATAATCCATCAACACCGGGTGAAAAAGGGGGAATATGACCTTACTCGTGACAAGTTATATCTAGCTCTCTACTGCTTCCTCATGAGCTAAAAACAGAGACATAAAAAGAAGCATTTTTGAATAATTGAAAGGTAGCACATGACAAATTTGCTTGGAGTGGCTAGGAAATACCACATGTAGAAAGATATAGTGGACTCAAATGAAATACTTTTGGCTTAAGGAATATGGATGCACGGATGGACCATTACACCCAGTGCAAGTGGAGGCTAGCAAAAGACTCGGGAGCGACTGATCAAGAGCACCACTGTCATAATCATGCTTTGCGACAAAACTAATCAATGAATAGAGCATATGAGTGATACTACAATTCTAAGCACAATAAACCGTCAAGGCATAACAGACTTTATTTTTAGTCTTTTACATGTGTGAACATGTGCCAATTCAATCCAAATAAATCTTTTGGAGGAGGATCTCACTTCACCATACCATGTTATAAACAATGCAAAACATGCTCATATCTACATGACAAATTATTCACTCTTAACAAATTGAGGCTAAGCATAAAAATCCATAAAAGCTAAGCAATATCATCTATGCAGCATTCTATCATAGCAAACTAAAACACGAGCACGAGGATAAACATCTGTACAAAAATGAAAACAAATAGAGTTCATACCAAATTTCCTCATCATCTCCGTGCTACCAAATATCATCATTACTGCATAGACACTTGCACAACCGAAAGATATAGAAATAATAAAAGTGTGCAAGTGTTGTCACAAACACGGATTGAACTCTGAAACAACTATACAAAATAAAGAAGAAGCGAAAATATTTTTGTGTTTTTCAAATAGTAAACAAAAAGAGCAACAAAAGCAACTAAACAAAAAGAAAAGAACAAAAAGAAAGCAAAAAGAAAACTAATGAATATACAGAGGAATAACGAACACACCGACATATGATAGTTGAGTGAACGAAATAAAAAGATGTCGGTGAGAGATACGTACTCCCCCAAGCTTAGGCTTTTAGCCTAAGTGGGATCCATCTACCACGGCGGCGGCACGCCCCAGTTGGCGCCCGGCTGTGGCTGCCACTGCATTTCATGTGGCTCCTCCTCTGGCTCCTCCTCAGGGGCTAGTGATGCGAGATACTCGTCCAGCACCTCCTCAGGAAACGAGTATCCGTCCCTAGCAGCAGAGTTAAACAAAACAGGAGCAGGCAATCTCACAAAGCGAGGGTTATCCAAATCAAAACCAAATAATAATCTATACTGCAAGTTCTCCATAGTGGAATCATAAGTGACAAAATGATGAGCTTTCATTGCAGCAAGGTCAAGCCTAGTAAAGTCCAACTCTAAATCATCTTCTCTAGGAGGAAGCATGGCAGTAGTAAGCATGATTGAAGCAATAATACCTCCATAAATTGTTCCTTTAATTTTATTAGTGCTAAGGCGACGAGTGCTGCTGTATTGAAAAGAGTTGGGTGGTGCCCCAAGCGAAGGCGGAATTGCAGCTAGTAGCAATTTTCCCTCGTTTAACGAACCGAGGTTTATCGAACCAGTAGGACTTTGAAATCAACAACGAGGTGAATGTTGAAGATCTCTGGCGCTTGACCTTCAACAGACGTGGACCTGCACACACTCAACCAAATACTTTGCCCCCAATGGCAGAAAGGTTGTCAATCTTTCCGGTCTCGCAGAAAACAAAGCGGTTAATTGTATGATGAAATAGATGAAATAATGAAAAGTGACCAGAGGAGTAATGATGATGAAAAGCAAGTAAATGAGGTTGTAAACAATGTAAAAAGATGGACCGGGGGCCATGGGTTCACTAGTGGAGTCTCTCAAGTAAATAAAATATGCATGTGATGGGTGAACGAATTACAGCTGGGCAATTAATTGACAAGATCATGACACAAACCCAATTTAGCTATGACATAAAGAACATGGTAATATTTATGGAGGAGTCACGACATGGAACAAAGACCGTTGAGTCCAACTGCGTCTTTGTCTAAAAATTCCACCGTGGGATCGCTATCCAGCCTGTCACCCAACGGTATTAAGTTGCAAGCAACAGACATTTGCATTAAGTAAAATGTATGAAGTAAGCAATACTAATATCAAAAGAGACATTAACACCGCTGTTTTACCCTTAGTAGCAACAGCACACCCTCGCCCTTAGACGATTATGTCACTCATGCCCAGGAACAAAAGGGGGCATGAACCCACCATCTAGCATAAATACCCTCTCTTGGAGATACATACAATCACTTGGCCAACTTAACTACGCACATCGGAGAGCATGCAAGAACATAAATCAACATATAAGAATCATGCACAATCTGAACATAACTTCATAATCCATCGGATCCCAGCAAACACATCACATAGCATTACAATAATCGATCTTAATCATGTTAGGCAGCTCACAAGATCATAAGACATGAAGCACAAGAGAGAGACTACCAACTAGCTACTGCCATGGACCCGTAGTCCAAGGTGAGACTACTCACAACTCATCCCGGAGGAAGGCATGACGATGAAGAGCCCTCCGGGATCGATCTCCCCTCCGGCAGAGTGCCGGGATCAGCTTCAGATTGGACCCCAAACTAGGGTTTTCGGTGACGG
The DNA here is from genome assembly GCA_012064385.1 of Puccinellia tenuiflora. Classification (NCBI taxonomy): domain Eukaryota; kingdom Viridiplantae; phylum Streptophyta; class Magnoliopsida; order Poales; family Poaceae; genus Puccinellia; species Puccinellia tenuiflora. The sequence continues at coordinate 318,630 of QRDG01000126.1, forward strand.
CGCGTCGGGGTCGAGTTTCTGGAAAATAATGGCCGCCCTCTCAGTTTTAGGTCAAAAGGGATTTTATAGGCATCGGAGGGGGCCGAGGCGGTGCCCAGAGGGCAGGGGCGGGCCCCACCCGCGGGTCAAGGTGGGGCCGCGGCCGCCAACCTCCTCTGGCCCCTGGGTGGCCCCCCAGGTCGCCCTTTGGTCCACGGGTGTCTTCCGTCGCATAAAAAATCTCCGTAAAGTTTGAGTGCAATCCGACGATATTTCCTGTTGTGACTTTTCTGAAATACAAAAACAGGAAAAACAGGGAACTGACACTTGGCATATTGTCAATAGGTTAGTCCGACAAAATGCATAAAAATGATATATTTGATAGTAAAAACATGTGACAATATCACAAAACTAGCATGGATCACTCAAAAATTATAGATACGTTTGAGACGTATCAACGAGCAATAAGAGCACCAATATTATAGGAATCATCATGATTAATTGCAGCGGACAGAATAGCAAGATCAGGACTAGACATGTTACTCGTGTTATCCTCACAGCTGGGAACTGAATGCTCCCAAATTTTGCACGCGTATAATCCCTCCAATCATCATGACAGATTCCGGCATAGAGCTCCTTGAGCTACTAGGGCTGCTTGTTTATCTTGCTTGTGAGCCCCGTGTTCCTCACACCAATAGCACTGCAAAAGTCAGACAAAGGCATGCTCCAAGATCGTTCATATAACATGAACTCTATACTTGGGTGATATTTATCATCAATGAAATTAAAACTTTGCACAAAGATATTAGTGAGTTTAAGATATTGGGGCCTCTCCACTAATACAATATCCGTCAAACTTGCATTAGTAACAAGTCTAGTGAATTCATCACGTATACCTACAGCTTGTAAAAATTCATAAAATGGGTATACCGATGAATGCACGTCCGCCTCACGGGCAAGCACAATAACACCAAGTGGCTCCAAATCTTCATTGTATGAGGGTCTCATGGGTGTATTAGAACTTGACCCTCTCGTTTCTCGACGAGAAGAGGGCTCCTTCTTCTTAAAGATCCCACCTAAATTGAACTTAGGCATGTTCTTCTTTTTCTGAAATTTTTCAACAAACCTCACAAAACTTGAAAATAAAATGTAAGAAGTGCATTACACTACGAGTGCAGTGTTTTGGCACCCGGGCTCCATGTAGCCCTTTATTTCTAACATTCGAAAAACAAATTTGAAAGTTTGCAAAAATTCTAAAAAAATATATGTATAGCCAATGATGCATCCTACAAATGTGCAAAATATCAGTCCGAAATACGTTGTATTATACGCTACACAAAAAAAGACAAATCGGTAGATCTAGGTGTGTGAATAGTGTGCTCCAAAGTTTGTCACATTTTGTCAGAATTTGTCTTTTTTATAGATTCCATTATACAAAGATTTTCTTATTGCAATTTTGCACAATTGTAGGATACAATATTGGCTACATCTAGATTTTTTTATAGATTTTTTTGAAACTTTAAAATACTGATTTCAAAAAGTTCAAAATAAAGGGCTACATGTAGCCCAAGCTCCAAAAGGCTTTTTCGATTACACTACCCCCTATAACCCACTACTAACTAATACGTGCATCAAAACCATCTAATAAATTTCAAATCAAGCATGCAAGCTCATATTAAGGGTAACATACAGTAGCAAAATACTCAACTTATACAAAACCATTCAAGATTCTAATTGGAGGAGTGAAGGAGTCACATACCGGAGAAGATTTGCACCAAATTTCAGCAAAAATAATGGGCTGAACAAGGAGATAGAAAATTCCAGCACTCAAGAGCAAGAACTCGGGTTTGAGCAATGGAGGAATGATTTTTCGAGAGAGAGAGAGAGAGAGAGAGAGAGAGAGAGAGAGAGAGAGAGAGAGAGAGAGAGAGAGAGAGAGAGAGAGAGAGAGAATGTGTGTGTGTGTGGGAGGCAGCTCACCTGGTGGGGCCCTCCAGGGGGCACAGGCGGCCTCTGGCCGCGGCCAGGCCCTCACCCGCGGGTGGGACCCGCCTGTGCCCCTGGGGGGTCCCCCAGGTCAGCCCCAAGCACTCCAGTGGCTCTTTTAAAATAATAAAATTCATGTAATTTTTCTGGAATTTTTCGACAACTTTTACAGAGGAACTTAAATGAGATTAAAATGAGCTAATAAAACAGGATATTGATATTTAAAAAGGATAAACTCACTAAGAAATAAAAATTACAGAAAAGTAAAAGATAAATAATAGAGGAAAAACTAATGGTTATTAAAGTCTTTATGTCGTTTAAAATTGATTTGTTAGCAAGGTTGATCAAGTCTTGCTACCATACCAAATTTATTTAACACAAAGAATTCAATTTCCAAATGACAATTATGTTACCTCATATTGTATAGCAATTGTCCCAATCATAAGAGTTTCATATTTTCTATGATGTATACGAATAGGACAATCAATAGCTCCAACCTTGATGGTTTCAATATTTTCAATGGAATTCAAACCAATTTTGGCATTAATCTTCTTTGGGAAATATACCGTGTGCTCTTTATCATCAACATTAAAAGTAATTTTCCTTTATTGCAATCAATAACAGCCCCTGCAGTATAAAGAAAAGGTCTTCCAAGAATAATAGACATATTATCATCTTCAGGCATTTCCAACACCACAAAATCAGATAGGATTAAACAATTAGCAACTTTAACATGAACATACTCACAGATACCAATAGGCACAGCAGTAGATTTATCAGCCATTTGTAGGGAAATATCAGTAGGAATAAGCTTGTCTAATAAAAGTCTCTTATAAAGAGAGAAAGGCATAACACTAACTCCTGCATCTAGATCGCATAAACCAGTTCTAACATAATTATTTTTAATGGAGCAAGGAATAGTGGGTATACCTGGATCACCAAGCTTTTCAGAAATCTTGCCATTGAAAGAGTAATTAGCAAGCATAGTAGAAATCTCTTCATTAGGAATTTTTCTCTTATTAGAAACAATGTCTTTCATGTATTTTGAATAGTGAGGTAGTTTAATCGCATCAGTCAAAGGAATTTGCAAAAAGAGAGGCTTCATCCATTCACAGAATTTATTATAGTGTTCCTCCTCTTTAGTTTTATGAGATTTTGATGGAAAAGGCATAAGCTTTTGCACCCATGGCTCTCTTTCCCTACCATGCTTTTTAGTAACAGGAGGTCCAGTCTCCTCCTCCTATTCTTCAGGTTTATTAATATCATCCTCTTGCTCATTACCACTTTCAGTTTCAGCATCAGAAATAGAAACATCATTAGGATTATTGACTACTGGTTCTTTATCAAGTTCCATATTACTAGATTATCCTGATTCTTTATGTTTCTTCTTTTTCTTTTTCCTTTAGGGGAACTAGTAATATTATTTTCAGCCAATTGAGATTCTTATTCAATTCTTTTAGGATGTCCTTCAGGATATAAAGGATCTTGAGTAGTGATACCACCTCTAGTTGAAACACCATAAGCTTGTTTATTACTTTGTATAGGAATACCAGCAAGCAAATCTTTTTGTACTTTAGTAATTTTTTCAAGTTGAGTTTGAACCATATGAAAATGCTTAACAAGACCTTTAACATCATTAGCAGTTTTCTCCAAGACAGAATACAAATTTTTAATAACCAGAGTGTTACCATTTAATTGTTCTTGAATTTGCATATTAAAATGAGTTCGTTTAACAATAAAGTTATCAAATTCATTCAAACACTGACTAGGAGGCTTGCTATAGGGAATATCATTGACAGTAAAATCATAAAGAGAATGTACCTCTACCATAGGTGGGTGAGTGGTACGCTCACATAAAGTTTCAATTGGAGGTAAATTCTTCACATCTTCAGCTCTAATACATTTCTCCTTGATAGATTTCTTAGCTTCTTGCATATTTTCTGGGTTTAAGAAAAGCACTCCCCTTTTCTTCGGGGTTGGTAAAGGAGAAGACTCAGGACCACTCCATTCATCATAATTTTTGGCTATCTTAGACATTAATTCTTCAGCTTCATCTACAGTCCTTTTCCTGAAAACACAACCAGCACAGCTATCTAGGTATGTCTTAGATTCATCAGTTAGTCCATTATATAATATATCAAGAAGTTCATTCTTCGGTATGTCATGCCCTGACCGAGCCCTGAGTAATGAGCCAAATCTCCCCCAAGCTTTAGGGAGATGCTCATCCTCTAGCTGTCTGAAATTGAAAATTCTCTGCAAAGCGTCATGCTGCATGTGAGCGGGAAAATATTTTGCAAAGAAAACATCAAGCAATTCATGAGGACTTTTAATGGAACCATAAGGTAAAGCATTATACCACACTTTAGCATCACCTTTTAATGAAAAAGGAAACAACTTTACTAAATAGTAATGATGTATCTTCTTGTCATCAGAAAATAGTAAGCTAAGCGAAGCTAATTTATTCATGTGTTCAATAACATCATCATTCTTAGTTCCACAAAAAGGATCAGATTCAACATTTGATATAAGTGAGAGATCAACAGAGAAATCAAAATCATCATCTTTAATGCATATAGGAGAAGTAGCAAATTCAGGATCAGGTGTGAAATGATTTTTAACAACATGTTTTTCAAGCAATTTCCTCAAAGCATCAGGATCTCCTGAAGCTTCACAATTCATATATTGTCTAATAAATTCATCATTAACATCAATATAAGAATCATCAGGATACCTACTCTCATAATTATATAATTCAGGAGAACTAGCAGGTGTAATAAGCCTTTCATCAAGATTTGTAATTTTCCCAGTATTAGAAATAAGAGTATCCAGAAAAGGACCTAAAGAACCAGAATCATCAAGCATAATAGAAGCATCATCAAATTCATCAGAAGCAGTAGCAGACTCAGAAAGTGATGCATCAACAGTAGGACCAGTGTTTGCAGGTGGTGTAACAAGTCGATTTAAAACAGTAGGTGAATCAAGAGTAGCTTTAGAGTTCAGAGCAGTACCTTTCCTTGTGGTGGATGGTAATATCGGAAACTTAGGATCACGCCTACCCTTCATGATGAAGAATAGATTACAGCAGACAGAAAAACTCCCAGGTGAACTTATAAATAGAGCTATGCTCCCCGGCAACGGCGCCAGAAAATAGTCTTGATGACCCACAAGTGTAGGGGATCGCAACAGTCTTCGCGGGTAGTATAACCCTAATTTATTGATTCGACACAAGGGGAGCCAAAGAATATTTATAAGCCTTAGCAGTTGAGTTGTCAATTCAACCACAACTGAAAAGGATTTCTCTCAAAGCAGTTTATCAGTAGTAACAGTAATTCGATAGCAGTAGTAGAACAGTAACAATAGTAATAAAATAAAGGCAGCAATGGTGACAGCAGAAATATTGATTGTGAACAGCAGGATTAAAAGTACCGTAGACATAGGGACGGATAGATGGGCGTTGCATGAATAAGATAGCTCATGAAATAAACATAACTAGGCACAAAGCAAGATAAATAAATATCGCATCCAAGTATCAAACAATCATAGGCATGTATTCCTAATTTAGCCGTTCGTGCTTGAAATAAGAACTTGCACGGCATATTTTGTCCTGCCATCCGGTTTCAGCCGGGCCAATTAAGGAAAAAATGGCAATTAAGGTGTTCCTTTTAATAGAACACCGGAGCAAAGCATTAACACACAATGAATACATGTAACCCTCGAGTTGCCAACCATTCCCATCGATGTCCCTGTTTCTGTCACTCGGGGTCTCCGGTTCCGGTTGACAACAAGTGCATACAATTAGTAGATAGGACCCAAAACATCAATTATATTCATAGAAACATAAAGTGTTCAGATCTGAAATCATGGCACCCGGGCCCAAAGTGACAAGCATTAAGCATAACTAATTGTACCAATGATGACTAACACAAATAGAGGATACTAGGCATCATGCATGCCCTAACAATTTGGCATCAAATTACATGAGCAATCTTATTCAATCCCTTTCATCACCTTGCCTACAGTAGGGAACTACTCACACATGGATGGGGATGACATGGATGGTTGGTGGAGAGGCATTGGCGGTGACGATGGCGGCGATCTCCACTCCGGCAGGGTGCCGGAACAACGATCCTGGACCCTGAATTTAGGGTTCGTGATGGCGGCGGAGCTCCGTAAGGTTTTTGGAAAAAAGTGTTCGGGGGCTCTCATTTTAGGTCGAAAGGGGGCTTATAAGCGAAGGGAGGCCGAGAGGCGAGGTCCCAGGAGCAGGGCGGCCCCCTGCCGCGGCCTGGACCCCACCCGCGGGTGGGACCCGCCCTGCTCCTGGGGTGGCCCCCCCTCGCGGTCTTCTGGCTCCGTGGCTCTTTTCCTTCAAAATACTTTTTCTGATTTTTCTGGAATTTTCCGAGAACTTCTGAATCCTGCACAAAAGAAATACACCAAATGCAATTCTGCTGAAAACAGCGTCAGTTTGGGTTAGTTCCAAACAATTCATTGAAAATCATATGCAAAACAATAGCAAAGTGTTTGGAAAAGTAGATACGTTTGCGATGTATCAAGCGACGCCCTCGATTCCCGTGTCGGTGAAGTAGTGGAGGGCACCGGTTCGTTTCCTGATCGACACGTGGACGGACCGATGCGGGGCTCAAGGGACAGCCGCACGATCTACGGCCAAGATCAACCACCATGGCCGCAATAATAAGGGGAGAAAACCCCTCATCCTCTTCATTCTCGCCACTATTCTTCTTCCTCGCTTCTTCCTGTCGATCCAATCCATATCCCGTTCTCAGCCATGGGTAGAGGCAAGAAAGCCGCCTCCACAGGAAACTCTGCCGGCGATGTTGCTCCGCCAAAGAAGTTGAAGGGAGACTGTGAATCTTCCTCGCTCTCTCTGAACACCATCTTGCCGGCCTGAGGGCTGATGGCCGTCTTCCACCGGCGGAGGACGGAAGGGTGCGATGCGCCGGAAATGAGGTATTCCCCAATCCCCGCGCCGCGAGCGTGTTGTGTTTGTTGATTTCTTGACCCGCGGGCTGTCTTTCCCCCTGCATGAATTTGTCTGAGGCCTGCTATACGCGTATGGTGTGCAACTGCATGACCTCACGCTGAATAGCATCCTCCATATTGCCTGCTTCATTGTTCTCTACGAGTGCTTCCTGGGCATTGATGTCTACACACACTTCTATTAGGTGTCGACACGCTGGAACATCCTCAAGGCTCCTGCTGGCGGCTTGACTCCTCTTGTATCTTCCTCGCATCCGGAGAAAACATCTGACTCAGAGCCACACCAAGTGACCGCTTCAACTCCACCTTCAACTTCTGCTACACCCCCAAGGACTCGACCCGCCGATGCTTCATCAGACTTGCTCCAAAGACGCGAAGGACATGTTAGTTACTTTGCTACTCGGATTAATTTTACAGAATCTGCGGGTTTCACCCTCAGTAGCCCCCGAGGCCGGGTGCAATTGTGTGCAATTGGGCGTAGGCTCTTAATTCTGGCGGCGAGGTCGAGCAGCTGCGATGCAGGGGAGACGGCAGCGTGAGGCGGGGCGCAGCAGAGGGAGGAGCTCGGGTCGGGCCGAAGAGGAGGAAGGCGGGGCGCGGTGCGGGGCAGAGAGGCGAGGTGGAGGCGCTGGAGGACGGCTGGCGACGGGGAAGGGACGGGGTCGACGACGACGGCGTCACGGCGAGGGCGCATCGGCCGAGCTCGGCTCAGGTCCGGGCGGAAGGAGGCGGCCATGGCGCAGGGGAGAGCTCGGGGAGAGGAGGCGCGGGACGACGGCGGGGAGGAGGCCGGGATCGATAGGGAAAGTTGGTGCGGGGGTCGGGTGAGGAAGGAAGAGGAGGAGCACGGCCGAGGAGGGAGCCGGTGGTCGTCGGGGTGGGGAGAGAGAGGCGAGGGTGCGGCCACGGAAAGAAGAGAAGAAGGGAAAGGTACAGGGACTAGAAAAGAAATTGCAGGGACCTAGTTGAGAGGTGGAAGGGCCTGCTGGCAAAGGAGAAAAGAGGGGGAGGGTGGCTGCAAGAGGCAGGGTGTAGGAACAGAAAAAGCCAGGGGGAAACCCTAGGGTTTGGAGGCTAGGTGGGCTTGGGCCAGGTTTTGGGATACTCTCTCGCAATTCTGAAAACATTTTCTTTTGCAAATTAATTTGGCAATTAATTTTAGAAAAAGGAGACGACTGTCTCGATAAAACTTTTGCGAAAATTTTAGAAAAAATAAAATAGGGTTTAATAAAAATAATTTTTGTTGCTAAAAATATGCGATGCGCATGATGCTGATGTCATGATGATGTAAAAAGAAAAACAAACAAAAATCTAATTTGGGGAAAACCCCGGGACATTACAAAAGTGGTCCTTTGGATAGTGCTTATTAAGGGCGGTGAAGTCTACGCACATGCGCAACACCTTCGAGTTCTTCTTCGGGACAAGCACGGGGTTTGCTACCCTGGTGGCTTGTTTAATTTTGTGGATGAACTTGGCTGCGAGGAGTCGGTTGATTTCTTCGCCGATGGCCTTACGCTTTCGCTCCGCAAAACGCCAGAGGGACTGCTTTATTGGTCTAGCCTCAGGGCGTATTTCAAGTGCGTGCTCGGCGAATTCTCTAGGTATACCTGGCATGTCAGCTGGACACCATGCAAATATTTCCCAGTGCTCACGGAGGAATTTGACGAGCGTGCTTTCCTATGCGGGTGGTAGATTGGTGGATACGATGGCTGTTTTGGTGGGATCCGTCGGGTGCACCTGATGAGTTCTTGTGTCACTGCTTTTGTTAAACTCCTTGTCGGGTGCCGTTGATTGAGTTATTGGAAGGAGGTTGTAGTCGGTTGATGACTCTAACTTCGAGAGCTCCTCCTGCATCCCAAATGACTCGGAGATCTTGTTGAAGTCCCTGTCGCAGTTGTCCGATTTTTGGTAGTCTCCCCGGACGGTGATCGTGCCGTATGGTCCTGGCATTTTGAGCAGGAGATAGACATAAAGTGGCACGGCCATGAACCGTGCAAACGCTGGTCGACCCAGTATAGCATGGTATTGGGAGGACCAGTCGACCACCTCGAACTTGACTTTCTCCCGGCGAAAGTTTGAAGGGTCTCCAAAGACCACATCCAGATGGATTTTTCCCAAGAGGTAAACGGGCTTCCCGGGTACTATTCCATGGAATGAGGTGTCAGAGGATACCAGGCTTGCTGCGAGTGAGATCTTCATGCGGCGTAATGTGTCGGCGTAGATGATGTTGATGCCGCTTCCACCGTCCATGACGACTTTGCTCATGACGTACCCGCCGATCTGGGCTTCGAGTACTAGGACGACATGGCCGGGTCGAGGCACCTGGGGTGGGTAGTCCGCTCTTGAGAACGTGCTGGTGTACTCGGACTAGTTGAGGTACTCCGGAGTAGCCGGGGGTGAGACCATGGCCAAGTGCACATGTCAGGTGATTAGTTTCTGATTTCTGTTCGAGGGGCGCCCTTTTTGTGTCATGCCTACGTGACCAACCGGGGCGGGGAAAATTTCTGTAGCCGGGGGTGGTAGTGTTAGTTGGGGTGTCTGCTGCACGCGCTGGATGACGGATGCTAACTGCGGCGGAGGGAGTGGTAATGCTTTGGGTGCGCTGTGCGCTGATGCTAATGGATTTGTCGGGTAGCCCGAGTTCTTCGCAGCTTGTTGGATCCGTCTGTACGCCTCCAGTAGCTTCTCAAATTTGCGGCAGTCTTTTAGCTGGTGCCCTAAATTGATATTACCGTGCTCGTCCCTATATGGGTGAAAGGGGCAAGGACCGGTGAGCATCTCTTCTCCATCATGTTCAGGTTGTCGCTGTTGCCATTCTCGCCTGCGGTGATTCCCCTATCGGTCATTGTGGAACCCTGCTGCTACCATCTCGATTAGCTCGTTTGTGTCATAGTTGGGGTACTTTCTCTTCTTTCGGTTATCGTAGCCGTGGTTATGTCCCGAGTCTTGCAGGTACTCGCGGTTGTCTGGTCCTCTGGACCGGTCACTACGCATGTAATCTTCGCCGTTTGCCCACTCATTGGCAATGTCCATCAGCTGGGCCACTGTTTTTGGCCTCCGTCGTCCTAGTTCTTCCTTAAGCTCGCGCCTCCGCAGGCCACGTGTGAAGGCGTCTACCACGTTTTCTTCAGATATTTCTTCCACCGTATTCTTCATGACTGTCCAGCGCTGGATGTAAGCGCGTAATGATTCACTCGAACTTTGGACGCAAGTCCGGAGCTCTTCCGCCGTGGCTGGCCGCTTATACGTTCCTTGGAAGTTTCGAGTGAATGTGGTGACCAAATCATTCCAGGACCCGATGGTGTCAGAGGGGAGGCTTTTGAGCCATGCTCGTGCTGATCCTGTGAGCTGCAGCTGTAGGTACTGCATCGCTGTGTTCCTTGTGCCCCCTTGACACTGCACCGCGGTGAGGTAGTCTTCAATCCACGTTTTTGGTTCTTGCAGACCATCGTATTTCGGGGTTTCTGACGTCAACTTGAATCCTGTCGGCCTGCGGGACTCGCGGATACGGCGGATGAAACACTTGGCTCCGCACGGCTCATCCTCTTCTACCTCTTCCGGGTGCGCGACTGTTCGGTCTTCTGCGTGGTGTCTGTCGACTCCCGTTTGCGCAGCCGTGGCACGCTGTTCTGCCTGTCGAGCGCGACTGCGGTCGACTGCTTCCTGTGCTCGCCTGTCGCGTGCTGTCATTGCTGGGTGCTCATGCCGCGGTTCGATGCGTGACCGTGGTGAGGCCTCTCGGCGGTGCTCACGTCTGGGTGGTGGGTGCGCAGGTTCCGCTACAGTGGCCGGTGAATTGGCTGACTGTAACGCTGTCCCCACCATGCCAGCTCCACGTATCATCTGCTAGTGCAGTTCGGCCCGTGGATCACCTTCTTGCGGTTGTGTGGTGAGCAAATAGGTTGCTAACGCGATGGCAGCGTCTTGCGGTGTTTTGGGCAACACGTAACCAGCTGCATCTATCGTGTTGAAGGACGACTCGAGGCTGCGGGTTGCATCTCGCCTGGAGTCATCGGGGATGCGGTCACGTCTGGAGCGATGACGGGCGTGTTCTCATGACCTAGGGGTGTGCACTGACGCGGAGGAGCGAAGAGATGATAGCTGGGCTCGCTGCTCGCTTGATTCCTCGGCGCGACGTTGCCGCGCGTCAAGTTCTTCGGTTCTCCTCCGAAGTCGCTGGGCTTGCTCGTAAAGGAGCTTCTGGTATGCCATCAACTCTTCCCTTGTTGCATCAGGCTCAAGCGGGGTTCCTCCAGTCACAGCCGCTTGCACCCTAGCCATTGCGGACTCGGTGAGCGTGATAGTCTCGCGTCTCCTGTGAGGGCTTTGCGAGTCACCAGTCCTCTCACCCAAGTTAGCCATGTAGACTTGAACGGGGCAGGTTGGGGTGGTCACAGATGAGTTGATGTGGCGGTTCTCCTCTTGGACGCAGTCGTCAGCGTCGTGTTCGGCGGGACAGATTGCATCCTCGGGGTAGAGATCGTCGTCTAGATAGACTGACGAGGACTCCGACTCCGTTGCTTCCAGGAAGTCGCTGGCGAGATCGGGTGAACAAGACTCCGCGACCGAGTTTGGTGATGAAGTCAAGGTCGCCGTTGGGCGAATTGCATCGGGTAAGCGGAGAATGCCGAAGCGATCGGCGCGGAGCCGTATGATTCCGAACGTCAGATCGACGCCCCCCTGGAGAGTCTCGAAGATGGGGAGCGCCATCGGCGCGTGCAGGGTGAAGCAGAGGGAGCCGAAATAGATCAGATCCTCCGAATGCGGCAAATCGCAGGCCGCCAGATTTGGGACCACAAGTGTCGTCATTCCTACGCCGAGCGTTCCCACAGACGGCGCCAACTGTCGAGGGATTACCTCGGCAGTGCCCCTCTGTGAGGGACTTGGGTTTTCGGAGAACATCATGGCGCAGGTGACACCGGCGGTTAACAAGAGGAACAAGATCCCACCGAAGTTTGGGTCCCCGGTGAGGTGAAAAATCGGTATTCTCTGTTGGTCTCGTGAGTTACAAGGTTTGCCGTAGGGGCTATGATGGCGATGCGATCTGAGTGTGTACCTCCTACCCGGCGACTCCTCCCAGCCTTTATAGTAGGCTGGGTCTCGGGTGTTCTTGACCGGGTAGGTTACAGATTCTAGGGGATAACCCTAAACCTAACTTGCCTAATAAGAAAACTTAACACCGCCTCTTACATGGACCTGGGCCTTCGCACAAACGGGTTACCCGACAGGCCTTCGAGTAATAGTTACCGGGTACCCGATAGGTGGGACCCAATATCCATATCCATGTCACCAAACTGAACCCTCCACTTTGTTCCTAAGTGGCGCCTTTGTGTGGCTCTCCTGATTGTCAACTCATATAGGGGATTGGATATGAGGGTGTCTGGACCTGTCCGGGCATGCTGCCAAATAGGATGTGGTTCATTCTAGACCACATATTTATCTTTTTTTCTCTTTCTCTCTCCATTTCCGCCAATCAAATGCAAGCGATCGGACAATTTTAGTGGGCATGGTTGCGTGTATTTACCTGTGAGGGATTAAGACGGACACCTCCGGAATGTCCGGACATGTCCGTGGACAAATGAGGGGCCAAATTAGCCCCTAGTTGGAGATGCTCTTACACCCTCTTTCTTACGGGTGTCATACACATGCATGCATGCAAATTACGACAGATACAACACCCATCGTCCATAGTGTATTCAATAATCTTAGGTTCCCATTTATCATCGTGGGCACACAATTCGGATGATCTTCTAAAAACTTTAAGGATTGTCTAGTTTTTTTTAACCAAACAAGCTCCCCTAGCGGATTTCATATAAATAAACCGCCAGTTTGTATCGAAATTAGTCTAGTACTAGTGGAATTTGGTGCGGCGGCACGCCGCACCCGTGGTGACAAAAAGATTTATTTGAGTGTATAATTAAGTGGGACGTTGATCCACTTTTGAGAGCAAGCGAAATATGAACATAACCAAAAATTGAAGGCAGTAGATATACAACAAATGAATGTGGCTCACTTTCTTACCTCTGGGAGGCTGATGAAACAAAGATAAGAAGCATGGACAGAAAAAATAACATTCAGATCCAATCTCTGAGCCTATTATGACAGTGGCAACTGAGCAGACGTAACCGCCACTTCGCCCTGCCTACGGTGACCCTAAACATGTCGAGGGGAGAGGCAGCACTGCCGCCTGAGCACATTGCCGCCTTCAAACACCGTATAAGAAGGAACTATCAGGTACGCAAGGGTAAAATTGATAGTAGTAAATTATAGAAAAAAATCATTAATAGGAATACAATTAACCAGATAGAAATCGTAGAAGTGTAAAGCAGAAGCAAGTATTACGGAACTACATTAGTAATGACAAATAATCTATATTTTTTTTTCTGCGAACATTATTGAGAGGGTCAGATTGACCCAACCAGTCGAGGCCTGAAAATGCTTAAGATAACAACACCATCCATTGCTTAAAATAGGCACAACTCAAACTTAATGCACGACTAACTGTCTAACTAAGCCAATCTGCATGGAATCAACTACAAAGATGTGAAAATATCTTCTACTGAAAATCTGTCGAAATATTTGCAATGTCTAGGGGCAATAATTATCATAGTCATTCATAAAATAGCACCATATAAAACTATTATTGATAGGTCATAATTAAGCAAGGTAAGAATGCTGTCTTCCTGGGATAGCTAAAAAATGCAATGCAGTTACATAATGGGCAGATAATACATTGAGGTGCTCTAAAATCAAAATATTTACCCAGTAGCGTCAGAAAGGATACTTCTCGCAACCTGCCTTCTCTAGCATTAAACAAATATCTGCAAACTACACCTGTCATATGAACATTCTTAGAAGTTACATGTTTTGCTTGTAGTAGATGCCTATCCCCAGATATGCATCTAATTTGCACATGTTTTATATAAGAGGTTTTAGTTAACTGAATTGATTGTCCGGCATACTCTTTGTCATGTCTTGTATTGCCTTGTTGGCAGCTAACAGCCACACCTTCAGCTCAGGCATCACACCTAGCCTGCCATTTAAAACAAAATCAAATTATTTTTCGCAAACAGAATGTCAACCTCCCTATAACCCTTTTCCTAGTAGTGAGGACATCATATATTTAGCCGTAAGAAATTTGTCATTGCAGTTATCGAATTGATTGCAATATATAACGTTGCTATGGTCGTTCTTTATCTTTTTTTACCTGTATCATACTGTGGAACTTATCGATTGAGTAACGTTGCTATGGTCGTTCTTTATCTTTTTTACCTGTATCATTGTTTGCCGTAAATTATTAAATCATGCCCTAGCTATATTATATAATCTGAACGGTAAACTGCATCACTATAGTTTCAATCAATTGAAGAGGAGGACAGAGTGTTGCGTGCCCAAATAATTGTGCAA